>CM045450.1:5402783-5749772 GCA_024666655.1 Dascyllus trimaculatus
TCCCAAGTCTTGTCTGATTAGTCACTCTGTCCAGACACCTCACACTGAGGGGGCACTCTGGGTCTGGCTTCCATGTCCATTTCAGGATGATGCAAGGCAAAGACATACACTTTCCTGGCACCTGGGGGCATCATTTCCTATGCTCCCATCATCTGCTGAGTACTCCGCATCATGATCCAGGCTATCTCACTAGCTGATCGCGGCAAGGAGTGTGTTTGGACACCTGGTCCAGTGGGATGCCGGCAATATGGTGAACCTATTTTGGTCCCTTCAAAGATGCTGCTATGAAACAAGCTAAAGGGAGAAATAATCGGCTAGTGGTGCAAAACACGAGGAAGAAAGTTTGATTCATTTTGTCTTTATTTCAAATCAAATTGGTGCAATCCAGTTGTAAATATTATAGTGAGGTATTCATGAAGGAGCAGCCTCAAGATCCAGTAAATCAGCTCTCATTGTCAGAATTAAGATCCCATCCAAGGATCGCAAGACTGAGAGGTTCCAAGAGCCCATAACAACACAGTGATTAGCAAAATTAACACGGCACAAAATGGCCTTAACTCATCAACGTGTTCCTCTAAACTGTTTTTCTTGTAAATTACTGGATAATTTTACGTCTTCAAAATTAAAACAGGGAAGCGAATACCCTCTTCAATTCATCAGGTCAAAACCCAGAGACATTATGCAACCTGCGAGATGCTGCAGACGGTGTTTGGTCTCATGGCAACGCAACTTTGCACCGCAGAGTTGGCCCCGCTCACTTGTTCACGCGCTAGACTGACTCCCCGACTCGCATGCTCAATTGTCCATACTAGCATCAAGCCAGACGGGATGGCTGTTTGATTTTTCCTTTTTTTTTTGTGAAAGGGGTCAGACATCTCACATTCGAAGCCTCTTAGCTGTTTGACACCGCACCAAGGCAATGCGGAACAAATGCGCTGCTTCGGAAAATGAACTGTTATCGCATTGGAGACCCTTTCATGTCAACAGAGCTGGTGTCAACATTCCCACGGGCCAGTCATTTTATATTCTAATTATTACTGTTAATATTATTTTGATATGAGCAATAGCTCTTAATTCAAATGGCTTGAGGGAGATTCATCTCAAGCTCGAGCGTGTGAGCCTATGTGTGTCGGTTGACTGTGTGTGTGTGTGTGTGTGTGGGTTACATGTTGACGTTGCACCGATTCATTTATAGCACTTAAGCAAATAATTGGCTTCTGCTGTGAGTGCATGATGTCCCTGCTAATAGACACATTATATACAATTTCCTCCTCTACTCTCCCGTTTGACCTTTTGTTTACGTTGAGGTAATGCTAAGATTGGTTTTCTTCCTCCACTCAGCGTGTTGTTGTTTTGCATCGCAGGATGTGTTTACCGTTCCCTAATGCCATCCCGCCGCATTACATCAAACCCACAGTTACTGCGAGATTTAATTTCGACTTACTGTAAATCTCCCACAGCGGCATGAGAGAAACAGGTGCATTTTGATGGCGTTACAACGATCTTCATTGTACTTTCAGCTCACTTTCAAATCATTATCGCCGAATTTTTTATGTGTCCTGGGTTCTGCCAGAGATGCTAATTAGCACCTAGTCTGAGACTCATCAGGTCAATATTTCTGAAGTGGGATGCTCTTATCTCCTACTAAGACTCCCGGTGTCTCACCACTGTACTGGAAGGATTAAATGTTGTAAATGTTTCACAGATGTATTGATAAGATCTTTTTTTTTTCGTATGTGATTTGCTGTTTGAAATGTTGGAAATCAACATAAGTGAGCGGAGGCATCACAGATGTCTGGAAAGAAGTTTTGTACTCGCAGTGCAGCAATATCATCGTCACGGCCCTTAAGTGTTATAATTAAGTAGGATGTAAATTTAGACTGGGAAAAAAAAAGGTATCACACTGCCGTCAAATCCTGTCTGTGCTGCAGACACATCAAGACAAAAAGATAAAGCAGTGGAACATGAGATTAGTGGTGTAGAGTAAATGAGAAAAGCAGAAGCATTTAATATTAAATTACAATTTTTGTTCGTCAGTACTTAGCTCAGTTGAAAGAGGAGACAAAGTCACCCTGGAAACAAGCATAGTAAATAATATGTGCCAGTGTCTGCTTCCTCAGTTTGACTCGAGCATGTCTTATTAAAAATGGAAAAAGGGCCCGTGCCACATTAAGGATTAGAAATTTGTATTTGAGCATGAAATGAGCCCTTTGCGGTGCACTGTACAGGCAGCTGAATGTTGCAACTCCAATACGCACTCTGTGGGTTTGTTTCTGTCTTAACTCTTCATCACCTGGATGACTACATCAAAACAGAATTCCCCAAACGCGTTTCCTTGCAGAGAGCAGCGCTGACATTAACTCTGTGAAATCCACCGTTTTTTGGTTGTTTTTTTTTTTTTTTTCGCAGGTGAAATGAATCATTCAGTAGGAGCTTGCTTTAACCTTTTCAATTTGTCCTGCGCAGTAATCCCAACGCGAATTTCTGCTTTCAACCAATTTCTGTCAGAGGCCTGTTCCGGTGATAAATTTTCTCACAGCATGAGGGCAGAAAATGCTTTGTCATAATAAACTCACTCATAAAATTTATGAAGAAAACAAAAACCTTTTGTCTATTTTAGCATTCTGCCAAATTCAGCATTCTGTTGTGGGCTCACGATCTGCTTTATGATTTATGCGTTGAATAACACTGCTTTCAACCAATTTCTGTCAGAGGCCTGTTCCGGTGATAAATTTTCTCACAGCATGAGGGCAGAAAATGCTTTGTCATAATAAACTCACTCATAAAATTTATGAAGAAAACAAAAACCTTTTGTCTATTTTAGCATTCTGCCAAATTCAGCATTCTGTTGTGGGCTCACGATCTGCTTTATGATTTATGCGTTGAATAACACTCCCCATATATCCATCAACCAGCTGATGCAGATGGTGGCTCCGGTAATCTGGAGGATAAGGAACAAAAAAAAAGGGTGGGGTGGGGAGAGGAAGAGAACTGTGAAGCTGCAAACATATGCAGACTTGTTATGTCCACAGTGGCCTTGATGTCTTTTAAGACCATCTGTTTTCCAACTTGTGTGCCCTTGTGAGTCAAAACCCATCTGTGATATAAGGAGAAAAATGGCAAAAATGCTGTTGGACATAGGTTTAATGGAGAAAAGCACCTCATTAGTGAGATAAAGGGGGGAAATATAGTATAAAGTTTCATGTAACAACCTGGTCGTAACTGGTAGTGTTTTGTAATATTAAAATCATAAATTATACTGCAGCATTCTTGTAGCAGGCTTGTTGACCAATAACTCACTGACACAGCTCAGTGTGGTTAAAAACACAGCTTCAGAAACCTCATGCATTAGCTCCACACTATTGTTAGTCACTGACAAGTTCCACTCCGCAATTATGTGCTGCACAGCTGCATTTCAGTGTAAGTCGGTAAGACAGAGGACAGTTGTACTCATCCATCCTCCCCCGCGCACACACATCCATAACTCACATGTGCAGCCACTTAATTACATACTGCAACACAGTCTGCATTTCATGCTTATACGTTGGATGGACTTTGACACAATGCATTATCAGTGTTAAACACAGTCGTCCTCATTTGTTGGAATTGCGTAATTTGCATATCAAGCCACATGCACATGCAGCGACAGTGAGAAAGTGGCTCAGGGTGACACGAGGCTGCAGTAGCCTGGAGGTCAGATGGGCCGAACAGTGATTCAGACGGTGGAAACAGGAGCTCTGACAGTGAAATAAAGTGAGGGACGTGAAGTGAATGGAACAGACTGATGTGGACAAGAACATAATTTTTATAGTTCTACAAACAGAGGCAAATGTGATAAAGTTAGCTGCCATACACTTGTGCTTATAAGAATTCTCTTATAATGTAGTTATGTGTTTAAGTGCCTATTGACTGTCTAAGCATGATCTAAACTTATGATTATGACCATGAACAGTATTTTTTAACAGCTGAAGGAAGAGAGTTTCTGATGTCATTACTCTTTATTTTTCATGCTCTTTACATAATTCATTATTATAGTGACTTGTAGGGGCTGCACAGTGGCTCGGTGGTTAGCAGTGTCGCCTCACAGCTAGAAGATCCCCGGTTCGCGCCCCGGTTCGGACGCCTGGGATCTTTCTGTGTGGAGTTTGCATGTTCTCTCTGTGCAGCGTGGGTTCTCACTGGGTACTCTGGCTTCCTCCCACAGTCCAAAAACATGCTGAATTGATGATTCTAAATTGTCCGTAGGTGTGAATGAGAGTGTGCTTGTTTATCTCTATGTGTAGCCCTGTGATAGGCTGGTGACCTGTCCAGGGTGCCTCCTGCCTTCGCCCTGAGTCGACTGGGATAGGCTCCAGTCCCCCCGCGACCCTACAGAGGATTAAGCGGTGTACAGATGATGGATAGATGAATGTACAAGGAGGTGATTCAGACTGTTTTTCCGTCCTGTGCTGTCATTAACACATATAGCACTTCTGAGCTGGTTAGCATTTACAAGCTGCCCGGAACAACCACAGCGGAGCAACCACAGTTAACCACAGTCTATTGTTAGCTAATCAACTTCCCTGGCAATTTGGTTAGAAGTGTTTTTGCTTAAGGGCACCTCAGTGGTAATTGCCGAGGCAGATGAGATGACTTTTTTTTTTTTCTAAACTCAAGTACCACTTCAGCTTCATTTATAAAGAATCCTTCTGTCTTTTAAAAACTTATTCTGTGCGGTTTTCCATTCATTAAAATGCGCTTAAACACAGCCAGCGCAATGTTGCACTGCTAGACAACAGTATTTAATAACCAGTATACTGTAAATCAGCAGTCTCCAATAAGTCTGACCTGCTTTGATCTCATTACCTCCTCACTGTCAGCCCACAGACAGCCCGTCTACCTCAGAATGACAGCCATAATAACCATCTCTCCACGGCCTTGTCTCAGATGGCTTTAGATAACACACTTGCATAACACTTAACTGCCTGAATTTATACCCTGGCTGTTTCTGACCCTCACCCTGCAGCCTCCGGGGTGCAGCTGAATGCAGCTGGTGTGTTCTTGTCGGTGGCACAGTTTTTTTTTTCGTGAAGCCGAGCTCTAATCCCTGTATGTAATCTGGCAGTTCCAGCAGCAGCCAATCACAACCTGTTTGTACTCTGTAATGTTGGAATCAAAATGCCTGACAGCAGAACGAGGGCATGTGACATTGATAACGGGCCAGGGAAGAAAAAATCTGCTATGATGGTGCTGTCCTCATTTGCTGTGTGTGTGTGAACAGAGACAATGGTGCTGATTGAAAACTTGTCAGACTAAAGACTCCCACATAGACGCACAACCTCCTTATTAGTAGGCATTGCCACTGAACGTAAAACTGTCATATTAACAGGAACCTTATTTTTACAAATGCCCTCCTTCCTACCAGCAGTTTCATATCTTCTCGAAGATGTAATATCCATCGCAGATCTCCATTTTTAGAGGTAACGAAGAGGGAACAAGATGGATTTTAAATGCATGATTTTTGGGAAGTTTTTCCCCAATAGATGTCCCAAAATCACACTGAATGTGTTAATGCCTTCTGAATTCCTGTCAAGTTTTGAGCCAATTAAAGGTGTTTCTATACTCACTTTTCCTGCAAAATCAGCATTAGCGCGGCGCTGCCTCACGAGCCGGTGTGAGCATCAAAGGCACTGTATATTTGCACATCATCAGTTAGCTACCAGGCTGAATTAGCTGTGCTTCCCCACTGAGAGCAGTGACAGACAGAGGGAGGAGAGGAGCCTGTCATTTGAAGCATGAAATCCCTTTAACCAAGTCCTCTGTCACTCAGCAGCCAGTAGGGGAGCACAGCATGCAGAGCTGTAAACTCACAGGTTAAGAGGCAGGACCACCGGTGCCGCATGCTGGATGTGCGTGCTGAATGAAGATCAACATAATAAAGTATATCCACAGATGCAGCCATCACTTGCCGACATCCTCAGTCAGCAGGCTCGCCGTATCAACACCTCAGCATTCCCTCTAGTTACACTTGGCAGCTCTAAGTGCTACAGACTAATAACGTTAATATATGTTGCCCTTATATCCTCATATTTTGTTTAGTTTATTACATTTCTTTTTGATACAGCACTTTGCAACATTTTTTTCTCCCTGTATTGTCCCCAGTATATCATGCTTTGTGCACCATAAAAGCAGTGGCAGCAAATTTCATCTCTTACCTCAGTGGGGCACGGTGTGTTGTTGTTGTTGTACCTTAGCACTCCCTCACCTCACATACTGCATACTTCCCAGTGTGCACCGCTGTTGTCTGTCTATTTGTTCCAGTAGCTCAAAGGCTCAGAGATAGGTGGCTGCTCTTCTGAACGTAATGGAATGGAAAGGTCCCGTGCTTTACCTCCTAATCTTTGTATTTATGTTCCAAGTGTTTTCTTTCCTCGTGCTTTATGGTGCCATCTGTAAGCAAAGATTTTGAGCAAATGTTTTTGCGCATGTAATAAGCACATAGAGATGCATCATTTGTTTTTGTTTTTTTTTATAAAAAAGATACTGACACGATGATGCAATTCACAAACTGGAAATAGAAACATAACCAATCATATCATAAAATAAAGCCAGTGTGTTAACAGAGAATACAAAAAACATTAGATGTAAATGTAACTTCATATTTAACATTTAAAAAAGCTCTCACTCTGCCACATAAGGTCTGCATTTTGTATTCATTTTGTCCTAGCGCACAGCAATTATACCAATTACATAAGTAAGACAATGTCTCCCAATGCTTTGGCCCTGTTTCCAATAGACACTTTGTGAGATAATAATATTAGGCAAATTAGCATGGATATGAAGGAAAGCGCCAAGCCTCTCCATGACAATACTCTGATCATCTCTTTTGTTACTGCTTTTCTAAGTCTTTAAATGAAGAACTGAATGGGAATAAATCTTATTAGGACATTATTTCAGGGCCATGCTGCTGTCCATCTTATGGAATTGTTAGACTTGTAGATTGAGATCACAAAGAAATGCTGGTAAAATATGAATTACCATTTCTTGAAAACCATTATCTTCTCCTCAATTGAAGAACATACTGTTATTACTCAGCCATATCTTTGCATAATATTACACTAGGAGGTCTTCCGTATCTTTGGAGACTGAAATATCTTCAGAAATACACAACGTTCATATTTCATCTCTCCTCCTAACCAGTTTGAAAAATGCTATAAAAAGACTTGCTGTAGTGATTCTCTGACTGCTGTCTGAAATTATGAAGCAGGATTCAGGTTGAATCTCTCACAGTTGGCCTGCAGTGTGTTAGCTGAATTTCCTCCAGTGGCTGCTGATGCAGCTGCAGCCTATAAATAGACCCACCCCAGACAGACAGAGGGAGGAGGGCTTTGGTTAACCCCTGAGACCCAGTCCTAATCTGACCCCAATAATAGGAGGCATCATTACAGAGGCAGTTCAGTAGGCTGGCCAGGAAGAATACAGGGTACCCTCTGTGTGTGTGAGAGATCTTGGTATTATTGCATTGCATTCGAGGCATAGGATGCTGTTTTGAGCACCTTCAAGCTCACCCCATCTTGTCAGCTCCCTGTCATGGACTCTTCTTTCACCTGCTGGCTGTTCCCTCAGCCAGTATCCACTATCTGCCACAATACAGACAAGGGAGGGGTTGGAGAGGTTTGGTGCCTCTGTGCCTCATGCATTGCATGGCCTGGATTCAACAAAGCAGTTGTAGCAAAGCTTTGCTTCCCCAACGGTGCTTTTCTGCAATCAAAGAGTATTCATCTCCCTCTTGCCCTCCCTCTTGTACAGCCATTTTGGCACAGTTTGGCTCTCTTTTTCCCCTCCCACTCTCTCTCCCTGCCTCACTGTTCTATTCCTCCCATAGCCGATCCTTTATCCTGCAAACAGGTCCTCTTGTGGGGATAGGGAGACATCCACTGATGTGCAGAATCTTTCAAATTTATTACACAGGGGTCTACAGGTCACTATTAATTAAGAGGTGAAATCATTAAGGAGGGATAGATAAAGAGAGGGTGCTACCGAGAAGACCTGTCGGAGGCAGAAATCTTCTCTCGGGTCCTTAGGGCTCCCAGACAACCAGAAATCGGACACCTGCATCATCCACCAGGTTCTTCAGGGGGACGACGGAAGCAATTGTAACGCTTGTTGGATTAGATGGACTGTGAAAGGCGAGACGGAGAGAAAATGTCTCCAACTCTGCTCTGTACTTCAGCGCCAGCAGATCATATTTTATATTTTATGTTTATGTAGTCTTGTAACTCTAAACTCACCCACAGTGTTTGAGTAGAGGAGATGAGAGCTTTCTTGTATTGGATTTGTGAACCATTCTTTAAAGTTTCTCATAAGTACATGTCTCTTTTCATCCCTTTACACCAAAGTAACGGTGTCAGTTCTTGTTTACTGTTGTGTGGTTAGATGATGTGAATGTACCATGCAGCCCCAGGCATGCCTATGCATCTGATCTAAACTAATGATTAAACTAATGGCGTCCTTAAAAATCTATATATTAATATACAACCCCCTCTGAGGAGATAACCCACAAGTCTGGGTATCCATTTCAATACGTCTTCATTACTGTGATGTTTTTCCACTGCACTTGCGGGAGACTTGGTAATTAAACACTGATGTCTTCTCTCCTGGATTGTGGTAATGGCGAATTTCTGTAGGTGTCTTGTGTTTTTCAGCTCGGCTAGATGAAATTATTGCTCCTCACACTAACTGCTCAGGTCTATTTCTGCCATCACAAATGGTTTCACTCAGTGCGAACAAAATTATCTCTCCTGGAAGCTGCCCAGTGTGAGCTTGTCAGCATCTGAAGTCATCTCCATCCAAGGTGTCATCATTGCAAGGGCATCGGATCCAGTTAAGCTTGGCTCACAAACACATATGGCAGGCTGGTCTCATGGAGGGGCTGTATCATCTTAGAGCTTATCAACACCCACGATCATATTTTGAATAACAGCCTTCAGGCAATCGTGGTAGTGTCAGCTTAGAGTTACATCTCCAATAGAAGTGCAGTTCTCTAAGAAACTGATGCTCATGCCTTTGTGAAGGTTCATTAGAGAATTGTTTGTGTGCTTTAATGCCTCACTGCATTGTTATATGTATATTTAAAAAGTTATGATGAATAAGTTAAACAAAATATACATTGTTATCATTATATGATAAAGCAATGCAGTGGTTAACACACTCGAAGATCATGAGTTTAAATCTTGGTCTGGGGTCTGGAGTTTGCAGCTGAGATAAAGTGATGGATGGATGGATGGATGGATGGATGGATGGATGGATTTGTAGATGGGTGGGTGGGTGGGTGGATGGATGGATGGATGGATGGATGGATTTGTAGATGGGTGGGTGGGTGGATGATTAAGGAAGTCAATTAGATATGTTGAGAAAGTGAGCTGAATATCAGTGTTAGCTTCCACTGTGTGAAAATGTTGTCAACCCAGGACTGACGCCACGTGTGAAGTCCCATAGTCAGATGTTCACAGCTGCTGTTGTCTTCGAGTCTAACACTTACATACTCACCTGGAATGCTACTGTTTTTGCACAGTGAACTCAAGCAAACACATATGCATGCACATATACACATGGCATTCCTTCTTAGTTGTCGTCTTTCAGAAATGCAGCTTTTGCAATGCTTTTGCAGAGATTTTTGTGTCTGTATTCTATCCTAGTTTGATGTTGTCCCATGTGCTGTACTGAATAGTTAATACGGCTCCAAAAAACATTGATATGCTAATGCCAAATGGGAAAGTTAAAAAACAGCTGCTTCCACATTCGTGATGAGTAGACCTAAAATTAAATTTGACTTTGTTGAAAGATTTTTGTGTTGTTTAAAACAAGCAATCAAAAAAATAATGAGGACCAATACAAATGATTTGTCTTGCTGTCTGACTTTGGTTGTTTACACATAATAATAATAGCAGAATATTCAGAGACTGACAGAAACATAAGCAGATATGTTTTTGAAGAATGCAAATAGAAATGAGGGAAATTCCTTTGGTGGGCAGAAATATATTTGATCTAATCTCACAGGTTTAATCACTTGCCCAAGCGCTGTTGCTGTATGAAACTGAGGAAGCTACAGGAGAGTAACTGGAAATGAAGCATTCAAATTTCAGTGACAGTTTAGCTGCATAATTCATCGTTATAAATGCTTGCCGCATGGCGCACTGATCTGTAATGTACATCACTTTGTGTCTCTATGACATTTTACTATTAATCTAGTCTGGCTGTCTGCAGCTTTAGTATAGGTACAGTATTGATTGATTGAAGTCCTGGCCTTTGTTTTGATGAGCACGTTAAAAAAATGTTCTTTTTTTCAAGTTAATTAGAAAAATGGTCTGTCCTATCTTTTGAAGGCCTGCTCAGGGCTTCCCATGCTTCTTTATATATTTATTATTTGATTTTAAATTTCTGCAGTGTGCTATATTACTCAGGCTTCCTTCCATCACTTTCACTTAGTTCAAAATGCTAGTGCAAGGATTTTCACTGACTCCAGAAAACAACATCAAAAAACAACAACCTCTGTGAGCTTATGCATTGATTTTAAAATGTTATAGTTGACTTTTAAAGCTTTCAAGCCCATAACTATACCAAGGTTCTCCTAACCCAGGTGTCAAACTGTGGCCCGCGGGCCAAATTTGGCCAGCAGTGTAATTATATTTGGCCCGCGAGGTAATACCAAACGACTACTAGAGCTGGCCTGCCGGTATTATACAGCACATGTACCACTAGTACTACAAATCCCAGAATGCTGGTGTTTTGGGACGTCAAACACGTCATGGACATTATGGACAGGATCCATAAACACCCTTTCCTCTATTGACAGTAGTCATAGCAACCTCATGCTACTACTGGCACCGTGCTACCCCTCCCAAAAATGGTGAAAAGAAAGTCAGAAAACAAGAGCTCTCTGGACAGGTGGCAGGCAGAATATCTGTTAACATATGTAAAAGACAGACCTGTTTGTCTTCTATTAGGGCTAGACTCGAATGTCTGGATAATAATTTTTAGATCCGAATAGTTGTGCGCGCATCCCCCTCACCCTCCGTCGCCACCGCCTGGCTCAGCATCTGCTCCAGCGGCACACGAGGACACTGCTACTGTGCCACCGCCAGCAGGACATATCCGCACTAATGCCGGACTCCGACGAATACGTCGACACGCCTCCCACCCTGGCCACCGCCACCGCACCAACCAAATATTCGGATGTTCGTCAGTAATTGAACCAGAATATCCGGATCACAGATATGCTGCTAGCAGGACATATCCGGAATGCCGGAGACGAATACGTCTCCCATTATTCGGATGTTCGTCAGTAATTGTGAGCCAATATTGCTATTCGGACCAGCCCTATTTAGTATGTGAGCCAATGTGGCTATAAACAAGGAGTAAAGCATTAGACGACACTATGAAACGAAACGCCACGACAAGTACAAGGACCTGGACATGAGTCAAAGGCGCCAGAAAGTAGAGGAGATGAAAAGAAGTTCACAACAGACTATGTTCAAAAAAGCCATATCACAAAGTGAGGCTATATGTACATATGTTCAATAAATATCAATGTTGGCTGCAACTTTGTCCACGTTTTAAATTTTGGCCCACTGTGTATTTGAGTTTGACACCCCTGTCCTAACCCCATACGAGCCCTGGCCACATCATACATCAGCTGCATCGTGGACATACTAGATGTTGAACAATAATATGGCAACAGTGCAGCAGCAAACATCCATTTGTATGTAAGGGTATAAAGAAATGATGGTATCCATAGAAAAGAACGACCTCCATTTGTGTGCGACTGCATCTGAGTATCTCTGTTCTATGGTTTGGTAGCCGATCCTGCCACTTGTGCATGTTAGTACATTAAAGTACCTTCCTTTGAGAGCGCCGGCCCTTCCCAGATTCATAAACAGACTGAGAGCGAAGGAAAGAAGAGACAGGTCAAGGGAAGATAATGTTACTCTGGCTCTCGTGTTCACAGTCTTTCTGGTTGTAACGAAGGAAAGATGAAGGTGTGGCCAACACGATGTTGACGCTCAAGTGTGACCCCCAGTGGTTCTGAATGGCATTCATCACATTTATGTTTTATAGTTGTTTCATCATTTTATTAATGCCATTCTAAAAAAATCCTAAATGAATGAGACCCATTATTACTATCTCATCTATGATACCAAAATGGAATGCTTATATATGAGCCCTCGAAGATAAGCACAATGTTAAGACTGGCATTCTTTTAAAACTCTGTAGAACCCATGTCACAGAAGGTGTTCTACAGCTATGTGAGACAGAAATGCCTTTTGACTCCCTTTGGTGATGCTTCTAAAAGGACCATTACTGTAACTACAGTTGCGGCTCAAGTCTGGGTGGTTGGAAAGCACAATTTTCGAACACGGCTTTGCTTTTAGAGGCTGACCTTTTTCCTGTCGCCGCTCCCTGTTCTGCAGCTCAAAATGAAGCCACATCATCGCTCGGTGTCTACACCTCTGAATTGATATTCAAACTGAGCAGATGGCCACAATACTCTCAGCTTGTTGACAAGGGTGCTAAAACCTTTCTTAGTCGAATGGCGTCAAGAAAATGTAAAAATCATGCGCATGAGCGGAGGAATGCTTTAAAAAAATGTTGCAAGCCAGTATCCTCACATTTAATATTTGAAATTCTGCGAAAATCCTCCAAATATCAGAGGACAAAGGTGACATGTAGCCAATAAGAGGTTGTTTGTTACAGGTGACGGAGGTGATGTATTTCCAGTCTCCTGTTGCTTTTGGTTGTTTCAGTGTTGTCAGCTCCCTGTGCAGCACCACTTAGCAAACTAAGCCTGAGGCAGCGTGCCTTCTCTAGAGGCGAGAGGTTATATGAGCTACCTCACATGCATAGGGAATGATTGTTTGCTCATACAAACACAATTTAGATTTGTCTCTTATGCGGCAGTGTGTACCTTATACATTATACGGACTAATCATGAAATGCTTTGACATTGTTTACCTCGCTAAAGGGATTGGATTGGATCAGAATGATAGCATCTTCACCGGCAAACGGAAGAAGGATCCCTGGCCCACCAACAATTTCTTTCTTCAAAGCAGCATTAGTGGCTCCATTAAAATCCTGTCACCCCGTTTCCTTTATGGCTGTCTGTGGCTTCTGAGAAGGGGAGAAATCACCGTCATTCAAATGCTAAGTGACTTTAACACTCCTGTGAATATTAGAAAGGAAAGAGCTACTCCATCATCTCCCTTGCCCGGGAAAAAAAACGAGATGAGACCAGTGTTTTGAATATCCTATCCCGTTACCTCTGCAGTATCTCGTCACATGCCATTACCTCTGCGAAAAGCAGACTGCTTGACACATACAGAACACCACACTGTGTCAGTCTTCATTAGGACTTAAGACTCATGTGCATGAGCACAGACCGCTGGCTGCCTAAGAGACTGTCTCTGTGATGCTATCGTGTCAGCAGGTTTTCAATCCCTTGCTTTTACACATTATATGGAATGAACTTATCATTAATCAATGAGGTAACTGCAGGCAGGATCTACCCTGTAGGCCATGGGACAACTGTTTATTCATAGGAAGAGCTCTGGGGGCCAAAAGGCAGGTCCTGTCATCCATCATTAGAAGAATCACCTTACTAATGCTCTCCCTTTGTGCTTCACAGGTCACAGATGGAGGTACCATAAAGCAGAAAATCTTCACCTACGATGCTATGTTTAATACAAATTACTCCCACATGGAGGACTACCGCAGACGTGAAGACCTTGTGTATCAATCAACTGTCCGGTAAGCCTCGAAATCAAGATGAATCAACAAGACTGATTTCTTGTTCAACTCCTCTCATGCTGGATTTGTTCTGCAGCTCTGGTGAATTGTAAAATATTAAACTCGCTGTAAAATCAAACAACCTCCTGACACTGTGGTAGTATACGCACCAGGATGAACTCGCTGCAATACAACTCCATTCCCAGCCATCTGCTGCTGGTCAGATGAGGCCAGACTGGAGTGACCGGGCGACGGGGTCAGTGTATTATTACATGAGGACAGGAGGTAGTGACAATCTCTAATCAGCAACTCTGCTCAGGATAAGGAGTTCAGTGTTAAAGATTTAACTAACATCTGGCCAGGCCGCTCCTTAATCCAGCCACAGTGGCGCGTATATCCCATGTAGCATTGCTCATCTCCTGCACATTATCATGGAGGTGAACATTTGAAGCCCCCATGATCCTCTTGCACACACAGCCCCACTATGTATGCATTAACAGGTTTTACTAAGAGTGTAAGAAACTGGGAAGCGGAGAGTAGTAGTAGGAGGAGTCATCTGGCTCTGGCTGGCTTAATTACACGTTCACGGCATCCTGGGGACTGCTTTCTTTTACCCCAGGCTTCAACAATACGGCTGGCAGCTGTCTTCACATCTCCTCATTTCTCAGTCCCTCCGCTCTGGCTCTTTCCCCCCGCTGCAGATATCACTATCTGAATGTTCAGCAACACAAAAGAAGTGCTGGCCATGCATCACACCTCCAACTACATTCAAAACTAGGATGCTTCACACTTTGCATCCTTTTGTAATGATCCCACTTTCATCATTCCCCTTCATCTCGTCTTTATGCTGCTGCTTTTTCTTGTGATTCAGCTCATGTACGTTGCTACTTCATTGTATTTTTTTTTTTCCTCCGCCTTTTCTCCCGTGCGGTGCGGCTGCCCGGCTGAAGATGATTTATCTGGACAGTGCTGCTATCCCTTTGGGAGAATAGGCATCATCGCAGTGGAATGGTGTACACACATCCGCACATGGAGACATGAATGCACGCGAAAACAGAAGACATGACCCCCCCCCTCCCCACACACACACACACGCATGAACACCCACATACAAACAAAGGAGAGAGAGAGAGAAAGTTTACCGCACCGCAGCGATCTGGATGCCTTACCTGCACCTGCATCCGTGTCAGAATGCTTAGCCTGAGTTAGTCAACCAGGGAGAAATATGAACCCCTGCCACAATCACACTAGTCTTCCAGTCGAGAAAAAAAATTCCTCGGCTCGTGATTCAGCTCGCATGATGTATCAGCGATGATCAGCGCTACTCAGAAATGCAAAAAGCTGATTTTTTTTGACTCACTATAATCTCCCATTTCCACCTGAGAATGGCAAATCTGTGCAAAGCCTTAGCAGCCAGACAAATCCAGTTGTACGGCTAAAAAATAATGCCTCAATATTCAGTTTCTTCCAGAGAATTTTGCAGTAAATTCAGCCTTTTCTGCCTTCCTTTTGTAGAATGCCTCTTCTAACAGAAATCTACCATTATTGTGTCGTAATACTGTAAATATACGAAACACTTTTTTCCCCATTCATGCTGGCTTTCAGTTATTAGACAGTCTCAGAAGTGACACTGGTATTGACTTCATGTAAGATTCCCCAGTCTCGTCTGGCTTTGACAGCTATTAGTCATAATCTTTTAACGAATGGAAGCAGCTGTAACACCCTCTGTATTCAAGTGCCAGTACATCATAGATTAGTCCTTGTAAAACAAACGATACATCTTGCATGTAGCTGACACTGGAAGTTTGAAGGACCTCCAGCGTTTGAGCTCGAATTGACAGCAGGAGTCTGCTTTTTAAAATTTTTTCCTCTTTTTTCTTACGATAAAGATCCTTAAATTTGTCACAAAAGATGAATGCAGCACATCAAGGGCATGCGTAGGTTTAACCTATAATAGAGACTTTTTTCTAAATCCATGGTTAAGTGTTTGAGTGTGGGAGGGCATAAAATGGTGGAGACTGTGTTTCTCCTGCCGTCTGCAACCCACACGCAGTATTGGTTTCTTTTAAGTATGTCCATAACCTTTTTTGCTACTTTACACAACAATAAAAAAAAAAAGATGAAGGTTAGATTAAAAAATGAAAGAGTAACAAATCCTCAGGGATATCATTTTGAATTGGGTTTGTATACAACAAATTCAACAGCAAATACATAAATATATGTTAAGATGCAAAAGTGTTGGTGCTGAAATGCTCATTGACAAGGCATTTCATTTCTCTTTTGGTGTGCAATACTGTCTCCTGATGAAGGGCCGCCGTATAGCTTGCTGAGTTAAGGCGTTACCACATGGGCACAGGTCGCCAGCAGCGGTCGTGAGTTCGAGTCCAGCTCACGACCCTTTGCTAAATGTCTCTCTACCCCCTTTCACTCTGTCTATCAATAAAGAAAAACTTCAAATTAAGCATCATTAATGTGCCTTAAGACTTGGTTAAGGTGAGAGAAAGGTCTCTGTCTGGTTTAAAGCAGAAGCTCCACCTTGACCGGAGACGCAACATACTCATTTACAAAGCCACAATCTTTGCCTGACTCTGACTGATGGACTTTTGTTGCTCAAAGTCTAAGCACTGACTTTTGAGGTAAACATTCCTAAAAATGTTGCATTTCATTCAGAAAATGTTACTCAGTCGAATCCAGCTGCACATTTTCAGTGTTCCAGTTTAGAATAACTCCAGCGCTTGTTAGGTCTAATTCATCTCCAAGGCACAGCGGTTTTTACTGAGAGAGAGTTACACAGATAGTTAAATGTGATTTTCTGCAAACAGCTCTACAGTGTTGATTTCACAGGATAGCTGGTGTTACTCCCAGAGGTCTGACATGTTTGTGTTTGCTGAGAAAACCTTAACTTCAGTGGGCACTTCAGAGCCACATAGCAATGCTGTATGACTTGTGCTGCAGAGGACTAGTTCCATTGTTGGACTGCATGTTTTTGTTTTTGTAGGTTGTGTGCTTGTTCCCGATGCAGTTTCACTTGAACTTGATGGTATTGTATTGTGTGTGGGAGTGGAATTGGGGATTGTAAATAGACTGCCTACAGTGTATTTTTTTAAATACAAAATCAACTCAAAAGTTAAGTATCGAGTCAAACTTGGCATCGACTTTACTGTTAACATGCCAGCAATTAAACTTCGAGCTAAACGGTATGCCGATGATGTGAACTTTTAAAACTACTTGTGTAAACTCTGAGCTGCGCTGACTGTTTTTAACTACTGGTAGACTTGCTGCAAACCTGTCGAAGTTTAAAATGTGGTTTTAATTCTGTGTAGTGTGGAACAATATGGGTCCTTTCAAAGTGCTGAGCATAACTCCACTGGTGTTGAATTAGCAGTACTGTGTGGTGATTACTTTGCCTCCCAATTATAATTGGGAAAACAGTTTAAATGTATATAAACAGAAGTTCAAAGAATTTTCTTTTGATTACAGCTGCAGATTAAAATCTTCTCTCTCAGCTTACACTGAAGGCAAATGTGCTGTCTACTGAGACTTCCTACATAAAAAGGAGAGAATCTGCTGCTGTGGGTGGAGGTGTTACCACTGTTCTGTGATTGTACTGAGCAAAGTAATGAGCAAAGACTGAGGATATGAATTTAAAGTTTATTTTGCAGCAGATACTGGTGTGTTTGCCCAAATGAACAGGTATTATCTCGTCTCTGTATTGCAAGATAAGTGTAATCAAACTGATGATACAGCCGAAGATGAATTATGCACTGAAAACAGGACCTGTTGTAATGATCCCTGTCTCCTAGAAATGATCTTCCTATGCAGCAAAAGTTCATTCTCAGTTACATTTTGAGGGAGGAGTATCTTCTCCTGGATTACCTTTGTGACATATAACCAATTTTAATCAACACATTGTTGCCATTTATTGTATTGCTTTTCAACTATCATCCCTTTTTAGCCAGCCAATTACATATTAAATAGGGTGGGAGTGGTCACCGTGGGAACACAGAAAAATGGAGGAGGAATTTCCATCATGTTGTCAAACGGTGCATTTTAACCCAAACCATGATATTATCCTAAATCTACCAAGTACTTTTAGAGGCTAAACCTACCCAAGCCTCTAAATGTAGTTAACCTTGTGAAACTCATTTTTAATTTTAGTTTAATGTGGAAAACTAAAAGTCTTGGTGTTCTTTTTTAACTTCTAATAGAGGTAGTCTGAACAAGGAAAATCTCTTACTGTTACCATGGTTTTAGCAGTTTGTACCAATGATGTGCACTGGACTGTATTAAAATAAAAAGCAGCTTGTTAAGCACTGGTGAAAGTCATGCATTTTTTGAGTAAGGACTTTCTAAAATATGCACAAAGACCTAATAAACTTACTCATAGGATGAATAGTAAGCCAGATGTGTTTAATGCAAAGCAACGCAAAGCTGAAAACTATTTACTACAAACTGTTACAGCCATTAGCTCATGCTAGCAGACACTGTATGGCCTCCAACAAGTCATTGTCAACTCCAGTAGTGTTATCTCCACCTATCTCTCCTTCACCTCACTTTTATTCATTTTGCCATCTGCACAGACCGTTCTGGACAGCACTTTTGCTTTTACAGTGCAGTGTGGAAGGTCATGCTCGGTCTGTTTATAGATGAGAGGAGGACCAACAGTTTCAACGGGAGGGACTCATGTGCACTAACATGCTCTAACATGTACGCTAAAACCCAACGGAGAAGCTCAGAATACTACAGTTCTCTGCTGAGTACCAAACTTCTCCATTATATCTTCACATAGCAGAAAGTTGTTTCCTGATATATTGATGCTATATTTAGGTGCCATAGCTGACATGTTGCACCTTTAAAATAGCAACTGTGACAGATTCATACTGACTGTTTAGCAATTATCCGTTGTTCTGTGAGGCCTTTGCAAAAATGAGATGAATAAAAAAATGAGCGGAGGATGACAAAATATTGTTGCAAATTGTTCCCAGTGAGAGTGAAATGACGCCAAATCACTTTTTGAAGATTTTCAAGGATCATCTCACCAATGTTATTTTTAAGGTGTAAAAGAATTTGAGCCTTTATTGTAGGAAATATCCGTAGGGTGTGATAAGTCAAGTCTTAAAGTCTTAAATTGGTGATGAATAATGAGTAATGCATAACCTATTTAACGCACATTGAATTGGAGCTTTAGAGCTCCTGTAATCAGCAGAAAGTCTCTTTTTGTGCGGTTTCGTTTTGGGCCTTTACTCTTCTTCCAGTAATACCTCCATCCTTTTCTACCTTTTTATCACTGTACTCTTCTCCGTATTTGTGTAGACTGGGATCCATGAATGCAGTACTTAGGTGAGCAAACAACAGAAGCAGAGCTTTGTGGATAAGAACAGAAAGATGAGCTACATCAGCACTCCTATAATGTAACCAGCGAGCACAAAGCCAATCACACTTGCTTTGGCACTCACAGAATCACAGCATTATCCTCATCATTTTGTTTCATGCTTATTCCTTAAGGAAACATGGGTGATTACACACCTCACTTCCATCGGGTCCTCTATGGGCAATTTATCTCTGGTTTTCACCGAGTGTATACTGACTTACAATTGCCAGTCCTGACCCATTCACCCATAATGCTTCAGGCTAGAAAAAGTATCTGACAATGTGCTAGTTAATTTGATGCAGAGATTGACTGGATGAGCTATCAGACGCCGCTCTGTCAAGAGTGCTCTTTTTCACTCTCCATCCAGGCGGTTGCATTTGCTTGCATTTGTAGGCAGGAGGAGTTCTGGAGGAAGGCCTACATAACAGGAAAGAGCTTTCAGATGCAACTCCTGGGGGACAATCGATCTCTCTTTGCGGTGTGCTGTTTTTGCTGCTCCTCCATGGGGGCCCATTGCTATCGATCTCCATCGTGTATGTGCTGGGTTTTTTTGTTTGTTTGTGTTTTTTTGTGGGGTGGGTGTACGCAGGTTTTGTAGTGTGTTTAATGCTGTTCGCAGGAGGAAATTGTTGCTTTATTCAATTACCAATTCATTTGGTTACTTATTTGCCACACTTAAGTTGTGCTGATATAAAATTTTGTCTGCAAGGCTGTGGGCAAGACTTGTTTTTATTTTTTATTTTACTGGTTCTGTTTTTTTTCATCCAAGCATCTGCCCTGATTTGTGTCATTGCTAATCAGCTTTTTTTTTTTTTACAAATTATTAATAAAATGCAGAATATCACCACAAAGTAAAGAATGGAATTAATTACGAACGGTCTAAAAAGCCACTGAATAGTACAAAAAAAAGTTCACGAAGCAGGCGAGAAGGATGAAAAGACCAGAAAGAAGGGTAAGTTGAAATGGTAAATGGTAAATGGTCTGCACTTATATATTGCCTTTTTCTACCTTAGTGACACTCAAGGCACTTTACAATGTGTTTCGCATTCACCCATTCAAACACACATTTACACACACTGGCGACAGAGCTGCCATGCAAGACGCTTGCCTGCCATTGGGAGCATCTTGGGGTTCAGGCTGAATCCAAATCTCCACCTTCTGGACTTGCAGACTGAGCCCTGGTGGACTTCAGGCATACGTAATGTGACGTCTTCACTGTCATCACGTATAGTCTGCAACAGCGGGAGTCTGCAGCATTATGACTGGAGCTAATAGACAGGCTTAGAGTCCCTTTCACTTGTTTACATGAGAACATTTGAGAGACTATTATGTATACGGTAATGAGTGCAGCCCTCGCCTACGTGATCGTTCTACTCCTTGCAAGATAGTGGATGCAATAAAACAAAGCGCAAGTTTACAAAAATAGCTTTTTAATTTCTTATGATATGTATAGAGAACCATGTGCCACGAAGTCAATTTAGCGTTAACCATCATGACCATACTCGCATAAAGTCCTCAGCTGAGGAATGTCTTACACCTGTGAAAAGTTGGTTATATTCCTCCCGTAGTTTAATGAGCTGAAGGGCTTGTTCATCTGTCCCTGCAAATAACTAGATATAAATCCCAGTTATAGGCTTTTTTGTGAGTTAACAAGTCAACATACACATAGGTTATACACATTCAAAAACAGAAATGTTTATTAATGGAACCAGACTCATACTAAATAGTTTGGGTAATACTTACATCGTAAGACTTGCCTTTGTCCTTTTTCAGCCATTTTTTTCTTAGCCCTTGACTTTGGCTTCAGACTGCACAGCTTTTATAGGCTAGACTGCAATAATAAAATTAAAAAATTAAAACATCACGTCTGTATTGCAATGAATTGTGGGTAATCAAACTCGTGAAGTCTGCCTCTACAAGCAGACTCTCTGGAAATCTGCAGAAAGTCCGCTCGGGGCCCCTTGTGGACCGGATGAATTGTGGATTTGGACAGCCCTCAGCACTCCCGGACTTCCAGTGAAGGCGACCGCAAAGTCTGCGAGTCCGCAAGTGTGGTGAAGCCCAGAGATTTGGATTCAGCCTCAGTGTCTTGCCCAAGGACACTTCAGCATGCGGAGGGGCCGGGGATCGAACTGCCAACCTTGCGATCAGTGGACAACCTGCTCTACCACCTGAGCCACAGCCGCCCACAAGTTGAAAATAGAAAGGTTTTTTATGGTAAAATGTGAAACATGCTCTGTACAAATATAGATTGAATTCCTGCACGGACACTCCAGTGATACATTTTATACTACTGCACTTTACTTACAGAAGGTGGGCATTCAGAACTGTTTGCTAAACAGGCTGAAGTGCTCTTTAGACTGCTATTCACTCTCATACCACTTCAGATTTATTTCACAGAAATGATTAGGACAATGAAAATCTATAACACATGGTTTATCATCATTTTCAGTTCTTCCGTTTAAATGGCGATTCCATTTTGATGAAGATTTCAAACATTAGCTGGCTCAATATTGGTGAACAAGACACACCAGTAAGAGTGTTAATGCTCTCAGAATCACATGTTCAATTTCTGTGAACAGAATCTCAGTGAACTCGCCCCTCTGAAATACATGACATCAAAGATTAGAGGGTGTGCTGAAATATTAATTCCGCTAGTCTTAATATTTAACAAAAGTCTCAATGTAAGGACTACAACCTTTCCTCTTTCCCTCTTCCAAATTCTGATGGACGTGTCTTCCTGTCAAGCTGGAAGAGACTCCAGAAGCAGGCAGCCACTTAGAAATGCTGTGGTTTGGGGTTTTTCTTCGTGGCCTCCCCACCCTTTTCTTCCAGCAGCACTTCCAAACCTTGAATTATCTTATCTCTGGCTTCCTTTTCTCTGCACTTGGTGGGTTCTTCTTCTTTTTTTTTTCCCTGTGTCTTGGTTTGAATCCATGAATGCCGCAGTCAGGATTATGGATAACAGAAGTACGGCTTTGTTTGTAAAAACAAAGCAATGGGCTACATCAGCATTTACCAAGACAAAGCCAATTACCCCCCACCACCACCGAGAGAGATTCACTGTGCTATTCTCATCATTTTTACTCTGTGGTGGGAAAAAAAAAAAAGACGACTTGCTTGTTTTATGCTTATCCCTCAAGGAAGGTCTGGCAGAGAAATCCCTGTTTTATATCTTGAGGTGCTCGCTCTCGGTTTTTTTCACACGTCTGTTTGCGAATGCTACTTTCAGCAAAACCTGACTTTGTCACTCCAAGTAGGGAGCGTGAACTTTACTTTCAGGCTTCGGGTTACGCGCTGAAGACCGAGTCAGGCTTGATCGTTTTTGCTGATAATCTTATCTGCCATTGTGAGTCAGCGAAGCAGGCAGCGCTTAAACTCCTAGTCATGTTTCATTAGGTTTTAATAAATATTTCAGGATTTCAAAAGACTGCTGAGAATAAAGACAACACAGACGCACATGAAGATATAAAAGACAGCATCAGCAGGGCAAAATCTAGAGCCTGACATTTGTAATGCATTTGTGTGGCTTTGTCTACCTGCTGGGTGCTCTTTGATGATTAACTATTCAATTTTCAAAGACATACAAACCAAACAACAGTGCATTAGGAGTGGCAGAATGCATGTGTGACTCATCTGAGTGAGTCTAAATTCACTCAGTGTCATCCCTTTCAGTTGAGGTTAAAGTGCCTTGCTCAAGGGTCGTTCAAAGATAGATGTTGAACAAGGAGAGAAAAAAAACAGATTTGACTGCCCTCCAAAAGAGTGAGCTCTCTCTCTCACACACACACACACACACTGCTGAACTCATTAAAGCCCGGCTGCTGCGAGCACCCTACTGCTGCTCCGACAGAGGTCCCCATATGAAACACCCGGGCGGCAAGGACAATTGTTCCTGTTTTGCGAGAATAAATCACAGGAGCTAAATGTGACTAGCAGTGTCTCACTTTGATTCGCACTCTTGACATATTAGCCGGGCACAGAATACAGATTGTGCTCCCCGCCACTTTCCGAAACGGTCGTCCGCTATCGCTGATTGAATAACTGTTTGCGGTTGTGTCTCTTCCGCATGTAAGGCAAAATATTACAAAAACAGCAGAAGGGAAGAGTAATCTTGGAAGTCTCCTCTAAAATTATGCCTTTCTGTTTGTTGTGCAAAATTGAAAACAGTGCATTTAGTCATATATCTGTGAAAAGAATCAAATGAACCTAAATGAAGCTGAAGACAAAAGAAAATAACCTGTGAAAAGTATCTGCTTGGCCTGTTGATTTGCATAAAACACTCTCCCTGTGTGTGCTTTCTCTTTTGAACGATAACTGAAGACTTTGAGCTAAGGTTATCTATAAACCCCAAAATAGATTCACAATGGAAAAATGAAAAAAAAAACGATTCGGTCACGCTTTAGAGACTTTAAGCTGACTGCAGTATCTAAATGCACATTGCAGTGATCCTGAGTGAGTCAGACTTTATATTCATAATTAACATTCTGATGAATTCATGATTCAGTTACTCTGTCATCTGATATACATATTTGCTGCGTCTCTGTGAGAGAACAGTAAATTAAATGCTTTTTGTTTTGCGCCTTCTCTGTCACAGTTAGGGATGTAAATGTTTCAGTAAACGTGAGCAAATCTTGAAGGAATGTTGTTTTCTGGAAAGTCCCATCAGAGATATTAATTATCTAAAAATGCTAAATAGGCAAGTTGTCATTGTATTGCTCTAACTGTTTCAAATAAATGACGAAAAGCTGGAGTGGTGTATTGTTAAACGAACTGCTACTGAAGAGTAAGTGGTAACAAGAGATTAGTAATAACTGATACAGATAGATAACAGCGTGGTCACTGAGTGGATCCTAGAAAGCTTATACACATATACATATACACACACACACACACACACACACACACATATATATATATATATATATACACACATATGGCAAGCAATTTAGGAAATTATATACGGAATGAAACTTCGAATATATATAATGAAAGTCTGAATATATATAATGACAGTCCAATAAATATAAAATGAAACTTCGAATATATGGAATGAAAGCTGAAGTAAATCTTCACAGTCCACCATGTTTAATTGTGTTGTCAGCACAGAATTTGCTTGTTATACAAACGGCATCAGCTGAATATATTAATAGTTTGTTGAAGTGGAACTTTTTTCATGTCATGCTCCGAACAATATTAATAGTTTGTAGTGTACATTGCGTCTGCACTGCACTACCTTGGATCCGCGATTAAATAGTGAATAGATCTCTTCTTCAGTGCAGTGAAGAAGGTTGCTTTTATTAATGTGACAGTTGTTAACATACTGATGATGTGCTGAGTAAATGTCTGTACGCCGAGATCGGTGCGTTGTGCTGGGTTACGTTTGCGCTGCACGCCAATCTCGCCATTTCCTGTAAGCAGTGCAGATCTAACTCTGCACAACGCGCCGATGTCGGCGTACAGACATAACTTGGCACAACAAGCCGATCTCAGCACATCTCCGTGTGTTGTGCCGAGTTATGTCTGCACGCCAAGATCTACAACACTGGCATGTTAATAAGGTGTTCATTCCTGAAGATTACACAACTTCACTCATCTTGGCACTTCTCGCAGCTGTAGGAGTGAAAGTAAAGTCAAAAAACATGATGCCGACTTTCATTATATATATTCTGAGTTTCATTCCATATATTCCAAGTTTCATTATATATATTTCGAGTTTCATTTCATATATGATTTCCAAACAGCTTGCCATATATATGTGGTTATTATTCGATTTGCTAACAATAAATAGGACATACCTGTTTAATCATTGATAAGGATGAACTCTATGTTGATTTCACTTGAACCTATTATCAAATGACCTTGGACTCATTGCTTATAGGAGCTTATTAAGGTTCATAAACTGACCAGATCTTTAGATGCACCTTTACAAGTTTTTGCAAATACATGCATGGAGCGCCTCATTCAAACTTAAAAAAAAAAAGACAAGCAAGCAGATAACAACAAAACACTAATATGCTAAGTCCTTACCTTTCACTGTGGATAGAGAGACATCTCACTTTGTGAGATATTTTGAAATTCTACATCTCATCACCAAGGATGAGACACATCATTATTTACCAGTGTCATGTCAGGAAGGATGGATCATCTCTACTGTACTGAGCTTTAATTTGGCTTCATTCACATCGCTTTGTGCTGTTGTAAAGCAGTTTTAACCTCATATCTCTAAAGATTAATATTTATCTCCACAACTATGCATAATCTAATCTCACGCTTTCTGTTTTCATCGATATGCCAGAATGGTAAGATTGGTATCAACTCACGAAGTCTCTCTTTTCTTCTTTCCAGGCTCCCAGAGGTACGGATCTCAGACAACGGGCCTTATGAATGCCACGTGGGCATCTACGACCGGGCGACGAGGGAGAAGGTTGTCCTGGCGTCAGGGAATGTTTTTCTCACCGTTATGTGTGAGTACCATGGCTGCACTTTATCTATACTTTAAAGCCAAGGAAATATCTTTCAAGTGGCATCTTGCTTTGAGTATTTTTTTTTTTTTGGGTTAAAACAGGATGCTGGGGCGGGACACGGGGCGCATGGAGAGAGACTGTTCAAAGTTGGACAGTGTGACAAAGATTGAAAAACTGGATGTGGTTCAGGCCTGCAGGCAGGAGAGGAATGTCTTGATCACTCAGAGAAAGTGAGAGGTTTCAAGTTTTATGTGAGGTGCTGGCGGGGGTGATGTTTGAAAACTGATACTCTTGGTTGGATGTGCTGGTTTTTTAGCACGAATGGAGGAATTTTCAGTAGGAAAAAATTAATAAAGCATGTTAAATTAATTATGCAAACAGCTTAATTGTTTGGCCACTATATTCATTTTTATAGAGAGCAGGTGTAGCTTAACTGCCACACTTAAGAGATGCGGTTAGATCTTCACTTCTTTTAATCTTTTCTTATTACAAGAGTATTTTTTTATCACTGCACTAAACCTAAAATTCAACAATGACCCACGTGGTTTTTCACATCTCTCCCATTTGTCACTGCACTAAACCTAAAATTCAACAATGACCCACGTTGTTTTTCACATCTCTCCCATTTGTAGGAAAGACTGTAGCAGACTTGCACTGGGATACAACAACTGAGGTCTGATTAATAAGATTGCTGTAACATGCTGCGATCAGCTGTGTCAAGCCAACCTGCTACAATTCTGAGAACACCGATTAGCTCGGTCCGCCGCGTGTCCAGGTTTTTGTCTGAAAACGTTTGGGAAAAATGGCTCACCGGCCGGACGGATGTTGGCTCGGAGTGGGACACAATGGCGCCGCGGACAGCGAGTGAATTAATCACGCTCGCCCAAATGAATAGCAGAGATATTTTACGCGGAGGCCATTTTTCAGGGTGATGCGGGATTTATTTATTTATTTGTTTGCTTCCCCCATCAGCGCGGCGGCTACTTCCCGCTTGTCGCGACTGTCCGTGTGACATCAAGAATTAATGAACGCGTTTCCCTTGAATTTTTTTTGCAGACAGATAGGTCCCTGCGCTACGGAGGGATTGATTAAATTTCAGCGGCGATCCCGATCTCGAATGTCTGCCATTAGGGGGTTATTGCTTCCTTCAACTATGAACCCGGCAGAAATGGACTTGATTCCAAATCCTGAGGGCGTGTGTAGGGCAGGGAAGGGGGGGGGTCATGGAATCGATCCAGCTGAAAATTCGAGTTGATAAGAATGATGTGTTTCTGCTGTGACTGCGTGAGGAGCGTTCGGTGCTGGAGGAGGTACGCTTTGTCTCAGCCCAGGATTGATATTTTTTTAAAAAGCCCACTTACTTTGTGCTTGTGTCTGTCTTTTTATCTACACTTATCTGTCTATCACTCATGTTGACTTAACACTGATGAGTATTTGCTTCCTTCCGTTTACTTCACACCTTATTGCCTCCGTGTTAAAATGACTATTACCATTATTTAGTTACCGTGATATTTCATTCAATCACTGGATGAGGCTCTGTGCCTGTAGCCCATTGCTCAGTCTGTGCTGTAATTATTGTATTTAAGTCCCCCTAACGACAGCTGCTTCGACTGCCTCTGATGTATCAATTCCAGCAGCAAAGACATGCTGTTCTCCATGTGGTCCTGTGGCTAATTAGCAATGGTGGAATTTTTGCAGTGGAACACTAGAGAGAGACACCATGTGACAATATTACTCCATTATCACATTTTGTGCCCCGGAGAACAGGCTGTGGGCTTTGTGTTCCTTTTTTCCCCCCTCTTAACTTAGACATTTGTTTCTTTTTAACGAAGCCCCCTAGCCTCTTGTTCTGTTCCTTTTGATGACCGGCCTCGCGTCTCAGTCGGAGCGGCCCCGCTCACTGACGTCAGCGAAAGGCTTTATCAGCGAGAGGGGATTTACTCGGTTAACTGTTTCTTGTTCCGGGCACCGGGTGGGAGGACGTGAATGATGCGGTCGCGGTATGGTTGGAGCACCCCACCTCAGCTGGGTCTTAAATCACCACTCCACTAGAGAGGAAGAAGAATGGCCTCTGGCATTGTGGCTAATTGCCATCTAAACTGAAACAGAATTATTCATAACCTATTAGTGTGTCAAGTTCAGTGGGAAGTAAAGAAAAAAGTAGAGAAGAGAAAGAAAGAAAATGAGAGGAGAAAAAAGTTAATTAATAGGAAGCAGTACATGGAGAGTATTTTAATTTTTTAAAGGGCTTCATAAATAAGAATTATCATTTTAATGAATCCCCTGCCAAGAAATTCAATCATCCAGTTTTAAAAGGCTAAACCCTGAACTCTTAGTACCTCCACTACTGTCCTTCACTCTCTGGAAAGTTTGAAAAGTCTTTCCTTTGTTCCTTGCTCTGCATGAACATATGTTGACTTTATTAAGCCTGAAGTAATGAAGGATGCCTCACCCAAACGACTGTTATAGCCACACTATGATGAACAATTTAGCGCAAGCTGCATCCACTGATGTATCAAATCAATCATTGTTAATCACTCGCTCCTGGAGTTGGAGGAAAACTGGAAAGAACTCTCTTTTTAATATTCATGAGCCAAAAAACCCCCAAAAAAACAGCTAAATAAACAGGCAGATTCTATTTTGTTTGCTTAATTTTGTGCTTTTCGATGTGCACAATTGCACCAAAAAGCTTTTAGCCTGGTAACAAGGCACGTTAATAAGATGCAGCACTAAGACATACTCACAACCAGGACATTTTGTCATTACTCCGTTAGCCTAATTTTATGCCTGAACTTGATTGAGCTGTTAGGTTGCCGTGTGCCTGGGAAATGTAATTATTGATTCGGTACTGAGTGATGATTTATGGTGAAGCATGCAGTTGTTTTCTCTGTTCAAAAATGAAGATTCGAACTGAAAGGTTAAGGATGAGAAGTTCATTGCTAGAAGACGCTCAAATAGCTTGATGGACAGAATCCTTATTAGATTATTGAATTTTCCTGTCAAATCATTTGCAGTTTCTGCCTGCAGAGGATACATCCAACAAGATGTAAACACAGCGGAGAGAGAAAGCACAATGCAACACTGTTTGGCCTTTTGACCTCTTTCCTCGCTGCTGTGGTTGCAGTGGGGAACGCTCAGCTGATTGACGACTGAAGACAAAACATCCAGTTCTTTAATATGTGGACTAGAACTTTAAATTAGTTATCATGTTTCTAAAAAAGAAAAAAACTGAGTACCTTAAAATAACATTCACAGCAATCTTTCTTTTCTGCTGCTGGCTACTGATCTGTTCGCTAAGTAAAGCTAGAACTTTGGCTGAGAGCAATGCTGATGTATAGCAGAGGGATGCAAAGGTTATTGGTTGCATAAAGTTCCATCAGCTTCAACTGCATAACTTAGTTGGATGGAATCTGTCGGTTGATCACACGGAGGCAGCAAACGGTGTAATCGCCCTCAGTGAGTAAGAAACACAATATCTAGAAGATTCCTAAGTATTCAGAAAGGTGTCTATTTAAAAAAAAATATGAAAAAGCTTAGTCGGACTAAAAGTAGAGTTTTAATTTCACTTGAACTGTATCCCCGCCAATTTAGATTTAACTGCAAGTGTTTTTAACCGCCTGACAGTCCTTCAAATTTAGGTAAAATCTAAGCAATTTAAATGTCATTGCAGGTCACTGTGGAAAAAAGTGCATTAGTTTGCTTGAATGAATTAAAAAAAAAGTAATCAAGATTACATTTGGAATCAAAGTTATGGGACATTTGCTGTCATACCTCAATATACTGTCATTTTGAATAAAGGACGAGTGAATGAATGAACGTCCTCCTTAGTTTTAAGCCTTTGCCAAGTCATGTTTTGTGGAGGAGTCAGCATTTGGACACACACTGACTCGTGGTAGTCGCTCTGGGCTTCGGTGTCCATCACACATGCATGTTTGTTCAGGGCTTACCAACTCCTGTCGAGTCCCCTTTCTGAGAGCTGATGGGACCCGCCTGATTGTGCGGAGTCTCTTCAGACTTTGCACTAAACTCACGCCCTTTATACATTTCTCTCTCACTCCTGTCCTCTGGCGTCCTAACCCTGTATACTGTCAGGACTTCTGGTCTACAATTCGTTCCTGTGTTGATTATTTGTTCCCAATTTTCAGATGTGGGATCGGTTGTTGGGAATGACACAGCCTTTTACAGCACTCTTATAGGATTCAAATAGCGCTGCCTATCTGTACCCTCCCTGTTCATCTTGTCTTGCCCTGTCCTTCATTTGTTTCCCCTTCAATTCACTGAGGTGCAGCACTGCCCCCTCTGGCTCATGATAGAAAAATTCAATAAGGAATGACAGTTTAGCTTCAAGGGGAGGCCGGTGATGGTCACGCACATGCACTAAATATTAATATATTTTGCTGCAAGACTAAAATATGCATTGATCTCATTAAAGTTGACCCCCTTCTGTGGTGTTAAACGATGAGTATAAATGCAGACCAAAAAAAACAAAACAACAAAAAAAAAAGCATTTGGACACATTAAGTTAAAACCATATAATATAATATAATATTATTATGTAAGGATTCAGTATATTGTGGTTCTAACACTTGAGGCAGAGAATAGATTTTGGACTTGTTGCTTGTCACAAAAATAGATATTTCATTCTGCAAACAGTGACATATCCCTCCCTATAAAGCTAAGGTCATAATTTCCGGCTTTGGCGGGTGAAAAAAAAATCAATACCTCTTTCCCAATGGTAAAGATACAGTCATTATTTGTTATTACCCAAAGTGATTCCTATGCGACATTCCAAAGATTACGACTAAAGGTTATTTGTCTCCTCAGAACACAGCCTGACCTTGAGATCTCAGCTCCCCGCTTGATCAGCGCGTACTGTCCGAGGCGACGGAGCTCCTCGTGTTGTTGTCTGTATCAGATGACCGTTCCGTGGCGACTTCTCCGCCGGATGAAAAACATCTTAATAGCCCCGCGCTTAAACGCCATGTCACGTAATTTCGGAAATCCTTTCTTCTAACCTTTTGTGAAGCTCAAGGATGTAATTTAAAGGATACCCTTCATGAGGCGGCAGGGCTGGTATTTATAACCCCTAGAAACAGAGATGAGCACCAAGGTGTAAAGGGACTAATTACCTTCTCATCCCATATAACTGGGATTTGCTTCAATAATGGATGCCCAACTTTAATTAAGCACTGTGTATATTTAGGTGCTCGTTTATAAATGGTTGGGATTAATGGCATACGAGCCAAGCCTTCAGACAGCAACGCCTGCAGACACAGCAGTTTGGTGTACTAGCAGGGAGAGTTCGGGGACTGTGTTCGACTGCACGCCTGCCACTTTGCGGGCTTGTGTGTGGAGAGGGTTGTTTTGATGGCAGGGTTTGATGGACTGTTAGTGAGCTTCCTCTGGACTTGTTGGGAAAGTGAAGAGAACATCTTGGCCAGAATCAACACACAGCCTGACTCAAACTCAGTGGCCTAATTCCCGGCTCTCAGAAAGGATGCCAATTTTGTCAGACTCATCACTTGTACTCTGAAGTGTTTGCTATGTCGTCTTTAGCACGCCTCGGGGTCACCATAGGGGATTGTTGGAGAGTCCTTGATATGATTCTCCATTACTCTCTCATTTATCCTCTGTGTCACCTTCCTGCTCATCACACTTAATGTCCTGCAGTGTGCTATCGGAACACATTGGATTGATTTGTGCCAAAGAAACGCTCCATGCAGAAGACAACAATATTATCTGTTTGGGGTTTTTTTTGGCAAGGTAATGCATCAGCTGCTGTCCACACACAATAGCCTTAATCATTTTTTCTGTTCATTAGCGTCCCCCTTTGGTTTCTTTCTCTTTTAAAAAGATTACAGGAGTCCTCCCCACTCCTTCCTACTTCCACCATTCAGTTTTACTGACTTGGAGCCGCTTACAGCACCAATAAAATCTGTTGGCTCGGAGCCCATTGAAGGAAAAAAAAAAGAATGAAATGAATTCAAAGAACAGATGAATTATTAAATGTCTGTCTTTGAGCTAAACCCTGGGGTGATAATCGAGGCAAAAATAAACAACCCATGGGCTTCCTCAAGGATTCTTCTACCCAACATTGAACTGGTAGTCTGTGCATCGCTTAGTCTATGCTAAAGAATTTCTGTCGGATTTTTTTTTGGCTTCCTTCCATGCTGTTAGAGATTTGTCAGAAAAAAATGTCTATTTTCCCTTTACTTGATGTTACTTTTTTTTTCCTTTTCCAAAACCCGCTGAAGCAAGAGATTTTTCATTAATATAGCAGCCGAATTTCAAACCTCCGCCGGTCAAACAGCGGAATCCATCGCTGCCATTTTGCCTCTAATTAGCTGCAACTGGGTGGTCACGTAAACTTGAAATCATATTTGGAGACATACTGTATCTCATTTGAGGCCGCATTAACGACGAGCCATTTTTACACTCAAGCTCATTCAATTGACATTCACCAGGCTCCCTCATCAGCGGGGCGACCGATGCATGCCAAGACTGTAGCCTCGTGAGTAAGCCTGTTTTCATACCCAGAGATTTCACACACAGCAAACAAAAAACAAGCATCTGATGGTTGCATCACATCATCTGCTCTTAGTCTGTCCACTAAAATGCTCCAGGAGACAATTCTTTTGGCCTGAGATATTGTTTATCAGCTAAGGCCTGGAGCCACTGTATGGGGGCTATTTCTGTGCACTGTTTAATTTCCATTTGCATGCATTGTGCCATAAAGCAGTGCAGGGTAGAAGTACCCATTAAGGATCCTTTAAGATTTCTTTCAAATCCTCGCAGTAGCTGAAGACTCTCTCCACAGGCAGGGACACAGTGTCGTGTACTGTAAGCGCTGCTGAAGAGGTGGACGTATTATGGTGTTACGACCTCGGCTCGGGGGGAAAGGGAAGCAGCATAAAACCAGTTGAAATTGGAAAAAATAAAATTATTTGTTATCGAAGGTTGAAAAGAAAGTGTAAAGTTTACAAAATGAGGCAAGAACGCTAAGGAAATGGGCTGGTGGGTGCTGCTCAAATCAACGAAAACAAAGAAACATAAAGAGATTCCTCATAAGGAGAACTTAACACTAGACTATCTGAAAACTGAACAGAATGAAACAAAAATCCTTACTAGACTAAACACTGGAGACAAAACAGAAACCCCTTTAACATAGTGAAACTAACACAACACAGATCTACCTGTATGCAGACGATCATCAGTTCTGAAGCTCTTCCTTGCCCACGTCCTTTAAACACACAGCTCAGTACGGCCTCAACAACCACACAGTTAAATCCGCCTCGGCACGCCACGCCGGTTGTCGCAAATTTGCAATGTACCGCTGCAGCCGAGATAGCGTATGCATTTCGCTAATGCTGGTTCATGCATATTCAATACATACCTAGGAACCTCGTGCAAGCACTGGTTTCTCTTAGGACCAGTTTGAATGGCATTTGTGGCATCAATAAAAAAAAAATTTACCATCAATATCTGTTGCATTACACCTTTATATCTACTATATGTGCTAAAGACAAATTAACAATCTCAACTTAATTTAACATCAAGTTGAAATCAAAAACATAAAATTATTGTTTTTATATAATTATAAATAAATTCAGGCGTCAAGGGGTTAAAGAGTTGGCGGTTGGTGGAGCTCCAATCACAGCACCGGCAGCAAGGACCACACTTCCGCCGTCGGCACCCAATCACAGGACGTCCGGCAAGGATGACGCTTCCGTCGTCAGGGTCCAATCGGGGACCGGCAACCACACAGCCTATTTGCATACACACACACACACACACACAGGTGAAGCACACAGCAAAGTAGGAGCAGGCGCTGGCCGTTTATCAACTAAGGCCTGGAGCCACTGTATGGGGGCTATTTCTGTGCACTGTTTAATTTGCATTTGCATGCATTGTGCCATAAAGCAGTGCAGGGTAGAAGTTCTAATCAAGGATCCTTTAGGATTTCTTTCAAATCCTCGCAGTAGCTGAAGACTCTCTCCACAGGCAGGGACACAGTGTCATGTACTGTAAGCGCTGCTGAAAAGGTGGACGTATTATGAGAAGAGACAACATGCTTTACTACCTGCTGAGGCTCCCCTCACCCACATGCTACAGAGCCGGTCCAACTGAACAGACTGGTGCTGCAGAGTTTAAACCCCAAAACCCGGCCTGAGGCTCGAGGCTATGTTTCTTTTTTCGTCAGATTCAAAGGTATATGCTTGCTTTGGAAAGATTTTTGCCTGTCAGGTTTTTATGTATTTGCAGCAGACAGCGCTCGGCGAGGTCGCGTCTCAGCCCAAAAAAACTGCATCTCTTTTGTGAAGCCGCTCAGATCCTCTATTACACATCAGAGATATTGATCGTATTATTGCAACGAAAAAGGCAAAAGCATGCATCTTTATTTATTTATTTTTAGAATTATTATTTTAATATAACAGTATTTGACTGACAGTTTAAGGACCAGTATTATTCCATGCCTATTTGTAAATGTAAACGCGATGATGCCATTAATGTATATATACTCTTAAATTATAATAATGTTGCATCATGTGTCACCTGGAGGGCTTATTTGTATCAGCCTCTGGACTATCACAGCAGCTAATGATTGTCCATTTGCCCTTAAATTATGAACTGTGGTGTGTGTTTCCTCTGTTTTTAATCGTTTGTCTTATGGCTCCCTCTTGCTAGATGTTTTTTTTCCTTTTTGTCGTTTTATTATACACAGAAGGAATACAGATAGAGAACAATCAGGTGACTAGAATATCAAGGAAGGATGGGCAGTTGATGGTAGAGTAATGTCCTGGACGTCGGCTCAGGTTTTATCTTAAAACCTCTGCTAGGCCTGTTTATTGACATTCATTGTAAAATGCATTGTTCCAACACCAGATGGTTTTCCACAACGCAGCAGCCTTCCCAGAATGATGGGTGATTTTAAGAGGATCCCCAATTGCAGGCTTTTGCTTTATTTCATCCATTACTAACAGCTAGTATGACAAGCTAATGCAGCACAGTGGCTCAGCTTTGTTTCTCCTTGTGCCTCCCAGTGGATGTTGTACATCTGCTTGAATCGACACAGCAGACCGGCAGCAAGTTAGAGAGCGTAAGAGAGAGATATTTAGTTGTACTACACTAGTGATATTTGAAACCAATCCAACCCAAATTTAAATTTGAGCCCAAACTGTACGAAAAGTGGCCCGAGTTCAACACACAATGTGTTTCTGAGCCCATCAGGCTGCTGAACCCTGGTGTGACTGTGACTGTGCATAGAGCCAGCAGGACAAGTCAGTGTCGCGTGTGCAGTGTGTGTTTATTTTCGAGGGAAGTCAAACAAAGTTAGCAATTTGCTTTAATGAAAATGGATAATGTTCTTTTGCATTTTTATTTTCTGCATTCCAATCCAAATGTTTGACCAATATATTTGCACTGCTAACAGCCAACGACAGCACTGTGCTAAGTATGGAATCCATTTTTTCCCCTCTCCCTTGTGCACCCACTCAATGGCAGGCACATTAAAAGTTTGGCTTTCATTTTCAATATAGGCATGTCCTGAGCAGACCCTGCTGCTTCCTCCACCATATGGCAGTATTGTTAAAGAGCTCAAATTAGGCCTGTGCAGGGTGTATTAGGCTGTTGCAATGAACAAATACGATTTTGCTCTACGTGACATCAAGGGATGTTTATTAAACCCCATAAGGCACAGCATTTCCTGCCTGTCGTGCATTAATCATTTCTGAACGCCCCTCCCCCGGTACATAATCCCAGTGGTGGCGCAGCGGCGGCGGAGGACATCATGCAAAGATTATTCCGTGCTGTGCGGTATTTCCTCACCGCTGCTGTGCTCGACGGAGAATAAAATATCAGTTGGAGTCAATGAGTTGCATCAAATAATGGTCAAGTCAAGGTTGTTATGTGCACCGACTCAAAGTTGTAGAGTTGTCAGTTACACGGAGACAATGTTGTTGACAAGAAGAAACTTTCAGCAAATCAGCATTTTTTTCAAAGCGCCACACTAAAACACAGAAGCATACATCTTCAAATGCTTCCAAGAGTCTTTAAACCATCACTTTAGAATAACCTTGTGATGTCTTTCATGATGCGGCCCTTTCTTGTTTTCTTGGGTAGTGCTCCTGCCTTTATCCTGAGACGTGCATGTCTGATACCGAACACGGTGCCTCCCCGATGTCTCCTTGTGGTTCTCTGTATGCTGTGAAGTGCAGGCTTCCTTCCTCGTGGCGCAGTCTCCCTCGTTCCCTTCACTCTCCCTCACTAAGGATGTCTTCATCACTTGCTGCGCTCTGCTCCCCACCAAGGTCCCTCCTTTTGAGCATGGATGACAGAGGAGGCGACAGAGGAGAAACAGCATCGCCTCCCTAGAGACACACTACCGATTGTACCAAAGGATGAGAAAACCTCTTTGTCTCTCTACCTTTTACCTCAATATCACCTTGCTTGATAACTCTCCTTTCCTACGAAGTGATCCCCCTAAAAATAGTTTTCTGGCTTCACAGGGGTTTCTTTGAACAAGTTTGACAAAACTTATCAGTGTTATCTTTTTCTCTGTAAAAAAAAAAAGAATCAATTCATTCACTTAAGAAGGTTATGTGTTGAATGTTGAATATAATTAATTTTGCAAGAGACTAACCCAAGGGCATCTGGAAGTTAAAAAAGGTCAACTAACAGGAGCCAGACGGGATGAAAAGAGCTAAAACGGCTCCCTCGTCTGTAGTATCATCCCAACCCTGAGGAATAAGTACATGATTTTATTTATTTTTAGCTTTAGCCCAGTGTGATGGTAAGTTTTTATTATTATTTTTGGAACAACAGGGAAGCACATAGATGTGAGATCACCTGTGTGTCATCCTATTTGCTTTCCTCTCATTTATTTTGCGATGAATTTCCTTTAAGCATCTGCGCCCACAGTCTATCCCCGGTGCTCCATCAAAATATCTCATTACGGTGACGCCCGTAAAACAGTTTTGATGCATAACTCACTTGAAGGTATCTCTCATAATAAGAGTCCCCACCACCCCACCACCCCCACACACACTACCCAGCCACTCTTCTCTTTTTAGACTTTAACAGCAAAGTATTGGCAAAAACAATGATGTTGACTCTTGTTCAGACGCTGTGTTTGTGCTGTTCGGAGGATAAATCCGATACACGGTGCGTTTGAAAAGCCTTCAGAGACAATACCTGTCTTGATTAGTGTATGACTGGGACTGTGTTCTTTGTCTGCTGGCGGTTTGTGTGAAGTGTCCTTGTTTCTTTGTAATCACACTGCATTGAACGTGTAATAGAAATATTTGTATTATTATTGTATTAGTATCTGATCAATGTCGTGCTGTTAAATTGAACAAACAGACCTCTTTCCTTTTTTCCCTCCTCCTTCGATTTACGTGCTGGGCGTAAAGCCACTCCCACACAGATGAGGTTTGCGAAATGCCGTTTACTTGAGTTGATCTTTCCAGTTTCACACTTGAAGGGTGGAAAGTGGCAGATTTTTCCGAAAATTGCGCTGAGCACCTTTTACTGTGGTCTTAGCTCTTTGAGATTTGACACTCATCTTTGCCGCGGCACAAAGGACTGCGAGACAGGCGATAAATTTATGGGGAAAGAAGAAATACAGGTTTAGAAGTCCCCTGAATGCAGCCTCTGGACATGGATCGAATGGATTTCTTCTCAGCGTGCCCATTTTTCTAAACTTGAATAGGAATCAGAGCAGGGGAGGCTGAAGGGAAAATGGAAATGGGAGACTCATATTATATTGGGAGCCTTATTATGCCCCGTCAGAATCCATCAAATTAGGGGTAAGTAGGGTAGCCTATGTTAATTGAGAAATGTCTGATATGAAATAGTCCTAGGAAGATTGAAACATTTGTAATGACATCTTTGGGAGAATTCAGCTTCGTTTTTAATGTTTGGTAGATACCATAACTCCTAATGTCTGTATTGTTATCTACAATATGACAAGCTCAGGTGCAAAAGCTGATGAACGCCATCATGAATAATATTTCCTCGGAAGTTCATGTGTTACTGCAGAGACTGTTAAATTACACAACTATTCTTGAACAAAACTTGATAAATATTCATTTATTGAATCAGTGCACAACACTGAGGTCAAGATTCAAGAGTGTTTGTTTGTCACATGCTCATAAAGTGTGTGCAGCGAAGTGCAAAGTGACTGTTCCACGAGGCTGTGCAAAAACAACCAGACCTGATGAAAAATACATTCCATAAAAAAATATTTAAAAAGTCATAAATAATGAAGAGGTAGAGATTGTGAAGCTAAAGTGCAGCGTATGTTGCTCAAGCGTGGGTGTGTGTGTGGGTGCAAACACCTATGTGTTCTATACGTATTTACACTGATCCAGTCTGCTGTTGCTGTTTGAGCTGAGGTGCTTTGATTTTGGATTTGAGGTCAGAGTTCCCAGTCCTGACAGCATGAGGGAAGAAGCTCTTACTGAATCTTGCCTTGATGTTCCGCAGGCGCCAGCCAGATGTATAGCAGGGGTTCCCGTGATCCTGTTTGCCCTGATCATGCTCCTCCTGATGTAGATGTCTTGGAAGCTGGGCAGTGCTGTGCCCATGGTGCGCTCCACTGACCTCAGCACCCTCTGTCGGGCTCTCCGGTCACGGGTAGTGCTGTTCCTGTGCTAACGGGTGACGGTCCCAGTCAGTGCACTCTCCTTCACTCCAGTGCAGAAAGTCCTCATGACCTTTGGGGAGACTCTGAATTTCCTCAGCTGTCGGGTAGAGATGCTGCAGCAGCAATGCTCTGCTAAAGACGTGTTGTCTGAAGGTGAAATTTTGTGGAGTTTCACCTTAAACTTAAAAATGTATGATTTGGACCTAACTGAAGGGCATGTTATGTTATCTCTATGTTGAATTTTAAAAACAACAGGAAATCTGAAAGTTTTTTGTTTAATGATCCACTGCACACATTTTAAACAAAATGTAGACAGTCTGTCAGTTTGTAACATTTGCACAAGGCATGTGAATCTCCATCACTGACAACGATTCAATACGTACCTCGATACACTACCAGCAATGAAATACATTAGCGATACATTGAAGCCCCTGATCATACGATACGATGCAATTCACCCCTGGTCCCGATTCTATACGATTTAATATTGATTAGATGGCGATTCAATTCTACACAATGCGAGACGATGCGATTCAACATGATGCAAAGAAATTATACCAAAAAAGTTAAACAGAAAATAAGAAGCTGCAGTTCAGTCTGGTACTAGAGGCAGAGGATTTGTTTTATTCCTTATAAGCAACAAATTTAACAAAAAGTGCACATTTTGCTTTTAATCTCTACTAGTAGAGACACAATTGTTGAAATTGTTTCCTTGTTCTTGTTGCTTACACTTATTTGTTCGTATTTTATTTCCCTTGTGAAGCACTTTGTAACCATGTGTTTGAAAAAGCACTACATAAATAAAGATTTACTTACTTACTTACTAGTACTATGTTGTACTGCCAGTGTAAGGTTTAGCAGCACAGCATTCTTTACAAACGACCTGCGTCTTGTCAAGTTTACCGTCCTTCTTCAAAAAGCCAAAGTAGTTCCAAACGCCTGATTTGAACATTTTTAGGTGTGAAAAATCTCATCTAGCTGTTTGCTGCTGCTCTCGCGGTCGTAGAAATGTGCTTCCTGGCTTCCGTCCATGTTCAAAACAAAGCGCGAAGCAGTGATGGTGCATTCAGTGGGCCTCGGAAACACAGGATAGAATGAAATATAACATGAAAAAGTTGATGCAACCATGGATTTTACCGATGCAGACAAGCAGCGACTGATGCATCCACGATTTCACCCGTCAATTGTATCGATGCACATTGAACGAATCGATGCACTCATATGGCGCACGTTTGTATCTAGATACCGATTCGTATCGATTAATCTCCACATAGTTAATTTGCACAGGAGTTCACTAAGACAAACTGAGTACTTTATTCCAAACTCAATATGTAACCCTGAAAGTCAAGTCACTGGATATAATACTGAAATCTGTGAAATAGTGAATACCATATTGGACACCATGGAACACTGAGTAACACTAGATACAATGACATAATGAATGATACTGTGTAACGTGGATACTGAGTAACACTGAATATGAAATGGAGCGCTGTAAAATGCCTTTTCAGTTTACTGCAGTTCCCAGTGAAAGTGCAAAAATCTGTCAGTCTTTAGGCTCAGTATGAATAATTTGTCTAGCTCCTCCAATCAGACAGCTTCATCAGAGAGCCTGTCCCATACAAGTTTGACTCTTGGAGTAATCTACTTTTGCCGAAACAAAAATTAATATTTGAAAAGAGATGTACAGTACAGTCGTCCCTCGCCATATCGCGGTTCACTTATCACGGTCTCACTGTATCGCGGATTTTTAAATTGTGTACAGTTGCTATGTCAACCAGAGCACTGTGTTCTGTATCCTGGGTGCTGATTGGCTCAGTGGCCGTAGCATCAGTCTCGTCCTCCCACGTGTAGCCTGTGTTCAGCATCCCTGTCCATTTCACCTCAACATCGGTTCAATCTTCTGACCGCTGCGCATGGTGTTGCTCTGTGGTGTTGTGTTTTTGTGAAATTTTCATGAAAAATGAATTTATTTCAAGCCCTACAATGTCGATTAAACGTTCTGCGCCTTCTAAGGCTTCCAGTACCGAACCCAAAAGTCAGAGGAAGACGCTTACCATCGGAGAAAAGATGGAACTCCTCGACATGCTAAAGGAAGGGAGAAGCTACGCGGCTGTACCCTTGTAGAATTTTACATGTTATTAAAATGACGTAGGTTTAAGAGTGTAGAAAGTGTTTAAGAGCATAGGAAGTGTTTATAAGAGTGCGGGAAAGGTTAATTACAGTGTGGGGAGGATTTATAAAGCCTTAAAATACATATAAAAATAAAATAAATATAAGGTGGCTACTTCGTGGATTTCACCTATCGGGAAAGGATCGCTGTACTTTCAAAAAAGTTGAATTTGTGTATTCATTTTATTTCACTCTCTTAGAAACACATTATACACGCCGTAAAAGAGATATATGCGGTATACATAAAAACTGTAGGGTTTTGTAAATAAGCACCTCCTCTATGGGCAGTTTTGTTTGAAATAGGCTTCGTTTCATTCTTGAGATATTGTTGCTGTAATTGCTAAAATACAAAAGAATTCTAAAAATAATTTAATTGAGGAACTTGCATATTCAGGTATTTCAAATGGCAGAAAACAGAACTTACCTTGATAAATATAGCAATGAAAGTGAAGGCTTACTGAAATGTGATGACTTCAGAAGAACCGAACGCCTGCTCGATGATTCTGTTTTATTTTCGGAATTAACCACTAATTGGCGCGCTCTTGTTAACTCCACACTCTTTCTCCCTGTCTTCTTCCACTTCGTATTATTTCAGTAAGCAGTAATTGTACCATTGGGAGCAATTTCACAAACAGTTGGCTCCTTGAGGTGAGAACTATTCACTAGAGGGTTTCATAAAGGGATGATTCACATAGTCTCACAGGGGACATATTTGTAAGTCCATTGATTGAAATTCCGCCAGCAAATCCCAAGATAAAATGAATAAAATATGTTCGTACCATACTGTTGTATTATGCTACTTTCACCTTGACACCAAATAGCATGTGAATTGGAGTGAGCTATACTGCACTGTACTTTAAAGCAATGAACATATTTTATTTATTAACCGGTGTGAGTCTGGATACAAAGTGCAGTGAACAGAGAAATCCTAAATCAAATCAATATTTAGTACAGCACCAATTCTATGAGTAGACTACACTTGCGTTGAGGTTTTTCATGGTACTCGGTTCTCCTGTGAGTTTCTCCGAGTTGATGACATTCACAATTTCAGACCAAACAGTTCTGAGGACTCCCAGAGGGTAACTACACACTGGGAAGCTCCCATGAGAACCACATACCTTCAGGGACTTTTCTTTCTCTGTTTGCATTCATACCACAGATAGAATGTAATACCCAGCCAATAGTTGGGTGACTGGAGCCATGTTTCCTGTGTGTTGTGAGAATCATGGTAACACTGATGTTGGAAAAGTGGCATAAACCATGCAGCTGAGTGAGCCATAGGGGAAAATTTCCGCGACAAGTGGTTGTGCTTGAGATCATCAAGGTTGATAGAAAAACACAACACTGCGTGAGTCAGGCAGCAAACGTTTGCTATGTTGTGTGGGCAAAACATTCCAGGGCAAATACATGAGAAGACCTGTGACATGCAAAAATGGACTGCTTGTGGATCGCTGCCCATCGCTGATCGCCATTTATTTGGGTTCAGAAGTGGGTTGATGACTGGTAGAAAACTGTCGCTCTCAGTTTTATGGTTGACCAGTGACCATAAAACAGGACTTCCTGAATGACCAGAGGAATGTTTAACTACACCTGTTGCAATCTGAAGCCTGCATTGGTGAGAATGGATGCTAATTACTGTCTATGCCACTCCAAAACAGAACCGACGCCCCGTTGTGGAAACTCGCTACAAACACTGAGTACATGAGTGTTGCACATCTGTTTGGAGTTGGCATTCCAACCGCCTGAATGAGTTCTGCTCCTCTGTTGAAGAATTCCTAATGCCTGGAATCATTTAGATGCCAACAGCAGAGAAGCTGAAGGAAATGAGTCTTTACTTCCAGCGAAGATGGAGGGTTATCAGTGTATAGGGACTATTACTGGCTCACACATCTCTGTTTTGGCTCTCTGGGGATATCAGATGGAATACTTCTATCATGAGAGATGGTATTCCATCATTTTGCAGGTTGTAGTCGATGGGAGAGGATTGTTTTGAAGTGTTTATGCTGGGCAAACTGGAAGCTTGCATGATGCTTAAGTTCTGCGTCTGTCTGCTTCGTGGGTTTTGAAGAGGGTTTCCACAGAAATGTGAGAACATTGGTGGACAAGACATCGGCCACAACATCCTTGCACATGCAGCCTGTCCACTGTCAAGCACATGAAGCCTTTTCCAGACAATGGCCGCCTTATCCAACAGCAAGGGGTATACAACCACAAAACAAGCAAGGGGAGGGTTATTCTTGTCTGACTGGAGATGAAGATCTCTGGAACCTCTGGATGAGCTACAGTGAGGTGTACAGAAGGGTTGTGGGATGCGCCGATCTCTTTCCCGTAGCCAGATGTGCCACTGCCACCTGGTGCAGAGACGGAAGGAGTAGCAGTGTGTACCGCCTTAATGCATTGTCTCAACCCCGTGGCTGACAGCTGGCTTAACACAGCACAAAGCATCACACACATCTTTGTGAAAAGATGAAAAACCACATAGTGTCCCTCTGGGAGAAAGATTTATAAGCTTCAAACTGCATTTTTGTTTGTGATCTCTGACCTCAGGACCAGAATTTGTGAGCACAGTTGTGGTAGTTTTGTGAGGGAAAAAATGTCTTTCAATTTCACCCACCATGATTGATGCTAACACCACTTCATTGTTTAAATATTCCACAGTGGGTCTTTTACCTGTAGTGTTAATCAGATCTGTAGGTTTTCCTTCCACAGTATTATTTTATATTCTTAAAATTTAAACGCTGCAAAGCCCAATTATAGCAAAACATGAGAAAACTATTTTTATTTATGCCTTTCCGAGGCCTCCAACAGCAACGTTGGAGGCCTCGGATGCCAAAACTAAAGGGTTTTCAAGTGTTTCATGTTTTAGTACGTTAATAAGAAAGTGACATAACATTGCATAGCTGTCATATTTGCCACTGCTTTAACTGTTTTTGAACACCAACTATTCTACCACAACATATTTTCTCCACAATACTTGCTCAGAATATTTCAAGACCTAGTAAATAATGAATCAAATATGAAAAAAAACACATCCCACCACACTTCATGTGCTTTGTCTTCTTTTGTGACTTCACCAGCAGTGCCAGCACAAATAACTCTAGGAATCCACATCCTCTTTGTAAATCTTTATTTGAATGTCATTTCAATCTGCAGCATGTGCACTAGAATGTGTGCTAAACAACCAAAAAATTTGAGGGGGGTCAACCGACTCCAGTGTGACTTGGGATGTGCCTCCGTGGCAAAAGTCTATTCAAGATGGACTGAAGGCCCTCCTGAAAAGCGGCCTGCTGGCGTGTTGTCTCTGCAGCCCCTGCCCATAGCTGGTCAGGATCTTGAGTCTCTCTCTTTCAGTTTGCTTCTTCAGCATTTCAACAAGACTTTGCAGTTAGGAATGACCTTGCCTGTGGTCTTCAATCTCCAACTTGGAAAAACCTTCAACAAGACACGGGACACTTCTGTCACCTCTTTCTCTTTGCTTGCAAAAACGGGACTGTGAGCATGCTTAGCACATCACTTTTATTCTGTTCTACTTTTGGCTTTGGTTTTGTTTTATTGTATGAACCAGTCTTGCTGTGAGGGTGAGGCCATAACAAGTTTCCCAATGTAATCATGATTAAACTGATTATTAATAATAATATGCTTAAAGTGAACACTTAATCCGAAATTTCACCAGTGTGCATACAGTTTGAAAGGAGTGCATTTCCATTACCTGGTCTAGCAGGTGGAGGAGAGCTTGGCCAACTGAGGGCACTGCAGGCTGTAGGGTGACTGGGGGTAATGCAGGCCTTAGTGGCATCACTGGCAGAACTGGCTTTGGCCAACAATGAGGACCCTAGTGGCGTCTATAAAAAAAGAGACTTGGATTGAATTAGCTACTTCAAGTGCTTTAATGTTGGATTTTTAGTTTTCTAAAAAGGTATGTTTGCAACAGTTACCGTTGGCCTATCTTACCAGACTGATGTTGTTTGGGTGTGCGGTTCAGGACTCACAGAGGGCCATACTTTCTGTTGGAAGACTCCTTGTCTTATCTTCTTGTCATCCTTTGTCGCGCTGGTTGTATGTTTGGAGTATTTGACATCATGCAGAATGGATTAGGGACTGATCAGTGATGGTATTTAATGATGTATAATAGTCCAAACATCAAACACACCAAAAAGTTTTGCATACTAGCCATAGATGAGGGAGTGTAGTGTGTTCAGTACACTAGATCCACATCACAGGAGCAGCTTCCTTGTGGCTTATGCATTCCCCGTAGCTTGGCTACGGGGAATAGACTGTTTATGGAGATGTAGTCAAACAATACATCATCATTTTGTTTCCATATTTAGTACACTGCCTCAGTTTGTGTGTGTGTGTGTGTGTGTACAAGAAAGTTATTCCCATGACATGGAAATATAAAACTTAACTGTCCTCCTAAGTGTATAAAGACTTCCTATATATATATATATGTGTGTGTGTGTGTGTGTGTGTGTGTGTGTGTGTGTGTGTGTGTGTTTCTTTGTGTGGAAACACACATAACACTGTCAACACCTCAGTCATGGAGACGGTTTGTGTTCATACAGAACCAAGATCAAAAAGGCTCAGGTGCCAAAGAACCCAGTGGAACTGACACAGCACCTGCCAATTTTTGGCCCATATTTGGCGGGTTGGCAAATGTTAATTTCAAGCCCCAATGGCACAACATTTGGCACTGGCACGGACCATAGTGGGCAGGTGTTGCCTGTGTGGGAATATAAACATCTAAACTCTTGTTCCAAAATTAGATATCCGCACACTGAAGAGAGTGAGAGCAGAAATGAGTTAAGATAACTGGCTGCGCCAAAGAAAGAAATTGCTTCATGTGAGAAAAAACGAGATGGAAATAGGATGGAAGTAGGGACTCTGTGGCACAGTGCAGATTTGATGCATAGGTTCTTTTAAGCATTCTGCAGTGTTATTAAAAAGTAAACTTCATGCACTCTTTACTTGACAGCAATGGCAGATGGAATACAAAATGAAGACTAGAAAGGTAAAATGTTTTAGAACTTTTAACAATATTTGCTGACACCAGATGTGGGTAGATGCCTCTATTTTGGCATTACATCTATGATACAGTCAAGGCAGTGATTAATGGATGATAGTATAGAGATGTTAAAAATCAATGCTGAGGCTCATTGATAGAAAGTCTTTTGACAGTATGTAGTAGAGGAGTAATACGACTGCATTTCTTTATTCCGTTAAAACCTTGACTTAGATCATCCTTTGGAGCATTTTTAGCAGTAATGTGCAATAATTATAGAAAAGTACTTGACGGTTTTGGAGAAACATAGTCACCCTCAGCCAGCCTTAAAGCTTTTATTACTCCTCAATACAGGTTTTCACACTTTTATGTTATAAGGCACATACCTGTGGCAGGCATGCAGCCCCATATTTTGACTTGATATAACTGAATGTGCATTTTACTGCACGCTTTTGTCCAGAGCTATATTCTCTGAATATCAGTTCACTACCTTAAACGCAATAAACTTAATGGATGCTTCATGCGCTTTGCTGGTATTTCCACTGTCTGCATAGTAAATGTCAGATAGAAGGCAAGATATCGCAGGTGAATTAAGAATAGAAGTCAGCGGTCTGCAATCAGCCGGAAGTCATGCAATTCAAGGTCACAAGATGTGCTAATCTTTTGATGTGGCATTATATGTTTTATAATGTAAAAGGTAGCAAGATTGATCGTATCATAGTCACAGAAGTGCAGCAAGCCATTTGGGGTTTTCCAAAGAAACCATTTGCCATCATGGCAAGTCAGGCCACAACATTTCCACTACAGCCTCATGGCAGGAGGCAGCCTGGCAGCACTACGTTTGCCCTGCTAGTTATTATGGTGGTCCCCAAACAACTAATGATGGTCTCTCCCCTCTGAATACCTACATGTCTCTGCCAGTCACTAGAGAGAGAGTTTCGCTTTTGAAGCCTCTCTGTGCTCAGCTCTGAGTAATTTGTAGGTTCTGCCTTAATTTCTGTAATCAGATGTGTAGTTTCACTTGTACATTCCTGTCTGTACTTCCACATGCCAGCCTGATTTCACAATATTCTGCTTGCTTTCAGCTGTGTTGAAGCAGTGTTAAGTACAAAACAAACCTTTTCTGCTGTGGCTGCTTTGCAGTAAAAGCTTTCTATTGGCAAAATGACACGATGCTTAAATTGTAAGGAAAATTATAGGAAATGGAACGTGTTTGTCACCCAAGTTAGCAGTGATTGATTCACAGTTCTAGGCTTTTGTGGAAACAGGTCCAGCCAAATGTGTTCTGTGATAAATATTGCAGGGATAGTTAAAAAAGAAACAGCTACGGCGAGCTTAAAAAGGCTGCATGTGATAGAGTCTGACTGTGGTTTGTGGGCAGCACACCCCCGACACATAATGGAGGTACACCGCTTTACCTTGTTTTCACAGAGTAGTGGAAAAAAGACACTCAGCTGCTGTGGCTCAGCTACTCACTACTACTCACACTCGATGCAACTCCCCCCCTCTCAATGGCACAACCAACAGTTATTCACTCAAGTCAATACAACAGTAAATAAACAGAGGCTGACCTCAGTGGTTATCCTCACTGCTTGTACTCCTCAGTGATGAAATCTATTCTAAACTGAACGATCACATTGGCTTTTCATTGTACCAGCGCTCGCCCTGGATTACTAGTTACTCAGCAACAAATGAACTGTTAGGCAGCCATAGTTTATTTCTTGCATGCACTTTAATTTCTACTTATGGTGTCTAATGCTGTCTGTCAATTTGTAGGAATGCATAAAGCTCACTTACTTGAAGCTATGTATTAGTAGACTTGCTATGCGTTATTTTGTATTCTGAATATTGCTGCCATCAAGGACTTATGGATTGATAGTTGCGTGGCATTTCTGGCCTAGGAATTAGTAGAGATTTAAGATGTTGAGGTAGCCTCAATCTCTGCTCTGATCTTGAATAATTCAATCTGTTACAGAGTCAGTTGCTGAAGTGGCCATGGGGCAAACGCAGATTTGAGCTGGAAACTGATATAAAATGTTGATGTGAGCTGGTGGATGATGGAACAGCTGCCTTTCAAACAAAACAGACGAACTAGGCAGCAAGCTTTTCACTGCAGTGGCGCGTTTTTGCTGCAGCTGATCCAGAACCAGTTGAGGCAATTTCGTGAATAATGCATGCTTGAGAATAATGCATTCTCTCTAAATCTCATTGTGTGAGCAGTGGTGAAATGTTAATACATAAAAGAATATAATGCATATCACACTTTCAGATGATCATGAGTCACATTGCTGTTTATTGGTAATATTTTTTTTTTTTCTGAACATGGGAAGTAAATATTCCGTTCAAATACACATTATCCAGCATTTTTTAGGCTGCCGGAATGAAAGGTTGCTACAGATCTGAGGCACCACCTAAATCAAATCATGCCATAATGGAAAGTAGGTGCAGATATATCTGCAACCTCATGTGTGCCAAAGTCAATATGTTTGTCAGATTGCCCCTGAACAGAGTAACAGTGCTCCATAAATGATTCCTTGTTCCATATAATGAAGACTCTTTCAGCTGGCTCTTGCTGCTGGCTGAGACTTTGCCCGAGAGCATATTCTCACTTGTTCTGTCTTATTGTGACGGAATGGCTGCGGAATAGAAACAGGCTCACAACCTGACTTACAATTATAGCTTCGCTATTTCTGTCAGGACACAAGGGGTTGTCTCTGCCCTCGTGTTTCTGCTTTGTTGATATGAAGACAAACACAGGAAGATTTGTTAACGCAGTTAAAATGGTGTGTTTTCCTTCTAATGCGGTTGTGGTGGGGATCGCTAAGGTTATGCCTTTTCTTGCTCCGATTTAAGAGTAAGCTTCACTTGTAAATCAACACTAAACCATCCATCCATCTATTTGCTGTACCTGCTTCACCTGTAGAGGGTCATGGGGGAGCGGGGGTGGAAACCTATCCCAGCTGACATAGAGCGGGAGGCAGGGTTCATCTACAACCCTGCATGTTCACACTCACACCTACGGCCAATTTAGAGTAACTCAATAACCTATGCCGTGCTCGTCTTCAGAGAAAACCCACATATTCTCTGACTATACCAGAGAATATGAGACTATTCCCATATAAGATGGGATTTTAACCCCTGCTGTGTTATAGCTACCATGGCAACCACTTACAAACCCACAAAACCAACAGTGTCACTGAAATGCACAAAACCCTCTTCTCTTGATTGACTTCTTATTCCTAAATTTGCCCTCAAATATGTTGTGCAGCTGAACATCAGTCTCTTAATTTTACCATTCATATTAGTATTTTTCTTTTTCTCCACAGTCGAAAGTCTTGACTGTGTTTCTTCAGATTTGTTGAATGATGTCGTGCTCACCAGGTTACTTTATGGGTTCTACAAAAGACCTGCTGTGACATCACTGATCGGTTTGATACCACATAGCGTGTCATGCTATAATGTTTGGGCAAATGTAAAGAAGTGTAGCAGCATTTTTCTTTTTAGTCACTTTAATGTTTATACTAAGAACCATGCATGGCTGTCATCTTTCTTTTTCAAATAATTTTATAATGCCATACCCTTGAATCTTTCAGGAACCATATAAATAGACTATCGTCATACTTCCAATTTCAGTCTTGGTTCAGTTTTATTTATAAAGTGCCTGTTCGCAACATGAGTCATCATCATGTGACCTCAACATGATACTACTGTCAAACAATCCATCATTGTTTTGACTGCACTCTGCCTTAGACAGATGTTTCTGTTGATGCTATACTTGAATGAAAATGCAAAATGCCTAATCACCTAGCAGCTGATCATGCGTATTACACTGGGAAAACCTCTGGCACAGGTTTGATGGGTCAGTCTGTCATCTTTCAGTCTGTTTTCATTCTAAATGAACTCTGAAAACCCTTCATTTGCCAGTTTCGATCATCAGAAGCGTGTACTATTGTTCTCTTGAAACAAGAGATTGAGATGCTTGTGCATCACTTTTGCAGATCACTGACTTTGAGACATGTTGTGCTTCCTCAGCACGGAGTTGAATGGCAAATAGATCTTCTCGCTATTAACAAAACTCTCAGTTTTTCACCGACATAGATGTTATAGAAATGCGAGTGGTCTGTATATGCACATTTGTCCAAAAAAAAAAAGCTACATTGAGGTTTAGTTTTTTTCCTGTGAAATATTAGAGAGCCAGTAGAGGTCTTATGGCAGGTCCTGTTTTGCATTGATTAGCACAGTGACTGATAGAAGACACTGCTGTCTTCTGCAGCTTTAGTTTGGTTTCAACAGAAATCCCCACAATCCCCTCTAGATGACCAAGAATCTGAGCATTCATTTATTCCTCCAGTTTCTGGGGATTTAAAATGGAAGTCACTGAAATATGGATTAGTTTGTCAGTAGCGAGCGTGTATCTTTATCTGAGCCTGATTCAAGAATCATAGACCAGTCATTATTCCACCATACCAAAGTGCTGCCACTAGCTTTTTTCTAGAAAAAAAGAGAAAATAAAGAAAACAAGCCAGAATCTTGAGACGTGGTGCTTTGTGCACTAGATCTACTATTTCCCTCTTATATTGGAGCATCTTTGATACATAAAGCTGACCATCAGTAAACATCTGAGCACACAAAGTTTACATTTTAAAAGGACTTATACACCTTTTCCACCAGGTGGAAAGCACCAGGTGCTAGTTCAGTGCTGGTGTTTAGTTGGTTTAAGTCTTGTTCTGCTGAAGAACTGGTTGGCTTTTCCATTGGCAAGGAGCCAAGTTGGAGCTGCGCCATTGCATCACCATAAAACGTCTGTGCTTGTATCAATTACATAGCAGTTAAACAAATGCAACAAGTAAAGTATAAGTATAATGATAATATCTATGTTTATCTTTATAAAGATAAACATCTTCATAAAGATGTTTATAAGGTCCTTGGAGGTCACCTTTTGCCCACCACTGACACATCAGTCATAGACGCGTATGTGCCAGCTTTGAGACACAATTGTACCAGATTTCAGCGCACAACAGTTTGTGCAAAACGCCCATGTGCCCCGGGATTCATTCCAATACATCTGTGATCGGACCAGGGATGTCTTGGCGAAAAAGGACACTAATTACCGCTTGTGTGTCCCTTTCCACCGTTGATCGTTGGTCACCATAACCCCGCCCCCAGCCCCTGTTGTAGTTGGTGCTTAGCTCTGGTCCAGCAAAGAGTTGGTGCTTGCTAAGCACCAGTTTATAGCACCTGGAGCCGGTGCTTAGATGGTGGAAACACAAAGAACTGGTGCTAAGTCAGGTACTGGCTCCAAACTAGCACTGGAACCAGCTCAGTGGAAAAGGGGTATTAGTTCACTTACACAACTGAAATAACAATAAGATGTTGAAGCCTGTGCAACTGTAAATATTAATAAGAAAAAATATCAGTAACAATGAAATAAGATTGAGAAGAATCACTGTCTTGCTTTTTTTTATTGTAATCTACAGATCATTAGACTGGATATGGGACACTTTCACATGTAAATAGGGCACTGATGAAGATGGAGGTCTTCTCATTTCTCCTCCCAACAAGGTCATGGCAGTGGATTTTGTTATTTATGTTCACTCACACTGGTGTCAGCTGGAGATGCAACAGTCATGTTTCATTAATGATTTGCATGTGCAGAAACATGATAATGAAAATCATGCTTTAATGAGGAGGGGTGTTTTTCTCTGGTTTATTTGCATAAATTGCCAACTAGATACCTCTGATTATATTACTTAATTATTTACATTGCTTAATTGTTTTCAGAGGTACCTTAATAAAAACCATATCTCCTACAAATTAAGTTTATATACAGTCTGCAGTAATACATTTTACAGAAATGTAATGTTGCTCAATTTGCAATTTCTGTCAGCATGAGGAGACATCGTTTATACTGAACATGTCTTCAAGCTGCAATTTTATCCAACTTGGAGATACCGATTCTTTAAAAAAATAAATGTCAGTGATGACTATCTTTAAAAATCCCTGAATCAAGCCTAAAAGACACCAGTGCAGGCCATAACATTCAGCTTCAGCACCTGAAATGTGTGTTGTTTGTTGAAAATCCGTTTGGTCACTGAATGGCAGGATTATTTTGATAAGAACCACAAGTTTTTGGGCTCGTGCTCTCCCCTAACTGCCTCTGCCTACTGGCCCATGATGTATTGGATTGCCATTCTATGATAGAGGAGTGTGAAGGCACAGGCAGAAGGCTTTTATCTTGCAAGTTTTTGTAGTGTTCTGTCTAAAAATGAAGTAAAAGTGGCACTTTAATGAAGACTAACGTGGTGTTTTTGACTGATATCTGTCCAAGCAATAGGAGTACTTTCTCATATTTTCTCTGAATTTTGAGCCTGAAAAGTTAAACTTTATCAGTGTACTGATCGTCACGCCTGTGTATTTACAGGACACACACCAACATACAATACTTGCATGCAGAAAATACTAGGGATGCACGATCATATCGGCGTCCAATAATTATCGGTTCATTTTGGCAATTATGACGTCATTCCGATAATTCCGATAGTTAAAAAATCAGCTAATAAAACGACCCAATAATGATAAAGACTTGGAATGTTGGTTTTTGCTGTTGGTCTGTGTGTTGTGGCTTGTGCTCATGTCTGACTCCTCAACCCCTCCGCAGCATGGTGTGGCACTCACTAGTGTGACTTTCTTTCCTGTAACAGAAGAAGTCGTTTCACTAGGACTGGTCCCAAATATTGGAATATCCGAATAATTGTTCATTGTGGTGGTATTTGGATGATAATTTTGATACTCAAAAAGTAGTGCGCGCTGCTGAACGCCACCGAGCGTTGCCGAGGCTGTAGTACGACACTTGGCGCAGCCGAGCGTCGCCAGGGCTCCAGTACGCCGCTGATGCAATGCTGCGGTGGTTGTAGTAGCAGACTTGCCAACTCTGGTGTTATGCTCTGGTGCGTCGCCGGGCGTCGCCAAGGCTCTAATACGCTGCTGAGGCTCTAGAACGCCGCGGTGGTTGTAGTAGCGGACCTGACAACTTCGGTGTCACTCTCCATTGCGCAATCGGTTGACATTATCGGTTATCGGCTGCAAGAAGTATAAAATTATCGGTTGTCGGAATCGGTTGAAATTGGCATTATCATGCATCCCTAGAAAATACAATCACATACAAAAATACAAACACTCATACTGACCCAAATCTAGGCAGAATCAGAGCAATTTCCAGAATGAATCAGAGCAATCTGGTCTTCCTAATTATGGCGTGCTGTATGGGAAACTGGTGCGGTACTCGAGGAAAACTGTAATCAAGACCTCAGGCTGCAGGGTGCTGTGATGAAGTGGCTCTCTACATGTGCAGTTAATATGAAGGCATGAAATTGCAAATTCATGACCCTTGAATGCAGTGTGCACCAGCCGTGAGGTCAGTCGTAGTTCTTTTTCCGTCTCCATGATTTTTCACACTGAGAGAAGTCCTGCCCTGCCTGGGAATATTGGGAGCTGGCTCATTATACAAAGAACCTGAAGTGGCAGGTGCAGTACGGCACGGCACTATTGCTTAACCTGCCTTTAACAAGGGCCATAACACATAAATCAAACAACAGACCATGACTGTGTATAGTCCATCCCATTTTTGTTCTCATTTGACTTCGATTTTACTCCATAGTATGAGGCTGAATGGAAGATTACATAGAATTGCACTCTCACTGAGGACAAACCATGCAGGCACAATAGAGGGCATGCACTGACTCCCAACAAGTCTTCCTATTTAGTCACTGCCACTTTTCTCAGCCTGATCTTTCAGAGTTTCAGTACTGGCCAATTCAATAACAGTCTCACTCTTAGAATGTCAATTAAATTTCTAACTAGTTCAGCAATTAAAGGCATCCTTGAAACAAAAACCCACCATGTCTTGAAGCAAAAGCTTCAGATTTAATTGGGAATGTTTGCCAATCTGCTGAGTGTGAAATGACTCAAGTAGAAAATGGAATTTTTGGCTGCAGTTATGAGACAGAATTAGCTGCCATGGGATGTTATGACAAATTCACTGAACTGCCATTTTCAAAGATTCAATTGTCAAAAGGGAAAATGAGAAGTATGGGGAGGGAGTTCACCAGTACTGAAAGATGCCAAAAGATATGTACTTTGGAGTACACATCCAGCACTGGCTAACTTTTTTTTTATTTTTAGAAGCCCACAGTTCACTGAATTAATTATCAAAACTTTAGAAGCAGGAGTTTGAAAACAGGGTTTCTTCGTGGCACTTGGGAAGCCACGGTTCACCAGGATGTTAGTCATCACTTCTGAGCTGAAAAGAGCCGCTTCACCGTCAGAGTTCAATTTATTTTGAAAATGAAAGCTGTTTTTCAGGCCCCGACATAAATCACATATTTTCTCTGGCCAAAATCTGAGCCAATGCATTCATGAATATTTAGGAAGTGAAGATGTAATATGTCACCGTGAAGTAATCAAATGTCATTTCCATGCTAATGGTGGATTTCCATTCGCAGCGCATGTAGAAGATGCTGAGGTCTTATCATGTTTATGGTTTATTCATTTAGATATTTTTTTCAGATTTTTTTTTCCATTCATTCAATCTCATCATCCTAACCTAATCATTTCCTAATTATCATTTCATTTTTAAAAGCAAAGCTGAAATCACGTAGTCATTCTGATAACTGGAGTTGAAGACTTAGTTAGAAATGCTTCTATTAGTCGTAGAACATCAGGTGGGAAAGAAATGCCAACTTCTTTTTTTGTTTTTGGAGGAAAGAAAACAGGATTTAGACCAGTCGTGCAAACTGATTATTCATATCTTGGACTGTTTTAGAAAAATCATTTTCGCCAAACCTTTCCAGAGCATAATACATTGTAAATAGGGTGTATTTATCCTGAGCTTCTGATTTGAATCATCGTAGTGCTTCGTGTAATTGCCTCTGACGCAGACAAACAAACAAAAAAAAGATAAGATAAACAGAACAGTTGCACGAACAAGACAAAGCGGAGGAAAGTGCTTGGATCAACGGGCCTGGCTTAGCCCTCTGAGAAATTAAATCAACTTTGGTTTGTGGATTTTATCTTTTCGAGAGGAGGAGTGTGAATGTCACTCATAATGCATGTTGGGCCCAGTAAATATTGATAGATGCACCGCTGTAATTACACCGAGAGAGTACAGGTGCACCAAGCCTCTTTAAATGGCCACATGTAGAGAATATTTATTTCATTAAAATGTCTGAAAAAGCTGCCTGAATGAAATATGCTCTTGATCATGCTGCGTGTATTCACTTTGTCCTGACGTGTTTCCAGACGCTCCTTTCTGACTACTTGAAGTCAGTTGAAAAGGTTCGATAAAAAGCACGGCATCCTGGGGTTTTATTTATTAAAAGTTCATCAAGAGTAATTCACTCAAATACTCAGTTAACTCGCTCAATCGATACAGTGTGAGTGTGTTTGATCAGACATGAGCAAACAGCTTCACGTCTGCCGCCCTCATTTCAATCCAAACACTGGTTCACGTTCGTCGAGGTGCAAAGATGTCGATGTAAATGGCACGCCTCCTTTAATGACGGTGACAGAATGTACGGCAAAGGCAAACCAAAAGACAATCTATTTCTATCTACACTGATTTCTAAAATCCGATTTTCTTAAGATGGAGAAGGAAGCGAGCTAAAGCCATGTGTTTTCCTGCTCATAGTGAATGTGTTCACTTTTTCCTGACGTGTTTTAAGAGCCTGACATTCATTTCTGATTATTGGAATTAGTTAAAATCTGCTGAGAGCATCATTCATTCATTACTCTATGAAATCAAATATTCACAGCTCGGTAATAAACAAACAAAGTTGAATTAATAAAAATAAAAATAAAAAACATCCTGGGATGTTATTTATTAAGACTTCATTAAGAGGTATTTACCCAAACTTGCTTCACTGGAACTGTGGCAGCGTGTCTGATCCGACAGTGGGCTAACGAGAGCAAACTACTTGGCGTCTGTCATCATTATTTTGATTTGTTCTTTGTTAAATATTTAGTGGAACACACAGCCACTGAAAGAATCATTTTGTAACCAAACCCTGCCAACTTCACACCAGTTGGAAGAACAAAATTGAAAAAAATGGTGCGGACTGAAATGTCAAACTGTTCTAACTTCAGTAGAAATGTGAGTTTTCATGCTGGAGTCCATCAGTCATGGTGAGTGAATTGAATAAGACGTGAACCCGGTATTCACAGTGTTTTATGATCATTTATTTGCAGAAAGGTTTGAACCTGCTGATCAGCTGGAGCCTTTCTAATTGGAGTTTGCATGTTCCATTTGTGCCTTTGTACATTTTCTGCGGGTCCTTTGGCCACCCCACAGTCCAGAGACACTTGTGGTGGTTTAATCGGTGGTTCTAGATTGGCTGTAAGTGCAGGTGTGACTTTGTGTAAGCCCCTTGATGGACAGGATTCCCCCCACCCCACCCCACCTAACAACTTGATGGAGTAATGTAGAACAGCATGGAAACTCCCCATTCTCTAGACTTTAATCAAGGAACACATTTCAGATTTTCAGATATGTTCTCTAAAATATAGCACAATACAGTAAAACCACATAGTTATTAAAGCACAATGATACCACAGGAGCTACTTGAGTACTTAATATATAATTGTGTCCTATAGTACATTTAGCATACCATTGTGTAAGGAGGCTGCACAGTGGCTCAGCTGTTAGCCTCACAGCTAGAAGATCCCTGGTATGCGTCCCGGTTAGGACGCCTGTGGAGTTTGCATGTTCTCCTTGTGCAGCTTGGGATTTCACCAGGTACTCCGACCACAGTCCAAAACCACACTGAGGTTAACTGATGATTCGAAACTGTCCGTAGGTGTGAATGAGAGTGTGCTTGGTTGTCTGTCTCTATGTGTAGCCCTGTGGTACACTGGCAACCTGTCCAGGGTGTCCCCTGCCTTCGCCCGAGTCAGCTGGGATGGACTCCAGCCCCGCCTCCGCTGCCCCACAGAGGACTAAGCGGTGTATAGATAATGGATGGATGGATTGTGTAAGGAAAGCCCCAGCCCTATTTAAAGCTTTAGTACGCTGTGCACTTTAATGAACATTGTTAAAACATGGCGACAGTTATACGTCCTTTTCAGAGTGGATTAGTCACCAGAAAGAACCCATCAGTCAAACACAGCACAAGGGACATTATTCACACTTGATGAATCTTTTTATCCCTCTGATGCGTGAAGTTAGACACTTCAAACATTCCCTTCTGCCGGTGTCCCCGAGGAATGAACGGACACAATGGAAAACACGCTGCACGTGGTAGCTACTTTGCGTTTTTCTTTCTTTACTCTCCTGTCCTGTGTTAACCCCGTAGGTTTACAGACACTGAGATGGAGCCATCCTTGCTTGTAGTCAACACAGAGAAAGGGGCGAATTTTAGACATGATGGAAGAGTGGCAAAACAAATTTTGGGGGTTTTTAGGCAGACAGATGTGAATGATAAAAGCAGGTCTGAAAACTGGCAACTAAGTCTGAAGATTTGGCATGCACAGTAGGATGGGATCATTTGTCACAGTTTAAATGTGCACACACACACATTCGCCAAAGTCAGGACTCGTTTATTTTTAGCTTTAAATCGCTTTTAAGTCACCGCTGTTTCATCTAGCAAAATCCCTTAAATAGAAATTTAAATAATGCCAGTGCACCGTATGCAAATGTGTGTGATTTAAATCAAGGAGCCAATTTGTTTATTTGCAGTTTCTCAGTTTAAGAACACCCGAGATTGTACGTCATCCCGAGCGACTGAACTCGAACATGACCACTGTGCTTTTCTTTGATTCTCACGAGGAAATCTGTTTGCCGTGACACGCTGCCAAATGACTTTTTTTGGAGCTCTATTTCAGCAGCCCTGTTGAGGCGTTTATTTGCATAAACGTATCATTAAGGAAGGTTCACTGTCTGGAACATGAGCTCATGCGCCTGCACACACAAGCCGGTGGCCTGCTACCAAGTGTCAGCTGAGTGAAGGGCTCTCGAGATGTCATGACAAGTGAATGGCTGCAATTAGACCCCAAGTGTTTTACAATTTCCCTCTCATTCATCCTCACACACACACACAGTACCCCAACACAGCACGTAAATACTGTATGTTGTGGGTGCATCTCAAGTTGTCCATAACATTAAATAGAAGTTGCAGTGTTTACCACATGAACACCTCTTCTTTTCTCTCAAGACATACACATGTAGGAAACATTTTTATACACAGACAAATGAAATACGCATCGACATCCAGCAAGTGTATGTGTTTCTTAAAATACTCTACTTGTGAAAGCATGAGACAGATCAATGTTTCACCTGCCATTCAAGCCAAAATGAATAATTGAGTCTGTGCACTGAGATTTTTACACTTTAAATTCTCAGTTTAGGTGCTCAGTGTGTAGTCTTCTCACAGGATTTTTTTTTTTTTTAAAAGGTGGATTTAAAGGTCTGGCTTGTGTTTGAGTGCTGCTTTTTTTATTTCAACTTTAAAAATAACTGGCTTTGTTCCAACAAAATGCACCTACAACTCAGTAATTACACAAATTAATGGCACTGCGATCAGGATATTATGATAATATGATTATCTGGCGGTAATGAGTCCTGTGGGCTGGGTGGGTCATAAAGAAGAGGCTGTTTTATGGACTCTTTTGTTTTGGGGGTTTTTTTCCACAAACTTTAATAGCTGAGAAAAAGATTGCTTTTGTTTTGCAGGCCAGACTCATTTTTGACTTTGTGGAAAAGCAAGACGACCATGAAATTATCATCTTATTATGTTTAATATAAAAAAAAAGGGCTTGAGGAAATTATAAAGCATCTCCGCTCATCCATTTCAACATCTAATAATTTAAAGGCTTGTTGCTTGAGAACGTTTTTAATCCGGAGTCCAGGAAAGGTTAAACGTGTCAAGGCAGTGAAAGTCATTCTGCCGTATTTCTTGCCCATTTTAAAGAAGAGAAACTGTTGATGCATAGACGCCCATTTGTCTTGGTCATAACTGCCCCATCAACAACCCTTACATGTCAGCTTGAAATATGAATTCTCCTCCCTGTCCCTGAATGCTGTGTATACTATATCGACATTTGCAGAGCTTGTGGCCGTCCGGCTGCAGGCATTTGATGTAGATTTTCTCAAAGGCTTCTTTGGGGATCGTTCATATGGTCTGGGGATAAGGATTGAATAATGAGTACTTCACTACCTCGAGTGACTCTCTTCGGCCTCGTATAACTTTAATGTCTCATTTTGCCTCCTTGATCTTTAAATTAGGCGTAATAAAAAAAAATTTAAAAACGTCAACTGGGCCTCATAGCCGCACCGATCGAGAAATCAGTGTCAGTGATGCACAAGGCGCTGGGGAGCGTATTGGTGAATCCATGTCAGTGTCTTGTGAGTTACCAAGCTGTTAAAATGGGGGGTGGCTGTGAGGCAAGGGAGGGCTAGAGGTAAAGGGGCCAAATTGTAACAGATTGCCAACCTAAACCTCTGCCCTTAAGCAAAAAAATGGACTTCTGGGATGAGGGTGCCAGTCACAGCATAATTGATGCTGGGTTGGATGCAGGGTAAGTCCCATCTGCCACTGTCTGCTATTTGGGAGACGGAGAGGAAGAAAAAAAAAGAGCTTTCCCTTTTGTCCTGTCTCAACCGAGCCTTCAAACTGTGCTGGCAAAATCGCATCTTCTGTCCCCCTTGTCCTCATTATAAGCGCAAAGCTGTAAGTCCAGGCCTGGTTTAGCCTCAGAGAGCGTCAGCCTTGGGACAGACAGGGGAAAACCATATACAGCCATGACATATCACATTTCCTATCATATGGGAACAGAAGAAGAGGAAAAAAGCACAACTATGCCTAAACTCCCAAGTTATTTTCTTCATGGTAGATAGTGAAAGATATTTTGTAATTTTCCTCATACTGTTCCATGAATGCAAGCCTTTGAGATTTTTTTTTTTTCTCATGCGGGTGGCTCTGAGTAATGCTGCAGACTGTATTATTCTGTGAAGGGGCTGCATATCTTTCACTTGAGAATACCACTCTTGAGGGACAGCTGCCATTGCTCAGTAATGCTTCAATTAAACCGTGTTTACACAGACAGGAATGCGCAGACATATTTCCCATGCTCCAAAACACACAGACCAGTCCAAGCACAGGCGTATAGTATATGTGCTCCCCGCATTTTCAACAACATCGGTATGATTAATGGGCTTCGGAACTGGGGAACTTGTTCAGTGTGACACAAGCTTTTGTCTCTGTGTGTCATCCTCTTCCTCTTCCTGACAGCCACCAGAGTCTCCCACTCTTCACAACCGGCTACACCGCTGGCTGGTTGGCTGAGCGGGAGGATCCGATACGAGCTGACAGCGCAGTAATAACCCATGCAAATTAACAGGGTGGGGTGTAAATGCAAATGTTAAAAGCACAATAGAAGAAGTGATTAAAAATCGTCCCGGTGTCTTTTATCTCATGCTGCTGCTCATGTTGGGAAATAAAGGTTTTCAAAGGAGGGAGACTTAGGTACGGGGAGCTTGTGCCAGCGATCATTTCAACGTGTCTTTTTTTCCCCCTCTGGAGAGGACTTAACTTTGATCGTTTTTCAGCCTGCTTTCTATCTCCTCCACTGCCACAATCACAGCCCATCCAACTGTGTGACTTCTCAAACAGGGAGTGTAAGCACTTGGCAGTGCTTTATGTTTCACTCAGCTCAACTCACTCTGGAATGCATGTATGTTTCGCTCAGCTACATACACGTACGCATGTGAAAGCATGAATTTACATTTACATCTCTGCTAGGAACAATCTTAACCTCAGAGCAGAAATAAAGCAGCGGCGGGGCATATGTCTCGTGCATTGCCAAGACCTGGCAGTGTAAAAGTTGTTTTGATTTTTTGGGTGCCAAATCATCCTCAAGCCTACAAGTAAAGTTTAGATCATAAAACTGGCTCTGGGATGGACCAATTAACTTCCATTTCCGACTCCACTGGGATGAATATTAGGTGAAACAGTCAATTAAATTGACATTTTGAATTTCCAGCTGCTTAATTTGCTGTAATGTGGCATGGGCCTTTCGGTTTCCACTCTTCACGCTTAACCTCTCGCTTACGCCTTAGTGTTTGGGACCAATTACAAAGTGCATTTCGGAGCAGCTAAGCAATACGCGGCCTTACTCTGAAGATGTGCTTCTGGAAGTGGTCTGTTCATACCTAATTGAACGGTACTACACATACATGAATTTCTATTGGTGGCACCGCTGGAGAGCCGTGTCGACAGCTGAATGACTTGTATAATGTATGAAAACAAAAGGAAAAGAACAAGAAGACCTTACATGGTAGAGTGAGGAACACTGGGTAAACTACGATGAAGCTGGCGGGGGGTGAAGTGACAATGCTGTTCAGATGGAGTAAATACAGTCATGTGAATGGAAAGTATGAAAACTTTTTGATAATACGTACATCTAATTGTCTTAGAACTGTTCCTATTACTACTCAAACAAATGACACAGACATTTGATTTTCCATCCTTCCATCATCTATACACCGCTTAATCCTCTGTAGGGTCGCAAGGGGACTGGAGCCTATCCCAGTCGACTCAGGGTGAAGGCAGGGGACACCCCGGACAGGTCGCCAGCCTATCACAGGGCTACACATAGAGACAAACAAGCACACTCTCATTCACACCTATGGACAATTTAGAATAATCAGATAACCTCTGCATGTTTTTGGACTGTGGGAGGAAGCTGGAGTACCCGGTGAGAACCCACGTGTGCACAGGGAGAACATGCAAACTCCACACAGAAAGATCTCAAGCGTCCTAACCGGGACGCGAACCGGGGATCTTCTAGCTGTGAGGCGACGCCGCTAACCATCGAGCCACTGTGCAGCCCCACATTTGATTTTATTTTTTTAAATCATTTTCAAAATATAGTTAAAAACAGTTACATTTATCACACCTAGTTTAACATTCTCTTAGTTGTCTGTGGCACTCACCAGAGTAGCCTACATTTCCAGTTGTTCCACATATTTTTTACGCTGCCCCCATGTGGCAGCACGTGGCTACAGCAGGTAGACGTGCAGCTGTGAAGCTCTTGGGAGCACCGTCGCAGTGGCACGTTTCAGCCTCAAAGGGAGGTGTAAGTGGAGCCAGGCTTGTTTAACCCTCTGACATCAAGGGTGTGGTGCTTCTCTTTGTCCTTGAAGTGTGCGGTGTCATTATGCAAAAATCTATAAAGCTCTCCGAGGCCTTTAAAAATATCTCCAAATCACTTGAAATCTATCATCAAATCATCTGCAGGTGGTATAGATTTCAAACGGCTGCTAGTTTATCCAGGACTGGCCCAAATTCAGACCAAGAGCAAACCATTTGATGCAAAAGTGAAAATCTCTAAGAACGCTTAAATTTTAACACAGAACCTAAAGGTAAGTCTTGGAACTGAAAGAGACTGCACGCATTTGACCTGCTCGGGAAGCTTGCCAGGCAAAAAGATTATGCGGACTAAAAAAAAAAAGAGCCGAAGAGGAAAACTGCAGTTTGCCCGGTGAACATACAGGCAAAGACCAGGCTTTTTTGGAATAATGTGCTCTGGACAGACGAATCAAAGACAGAGTTGTTTGGCCACAGAATCAGTGGACATGTTTGGCTCAGAGCAAAGACAGCCCTTCAGGAGAACAACCTCATACTAACCGTGAAGCATTGTGGTGGAAATTATGTGGTTTTGAGGTTTGCCTTGTTGCCTCTGGGACTGTGCAGCTCACACTCATCGATTCAACTGGAAACTCTACATCTCATGTGCTTGAAGATAATGCGAGGTCACATGTCCACAGGTTGGAGTCAAACCAGACGTGGACCTTTCAACAAGATAATGATCCTAAGCAAACTGGCACATCCACCAAGAAATGGCTCACAAAGAACAAATGCAGGGTTATGGAATGACCCAAGAAAAAAATCGCCCAGACTCGAATCCCGTTGAAATGTTGTGGGTGGATTTAAAAGCGTAGTACATGTAAGAAAACCCTCGGACATCCTGCCACTAAAGGAATTTTGCACTGAAGAGTGGTCAAAAATTTAAAACGATGTTAAACACTGGTGGACAATTATGCAAAATACCTACTGGGATTTCTTTCTGCTTAAGGGGGCTGCTGAGGCTGAGAGTATACATACTTTTTGCATGGAATAACATTACATCTACTGACATGTATGCTCAGTATTTCATTGCAAGTCCTGATTTTCCTTTTGGAGCTGTTCAAGCATATTACCTTTATCTGTGTTGGCACGCTTTCTAAGTAGATAGAATATTATCTTGTTTAAATACATCAAAAAGCAGACGATTTTCTCGGAACATGCTGACTTTTCGTGCACCTATGCCATCTAGCATTAGCATTTTCTCTGTGCAAGTGCCTCTGAGCAAGTAATTATGTCCTCTAGAGATGCTGCTATTTACTGGAGCCTGACCTCTGACCCCCTCTGTGCAGGGAAATCCGAAAAGTAACATTTCTTAAGGGTTAATAAAAAAAAAAAATCCAGCTGTGAGGCTTGAAAAATGTGCTACATTTCCTTAACACGCGGTGTTTGCCAGCCTCTCCTCTCCCTCCGTCTGTATTCTCTCTCCGGCTTTTGTCACAGATCTGCGCATCAACTGTGATATTGTCGCTGCGGCTCGAAGAGGAGGGAAATATTTGGTCGATGTTCTTTGGGGTCCGCATGTGTCTCTTTCGGCCTGCGCTATTACTTCCAATTTCAACTCTAAAGAACCTCTCCAAATTCAGACATGAAACTGTTTAGCATATTGATGACACAGTGTCACCTCGAGGATCTCTTTCAGCGCGGTTTGAAATATACAGCTATGTGTCCAGAATGCATGCGGATGTGCTGCATTTGCTGCACCTGCTTCAGAGAAGTCCAGCTTAGGTATGTCATTTTTATTATCTAAAACAACAACAAATGAATCACCGTCCTTAAAAATGCTGTTGGACATTAGTGCTTGAAAGCTTTATTAAAAGCAGATGTCTGCAGTGGAGCATTCAGAGCCGATGTTCTTTTGTGACCAAGTGGCATGCATCCACATAGGATGGTTGGTGACTCAAACACAAGTCATGCATAAAAGCTAATATGCAGTAAACAATAAAAAGCAGCAATACTGCTTGGTAAACATGAGCCATCTAAAATTGAAAACGTTGGCTAAACGATTGCACTAATGTCCTTTCCTTGATTGTTGTTTAAATTGGCTTTTATTTTAATTTCAGGACTGGCTGCTGCTTAGGTACTCACGTCATCTTTCACCCGTCGAGGTGTCAGGTCATTTAAAACCCACAATGCCGGAGACTGTTATGGAGTGTCTCGCCCTCCCATCCATCCACCCACAGCACTCTGTGTACCTGTTTGTGTAAACCGAGGGCTGGAGCCAATCCCAGCATGCATGAGGATGCACCTGACACAGATCACCAGTCTATCGGATGTCTTACCCCCAAAAATAGACAAGCAAGTTAATATAGCAATTTGTTTTTTCCCACAATGCAACCAGCGAGCAAAGTGGAGACTTTCATTTCTTGCTGTAGGCATGTTTTGTTTTATTGTTTTTTTTAGCTGTCACTCCTAAGACTCTGGGCTATTTGTTAACAAAGTAATCAAGCTTCAGGTTTTGCACCAACAGGCTCCATGAATGTATATATACAGTATGCGTTTCATTCTCCAGTGGCCGTGATAAGACCGCACCTGAGAGCTGAAATGCCCTGCACTACCATTTAGCCTGGTACAGCTATTCCAAATTCATACTGATTGCTTTGGAACATTTGGTCTCTCAATGAAAGGTCCTGCTACATCAAATACTTATCACTGAATTACTGTCACTGAAAGTAAAAGTGAAAGTCATGGATGACCTTGGTGCTTCTTTTTTTTTGGCAGTCATTACAACCTAACCCCTATCCCTCCCACCAACACACCACCACCTTCTTCCACTGTAAACCCTCGGAGATGTGGACTCAAGGCCGGGGTGCTCAGTACAAGGGGATGCTGGGAGTGTTTCTTGTGAGTCCAGCTGTCTCCAGACCTCTAAATCCCTTAATTATGAGGCTAGGGAAAGCAGTCTCGGAGGAGCATTAAACGTGCTCCTGGTTTGCACACTCACCAATCTCATTTGCACGTCTTTCTTTTCCTTTTTTTTTTTCTTTTTTGGAATGATAGCAGAGTAATGGTGCTTGAGGATATGGAACAAAAAGGAGGTGGCGAACGAGAAATGGAGGGTGAGATCATTATTACTGCGACTGGCATCGTACTACCAGGGACAAAAGGAATTAAATTCTCCTTTTAATGCAGTGCTGCGCAAGTGCGGCTTCGGAAAATGAGGGAATAGGTCGTGGGACTGTACATTTTATAAGTTTCAGGATCTGTCTTAATATGATCGGATGGAACAGAGCCAGGACGTTTTGCAGACTAGGCAAAGGCATTTCAGGCCTAATTGTGTTGTTATCAGGCGAAACCTGTAATGGCAGGGTTTCAGAAAGTTGCAGCATCCAATAACCTTTGAAAGAATCCCATAAGCCCATGAGATTGGAGGAAATACTCGACCTAAAGAGGAAGATGTGAAGAGTGAAAACGTAAAATAAAAAAAACAGCACACACACATAGAGGTTGGACACAGTAGAATAAGCATCAGAAAGGCTTTAAATCGCTCTCAAGAACTAAAGCAAAAGTATAAATTGCTAAAAAAGAGTTCAGTCAGGTCTGAGGAAAGGGAAATGAAGAATATAAAACTTGTGTGGCAATCAGAATTCCAGGCATACATAGCAGAAGTGCTTTTTCCAGTACACTGTGTGCAGTTCGCATCATGTAAAGGAAAGGGAGATAGTGCTGAGAGGATTTTTGGAATTTTTACATCTGCACTTGAATCTTTAGAGTCTTTAAAGAAACTTCCAGAAGAATGTCAAAAATATTGACATTTCTTATTTTTTTCTGCAAGTTTTTTTTATTCTTTAGATACTTTTTTTTATCTCTGAGACTACATATTGTCTAGCAAACTTCACTGTGGCTTCTTTTTTTTCCGGTTGCATTTCAGTTCATATGTTTGTCTCTCCTGGTTTTGAATGAGCACTAAATCAGTAATAGCGGTTGCGTTAGACAGTAACCTTGCCAAGAGAAGAAACTTTTGTCTGTTGTTTTTGAATGAATGGCATGCAGATCTCAGTGAAAGGAAGACCTCCATCTTCCCCCCAAAAAGTGCAGAGAAAAAAAACAAGCTCAACCTTTAACAAATGGGCGAAGCGAGAACTGCAATTAAATGAGGTATGAAAGGCTTAGACTCCATAATCACAGACAACCATTTTAATCCTGTACTGGGTTGTTGTGTTTGCAAACCGTGTGCTGTGCCCAGTAGGTCTTGGTATTAATCATGTCAAATATTTCACTAAGGCTTATTGCTGTCTTAGGCTTTGACTCCCATTAGGTGGCCCCCCACCCATAGGGCAGAAAACAATAGAGCATCATGATCAATGTGCAGCTCTGCTGAACTAACCTGACCGGAGTGAGGAATTATTTATCCCAGCGTTTACAAGGCTGCATTAGCGATTTTGTACGAAACTAAGCAAAGCATCTTGTTGCTACTGCTTGGGCGAAGTACTTGTCAGGGGATTATCAATACTTATCAGTGAAGTGGAACCTTGCAATTTAACAGTAATTATTTTTAATCTAATAAGATTGGAGTTGATGTGATTAGCTCTGTCTAAATTGTGTGTGTTTTGTGTGTTAAAACTCTCTATAGATCGCCGCAAAACTCCCTTGATCTCTTTATGTTTACAGCTGCTAATATTGTGAGAGTGAATCATCATTTTTAACTGCACAGTACGACAGCAGTGGAAGCACTTTGCAGACAACAAAACTGCAGATATTGTTAGGAATATATTTACAGCACTCTACAAAGTAGAATATAAAGCTGTTTTGTGGGGGGGGGGGAAGAGCAATCAATATGTTAAATCCATAAAGTTGAATTGTTTTTTATTGTTTGACTCCTGTGCCCTGCATGTTGCTGCAGCGTCACACTGCTGGATGCACTTCACATCCGCTGCCTGTGTTTCCAGCGCTCGAGCATGATCGGTCAGGAGCAGACACCTCTGACGGCTTATCATATGCCAGGTTGGGACAGGCTTGTCAGTGAGCTAATGGAGTGTTCTAAGGTTAATTTACAACCATATGAATTCCATCAATAAGCAATTAAGAGGTGTGGAAACACAGAAGCACCCGGCCCAGCAGCTAAATCCCCTCTCGCCAGCCCCCACCTGCTTTTAATCAATTAATTGCTGTGGCATGTCTGTTTAAAACCACTTGATAGATTTACACATAAAACTGGCACATGAAAAAAGGGCGCTGACCTTTCTTGTTGCCTTATCGGCCTTAAAGGGCGACTTGTGCATTCAGAAAATTGCATCTGAGGAGATTCTCGTCTCACCCTGCGCAGTTCTTTACATATTTCACAAATGCGTCTCCTCGTGATAAGAGCTCGGGCCGATTGAAACGTTTGTAAAACATCCTGAACCTGAAGGGCAATCATATGCCAGGTGTCTATCAAATCCTGTAGTGGTGCATGAGAAGACTCAGGAAGAAAAGACATGTAAAGGACACGTGGACAACTCAGCTGATGTTGTGAGAAGTGCTTCTTGTACCCAGCTGTCCTCACCACAACGTACTGGTCCTTGTGCAGCCGGTCATCGTCTGCTGCAGTGTCGTCGGGTAAAACCAGCTCGCTGATCTTTCCTTTAATCCGTCACAATATGCTCCATGAAGTATTCACATTCATATTTAAGACACCATCCAAGGACCGGAGCGGTGCATGTTGAACAGCTGATTTTCTGGGGGATGGGAGAGATTTACATTCATTACCCCCTCCCAGTACTCCTCCATAATGCTCTGAAGTCTTGCTCACATGTTTCCCCTTTACACTACCATGACACACTTGCTGGGATCCCTAGAGAGATCCCGATGGAGGGTTAGTGATATGATATGTATGAGATTTTCTACCTTATCAGCCTCATCCGACTCACATGAGCCCCAGGGAGTTTTGAACATATTGTTCCAACCATTCAGTTACCATTTTAAGTGGAGATTCTCTCAGCAGGTCCTCGCTTCCTTTTGAGAATAGATACAGTAGATAGATAAAGCGGGTGTCTAGATTTGTTTTAGTCAATTTTATTTTAAACATCACAGCCGAACAACATTTATTTTTTCTCTGCTCTCACTTTCCTGCTTTTAACTCTGCTGTCAGAATGGCCAATGCTGTCTCCATCTATGAGTACAACCTTAAGATGACATTTCATCACAAAATAACTCCTGGAATTCACTAAGAGAGTGGAAGTGGATGTTTTCTAACAGTTTACCAGTGTCTGAGGTTGCATTTTGTGCCTGTTCGATGTATTAGGATATTGTTTCTCAAAACTTTGCCTCTGTCCCTCCACAGCACCTCCCAACAACATATCAGTGGTGGCAGAGAACACTCCAGCCCCTTTCAGTCGATACCAGGCCCAGAATTTCACTCTTGTCTGCACTGCGAAGGGAGGAAAACCAGCCCCATCGGTGAGTCGCTGCTGAAGATACACCATGCTGTTTAGTCACTGGGGGCCTGCCTACAACACACAGATCCCTGTTGTTTACAGAGGAAAAGAAACTGTGTTGTGTGTTGCCAACTGAGTTCTTTTAATTTTAATTCTTCTTTTTTTTTTGCTGGTATTCAGTACACAGACAGCTCGGAGTTATAAATGGTTTTAACATTTCAGTGAAGACGCTCTTTAAACGAAATTTCAAAAGCGGCAGACAAAAGCACAGTTTTTGGTCTTGATGCTTCCCATAGAAATCCAGCATCATTTGCTCCATAACGCTACAAGTTCAGGCAGCGTAGTGATTTAAAGTAGTTGTGTCAGAGTGCTGCTGGTATCATCATTACAGCCTGACCTGTGACTGATTACCATAAATAAGTTTGTCATGTAATGAAGTCATTAAAAAAAGCGGATCAGATTTCGGAAATAGACACATTAGTGTTATTGATGGTCACATTCAGGGCGATTAATCTAATCACAGTGACATGATAGTAATGATTGCACACAGGATTGTCACTGTACACACACATCTGGTAACACACTAGCGTGCACGTGTATGCAGTTGAGCATATATACCAGCGCGCACACACTTCAGAGTCTTGCACTCTTTTCTCTACTTTTTGAAGTACAAGACAAGGTCTTGCAAATATCTGAAGTGCATGCTCAGATGTTTGGTGGCATATGAGCTTACGGACGCTGTTTGAGAGGAGCTGCTTGCTGTTAGTTCCCACCGGGTCATTAATCATCGTCCATGGGTGTATGGTAATGGACTCCAGACCCTGAGCACACCTATCTCCAGCAATTATGAGCCCAGCGAGAGGTGAATACAAGGTGAATGTGATTTCCGTCTCTCAGTTACTTCCTGGTTGATGGTGTGATGAGTGAAGTTCTCCCCTGTTGTGATTTCACAGGGAGCCTTAAGCCATTAAAGCTCGGCGCTGCTGGATCCTTTTTTTTAGCGGGTAATGGAGACAAAAGGGATCTGAAAGTTTTCAGCTGGTCAGTAAGCCTGGATTGCCTCCGTGTCAGTGGCCGAGTCACACTACCGATAATTAGCTCTGTCAGTGATGCGGCGGGCAAATGATTAAGTCACCGACTTTAGATGAAACAGAAAGACAGTCCGTTGCTCAGGCCGCCGCGGTATTAGCAGATTACAGGAGAAGAACTTTAATGTAAGATACAATGAAATGTTTTTATACGTCTTCGAATGCATTGAAGCTTTTTTGCTGCAAAGACAATTTACAGTCATTTCACTCCAGCAGCTTAACCACTCCAGAATGGCTTTCTAAGTAGAATTGCAATACAAAGGAACAGTCTGTTTTATATACTACCACGATTGTGCCATTTCATAGAATAAATCAATACAAGAAAATGCAGAAATTTCAGATGCACCAAAGTCTTAGAAGTAGATTATTTAGAGGAGGAAGCACAGTAAAGTAAGGCTAAGTAAGATTAGTGGACTGAACATTGCTTTGGTTCAGTGAGGAAATAGAAAGAGAGACATTTTATAGGATGTGGAATATTCAGTGAAAGAGGCTTTGCAAGTATTACAAATTTAACCAGGCGCACAAACTTGTCACTATAAGAAGACTAATATGCTCTTCAGTAAGACAAAACATTATAACCAAAAAAATATATGAACGAATTGAGCTGTCAGCCACAAATGTTGCTATATAAATAAAGCTGACTTGTTTCGAGAGAGTTCAGGGTGAAGGATTGTTGACAGAATAAGTAAAAGTAGCAGTAATGGACATGGATGTAATCAATTACGCTGAGCCATAAACGGACTGATCTTTGAACCGTTATCACTGTCATTTTTCCAGGTCACCGCTGGAATCCAGCAGCTTCCATACACAATTATTTTGAAACCAACATACATTCACTGGAGCTCTTGCACAGCAACCATAGAGGGAAATAATACTGAATCCAGCATCACCCTACATAGCAAGTCACATTTCCAACATCTTCAAATTAGCTCATTTTGTTTCCAAAGAGACTTTTCGAACCAATTCTGTGTAACCACTGGGGACCTTTACCCACCTGAAAAAAAAAACAGTGATAGACTTTAAAAGTCCTGCACACCCACACAAGTGTTCTCAGTTATTCTGTTTGAACACTGCTAGAGCTACACTATGCTGGAAGTTTGTTAAAGTCACCAAACTTTCTATATGGTATTTTTTTAAAGCATACATTGGTGCACAAACAATTACATGAAACAAAGCGAAGGGGAAGTCAGATGTTAGTTAAGCACAGTTTGTAGACACCCACACAGTCCAGAGGAGAGGTGTAATTATGCTATATAAGGGGGAAAACACCTGTGTTCGAGTACCACGAGTGAAGGGCCTTTAATGCTCCTAGTGCTGGAATTAATATGTTTAAATTAGATTTGCATATCATTGTGTGAGCCGCAAAAGAAACTGAGGAGATGGATTTGTCTGTTAGCCTTGCATCATATAGCAAACAAACACAATGTTTGCGCAGGAATAATGTGAGACGTAAAGCCAAGCCTGGCGGTCCGTGGCATCTGAGAAAGAAAACACTTTCAGCTGGGGAAGTTGTATTGCCTCCGTGGGGATTTGATCATGGCCCGTCAGAGTTGCTGTGGACTGTTGGGCTAAATCAGAAAACCCAGCAAACAATCTCCGGCAGGCTATGTGGGAAAGGTTTTTTTAAAGAACAGTCTCACCAGGCTCCTGCAAAGTTATCTGCAATCTCATGTGAAGTCTTTAATGTGAAAAAGAAATAAATGGCAAAAAAAAAAGACAGCATTTAAACGGCATGAAATAAGTTGAGATGTGAGTTTAGTTTATCAAAAGGTTAGTTCGGCGGGAAACTGTATTTAATGTTAAATGCCACAAAGTGATTCGTCAAATCTCGGCATGCCAAGGAGTTGTCATTTTGAAATAATCAAAGCTGAACCTGTAGCTGTTAGTTAATAACAGGATGGCAAAAGGACAGCCGCAAGATAAAAAAAATGACATATTTTCGTGGCATTATTCCTAATTTATGCATTTCCCGCATAGTATTACAGTTGAAGAATGGGCACAAATATAACTGTGTCCATTTGTTCTATTTAAGCTATTGTCCACGGTCATGCTGCATAACAGAACCTCATTATTAGGTCCGCACATATTTGCTTGAGTGTTGCTGCTTTGGCCCAGTTATGTGGTTGCAACTTCAAACGGCGCTCTCTTCGCTTTCTGATGAAACTCATTTAGTCTTTGACGGTGCCGCTGCCCCGAGGGCTCGTCGGGAAATGAGCTGTTGTCAGCTCTATTTTCAATGTCATGTCACTGTAAGCATTTAGCAACAGCTGCTAAATATGACCATTCCGTGGTATTTCACACTCGAAATGATCTTTGTCTCGAACTGTACTAAATTATTACCCACAGTCATTTTTTTAGACAGGAATGTATGAATTTCATCATCACACCAAATATCAAGATTGTCCTGCATTTGATTTTTGGACATAGGCAGTGGATAGAGCTACTTTTGTGTATTTTCAGCCCTACAGCCCAGCAATTGTTTCATATTTCCAGCAGCGATCCTGGGTAAACACTGAAACAACTCAAATGCCAGCAATAAAAAGTAATACCCAGCACTGGCTTTTTTTGTTGAGATTGTGAATTTGTTTGCAAAGTTATGAGCTAAATACTCCCCCATGCTCACCAGGCAGTTGTTAATGGTATCTCTTGCCGTTTGGTGCTGAGCAGGTAGTGTGTATTGAGATTTTAGAGCTGAAAGCAGCTGCCTGCTGCACCCGAGGACAGCACAATGAGAATGGATGCGGCTGAACCATAACAGTAAAGTTGAAGGCCGGACAGCGAAACAATGAGCTGCAACCTGCCATAAAGCCCCATAAGGCTGAGCGGCGCTGCAGATTTGGGTTATGATTCTCTGTAAGTACATCGCAGTGAGCAGCCTCTTTCCCACTTCATTTTTACATCCATCTCCACTGATACATTATCATAAACACATTTTTTTTTTGCAGAGGCTTTAAGGATTAGGTAATTTTAATGTCATTTCATTCACTCTTTATGTTCCAAGGCACGAAAGCCGTGCTTTATGTCTTGCTGCTAGAAAGCAAAGCCTTACGTCTTCTTAGAATGTGGCTGCTGTTAGTAGAGAGTGAATGCAAACATGGGTAGAAAAGACAAGAGCCGTCTGTTGGGCTGCAAGATCAGCCGGAGTCCCCTTAAGTAGTTAAAACAAAGCAAACAGTGAAGCTACACAGCGTTCACACTGCACTCGTGTTTTCATCAGTAGATCTCCACATCATTGGATTATTTATTTTTATTTTTACCTGTTGGATTTTAGGATTTTAATAGAAATTATTGCATTAAAACAATAGTGTGCCAACATTATAAAAGGCTGAGTGTAGGGAGGATTGAGACAAGAGCAAGGCATACATACATAGGCTATATGTGTAGTATATACATATATGTATGTGTATACAATTATATACAATATTTATAATATATATATATATAGAGAGAGAGAACAGAGTTATGTGATATATATAAAGGCTTTCACAACTGCAGTACATTGCTCCTCTCTATAAAACAAATTAGTCTGAAGCCCTAGACTTTAGAGACGTGCTTGAGACGTTTTGCTTTGACATCCTTGTGATCAAACCGTCAGCACCAGAGGTCACCACAGTCTTGCCTTTATCGCACTATATTTGAAAGCTTAAAGAGCTTTTTATACAACATTCAGTGCAAAAATTCTTTGGTCGCAAGCGGAGCCATAAGCTTTGTATTTGTTCTGATAAATCTGCTTTGGTTCTCCTCAGAGAAAAAAAAAAAAAAACACTTCCCCTGTTGCTATGCGACATCATTTTGCGTCCTTCCAGCATTCAGTGTAATGTGTGACACTTGATTCTGACTTCGTGGAGAAAAGACATTTGAAGGTGTTGAACTTCATCCAGCGCTGCTGCCGTTGCACGTCTTGTTGCGCTAATTTCAAAAGCGGCTTGAGGACACTCCCACTGTTTCATCTTCTGACTGATTGTGTTCTTTCTCGTGTTTCCTCAAGTGTCAACTTAGGGCTGAAAAAAAGCACGCAAATGTGTGTGAGTCAATAACATTAAAATGATTCTTGTTCCTGTGTAAAGTAGACGAGGCCTCTGCGGTTTCCTAATGTATGATTTCACATTATATGCATCTTCCATGTCCTTGGCATCATAATGGTATAATTAGAATACTGTATGATAACGACGCCGCGGTGTAATGAACTGCATTGTTTATACCTGCCTCATATTCTCTGCAGATATCACTGAAATAATAAGGTACCTCATGCTTTATCCTGGCGTAGTCGCATGAAAAAATGTGTTATTAGCTAAGTCATATGAAGAACCTCAGCAGAGAATGTGGCAGCGTGTTTTGTTTCATATTCTATAGTTTGCGGTTATGAAGTAGATTCATCGTGTCTACACATGATCACACTTCATGCTGTTTACTTCCTTGCATAAATCCAGTGTCTTGAAGTTCACATTTTTTTCCCTCAAACTGTGATTTTTCACCCCTTTCTGAAGACACCCAACATGTGCCAGATTCCCCCAGTGCGGCTTCGAGAAGGCTGAATATAATGGACCGCATGTGTTGGAAGTGCCGGCCATTATGTTTCAAGATCTGTCGGTATCTGATGTCGCTGAAACAAGCTGGTGACATATCAATAATAGCTTCCCAGTGCCACTGTTAGGACATCCTCAGAGCACAAGCAAGCACTGATTGAAAAGAGGAAAGATAATGACAGTTAATAATAAGAAGGAAAGCTGATTAAGTCGTGGCCAGGATCCCTCTCGCAGCCTCTCTCCGCTTTCTCTCCCCTTTTTCTCGTGCTTCTGCTCTCTCATTGAATCATTCTGTCACTATGAAAATTACCGCCTTGTCCTTTTGACACCGGCATGATTAACTGCAGCAACATAAAGGTGTATATGGACCGATGCGTGATTGTTACATTTTTAAAAAGGTTTTGGATGGGAGACGTTGGTGGGGTGGGGGCAGCTTGGCAGTGTGCAGAGTGCAGGTGCTTTCATCACTGTCTATTCACAGGCAAATGCAAAACCCTTCTCATGCCATCCCAGCTTAATTTCACTACTGTCTTGGCAATGCGTATGGGGCTACTGCTTCGAATTACATCTCCTTTTTTCTGTGCTAATTCACTGCAGAATGAAGTAAGTGGTTTGTGTCTGCATTGTTGTCTGCGTATATTGGACTATGAAGTATTTGGGGATTTATAACAGAGCCGTGATTGATAATCACTTTATTCTGTGCACTAAAACTGTTTGTAAGAGAACAATACAAGTGCAATGCCAAAAACACTCAGAATTCCTCTTTTACATGAGGGTGAGCATTACTTTCCAACTCCAAGGGCAGCAAAATGTATTACCTAACAAGCCGGTGTGTTGATTACAGACTGTGCATCTATTTTGTGCCTCCTCCTACATGATTGCTAACCTCCACATGTACTTTTTAGAACTGCACAGGGGGATTTTTACAAAGGAGAAGACTGAGATTTAGTATTCCAAGCCATCCTAAAAGACAAGAAATTGTATGTTATAGTGACAATGCCCTTCTCAATAACCATTTCATTTTAACACGCAGCATAAAAAAAACAGATTTTTCTTTTTGTCACTGCACAACAGATGCAGGACAATCAGGTGAGAGGAAACTCTTCTAAAGCACTACCCAACAAAAGTGGCCGTGTCGCTTTGTGAAACGCAACCATTTAGTGGAGACATGTATCAGAGTGAGAAACATCCTGGGTGTTATTTTGGCAGCTTTATAATCACATGTAGAAAATTAATCAGTGTTTGCTTTGTCATTTGAACATAATGAAAGGACTGATGTGTTTTTCCTCTTATCTCTGCCTGTCAAACAAGGAAATGTGGGAAATGGGATTTTTAGCAAATTAGCAGGTAGCTTAAAAGGAAAACAGTCCAAGTCTGCGGTGATGACAGATGTCTCTTTAATTGTGCATAGATGTGAGGATGATTTGATTGGCTCATATTAATATTTACAAAGACACAGGTTCCTGGTGGCTTTTTTCTTTTTTTAGTTGTGGCATGAATCATGTAGGGAACTTTGCTACTCAAATGTTTCTTTCCTCCTGCCTATTTGGCTGCTATCTGCTGTGAAGTACTTTTAGAAAAGCCATAACAAGAATCATTTCAAAATGCATTTTCTGAACTGTTTTCCACTCAGACGGATCGTTTTAATCCCAAGTCACATTTGTTAAGCATTAATTAAATGGTGTCTTACAAGTCGGCATTTTTAAGCTGGAAATATTCGGTATTACAGTGAAAGTGTTCACATTAGCTTATTTATTTATTATAGCAGTAGTGCTCGTTAGAACCCCATTAAAGACGGCGCATTCTGCTGATTGTGTCTCACAGTAGTCGCTGATGTGTCAGTCACAGACATGGCAAAAGTACACCATCTATCAAGTGAAAAACAGTCCTGCGAAGGATAATGACATGTGTTTAACACTGAAAAATGCCTTGACAAGGGATAAGGCCGCTCTGAAATCATAATCATCCATCCATCCATCCATTTTCTACACCCGCTTCATCAGATGGAGGGTCACTAGCTGAAAGGGTGAAAGCCAGGGTACACCTGGGGCAAGCACAGACAGACAAACAACCAGGCACACTCATTCTCACACCTAGGCCCAATTTGGGATCACCAGCTACCCCGCCATGCATGTCTTTGGACAGTGGAGAAAGCTGGAGCACTCAGAGAAGACCCACTAAAAGGCACCGGGAGAACATGCAAACACCACACAGGATATATAGGACAGCATTACAAACAATCTATAATAACCAAGGTCACTCCACTCCTCTAGCCATCTAGTTTCTATATATATATATGTCTATTTATATCTCTGCTTGCAGTGCTTCCATATCCATATTCTGTATGTGATCTGCTAGTAATGAAATGGGAAATGAAAAGGAGCAGAACTGCAGGATAATGACACAGAAATAACACTTCATTCTCTCCCTGCAGCTACATATCTGTCATTCATTTCATTCACGTCTTTGATGAAACATTCATTCATTCCTTTTCTTATACCTCAAGCAGACAGGTGGCAAAGGGAGATATTTAGTCACGGTGGGATCACTGTGAATAGATAAACTGATGCTTGATATTTTGCTGCAGGTATCACCTCAATAAAATATTATTTCTGACTTGTTGAGAGCCGATGCAACACAGGGCGCTATGTACTGTGTTAAGTCATGTAGATGTTTAATCAATATTTCTTTTATGCCAATAAATTAACTTGTCTGTTAATGTTTACGGAAACAAATCAGTTATCTAGACTTGCTGAATTAATTCCCCATTATACCAACCCATAGCCAACACAGGTGTTATTGTGTACCCACACCATTTTGTCCAACAAAAGCTACAGAACAGGTGCACGGATCTTTCTAATCCACACCGCTCTCCCTCCACCTGCTGTGATAATTAATGAGGTGTTTCAATACACGGTGAAAAAGCTTTGTCTCTTTGCAAGTTGTTGAGTAGCTGTAGGAGTTAGTAGCAGACGCAATGGGGTCATTGTGGATACAGTTGATGTTTCTTCTTCCCATTGTGCTGTCAGATTTTAAGCTCTGGCTCAGCACACGAGGTAAACACAGATAAAAGGCGATGATATCGAATGCTCGTGGTAAGATCCTGTGGAAGTAAATCGTAGTTTAGCCTTACACACTACGCTCGTCAATACACTTCTTTGATCCATGCATTCAGAAAATGTTTACAACCACATATTCACAAGAGCATGCTGGAGATGTAAAAAATGAATACTATATATTAAGAACTGACGTTTGCATTTTTTACAGTCAGGGCAAAATGGTTGAGCGTCAGTGTACTGACTTGCCCGACACAACCTGCAACCTTACATGCACCTTCATGTGAAATGAACACATAGGTGAATTGCAGTGTTATAGCATATTTTTGCAGCTGTGTGTGCAGGTGGTACACCAACATTTTTCTTTTTTTTTTTTAAATTTTCACAGCAATATTGTGCATGCACGTGTGCTCTAAACCAGCGGTGTCCAACTACCGGGTTGCGGATCGGTACCGGGCTGTGGGTAATTTGGTACCAGGCCGCACAAAAAGAATAAAAACGTTTTATTTTTGAAGTTTTATTTCCGGTGGAGTCGGCAGGGTGTTCTATTTTGAAAAATGATTAGATCGTCTTCCTGCCACTTCCGTCTGTGCTCGTTTCCCGCCAAAATTAATAAAAGCAAACGTCTCTGGAGAGCTTCTTTGAAAAGAAGGAGAGACTCGAAAAAACTAAATACACATTTAGCAAGAGAAAGTAATTTTATTCGTTTAGGACACTTCTTGAAATTAAAAACGTTGTTAAATTACAAAAAAAAAGTTGCAACTTTTTATGCACCACGGACTGGTTTCAAGCAAGACAATTTTCTACGGACCGGTCATCGCGCGCAATGACCGGTCCGATGAATTGAAGCATGGTGGTGGCAGCATCATAATGTGAAGTATGGTGGTGGCAGCATCACAGTGTGAAGTATGGTGGCGGCAGCGTCATAATGTGAAGTATGGTGGCAGCAGCATCATAATGTGAAGTATGGTGGCGGCAGCGTCATGATGTGAAGCATGGTGGTGGCAGCATCATGTGGGGATGCTTCCTGGCAGGCCCTGGTTTCAAGCAAGACAGTTTTTGTCTTGCTTGAAACTGGTCCGTGGTGCAATAAAGGTTGGGGACCTCTGCTATAAACTACAGAGAAACAGCTGCACTTGTCAGTATTTTCTTTTACAACAGTTTCACCAATGTGAGTATTCAGAATGTATCCAACAGTCAATCAAGCTTGATAGGCTTGACGGAAAAAAAAGAAAAATCAGAAAACATCCTCTTTAATTTCTCAGAACCTTTTTTTCTCTGATGTTAAGTTTGGATAAAATAAATGAATAGTGCTGTGCATATACAGACTTAAACTTGCACACTGTGTCTGTACTGGAACTACAGTGCAGGTAGATGGGGCCACAGACCAGTTCAAAGTGATTAGGCAGGAGCAACAGGTTGATTAGCAAGTAGCAGGAGTAGTTCATTTTTTATCCGTTGTGCTGAAACCAATCAGTAGTGCTGAATGCCTTTGAGCAAGGGTACTCTGCCCCATGTGGATGTGTGGCGGCCTGCTCTGATGGCAGGCATTAGGAAGTTTTTTAGAGTTGGCTATAAATACTAGGATACAACCCAGCAGCGTAACGCAGCTTGTAATGATGTTGCATCTGTCCCTGCAAATATAACCTCAGCAACAATGGAGCCCACAGTGACAGCGCCCATCCATCAGTAATTTAAAATCAGAGTTGCTAATATAAAGGTTAAAGTGAATGACGCTCAGAGGTGTCTGTCGTACAGAGTACATCTCTCTTTTGGTAAACTGAGTCTAAAAAAAAAGTCTTGAAATGTTAAGGATACAATACTGCCACTTTAAAGGTGCATACTTTTTCATAGAACATTGTAAAGCTGTGGTCCAGGGTGCCCTATTGTAAGTGTAGGCTGGAGGCATCAGCCTTGGAGATGGTATGTTAGAGCTATGCTTAAACCATCTCCTCACAAAGACCCACATGCACACACACTGTTCATTATAAATATTCTTTGAGCTTCATAAAATTGAATTCAAATGACCAAATGTCCCCAAAAGAGTTGCGGATTAAAATGCATTTTCTTCAACAGCACAAATAGGACAGATCTGTTTTTCAAAACAGCAATACCTCCGGCAGTGACTCTAAAACCTTGTTTCAGTGCTAATATCTGGAGGTTATGTTCTAAAATGAGAGCATAAATTCCCTGTCAGGAGATTAGAGTGCCAGAGATGTTAATAGACTCGTGGAATTGTGAGGAAACTCCTGTAATATCCTGGGAAAGCCCTCTAAGTGGCACCTCTTTGTAAAACTGACACACAGCAGAACAGAAACTGGAACAGCAGCCCAGCCAGTTCTAACATCATTTCTTAAAACTGCACAATCAATACTTTTAACAATTAACAGCAGAAACAACATCATCATATGGAACGTGTTGCTTGTACTGACAAACCCACAGAGAATTAACACCCTACAGAGCATTTATCAACTCTGTGTTTTGGTTTTGGGACTAGTCAGATTTGCAGTGTGGGTTTGCTCTTTTGCGTTGCTTTCATCAAGCACATTTCAGCAATAAGCAGCTATTTTCAATGGGAAGGATCTGTTAGGGCCTACCTGTCCAGCATCCCACATAGTGGAGCATTTAGCAGCTGAAGGCCAAATATTGTCTGTTGGTGGAAACAAAAGGAGAGTCAGAGTTGGATTTAATGGATCAATAGTGTGTTTTCAGATTGTTTAGAGCAGTGACTAAATATTTGTTCTAGTAAAGTATGCCCATTTTTCTTGTTTCTGTTTCCTCTCCGTCGGTTTCTCTATTTAAATGCTATTAAAATTCTTCTCGCTCTGTACAAGGTGTACTTCAAGCGTGATGGGGAGCTGATTGAGGTGATCTCCTACACTCAGCCCTCGACTGGCGAGCAGGGAGGCAGCGCGGCGGGGGTGAGAGGAGCCAGGCCGCTCATCAGCAGGGACCTCGACGACACGAAGCTGCAGCGGTCCCTCTCCCTGCTGGACCCTGAGGGCCGCTCCGCCCACCTGTACACAGAGAGCCCCCAGCGCGTCCACACTCAGGGCCAGCAGGCCTCCGAGCCCAGCCCTGCCACGGAGGTCATCCCAGAGACAGTGGTGAGCCGGGAGTTCCCCCGCTGGGTCCACAGCACGGACCCTCTCTACTACTTCAGCCACACTCACATCCCCCAGAGCGACGGCTCTGTGGTGGTGCAGGCCCGGCTCACCTGGACCCTCAACCCTCAGCTAGACAATGATGCCCTATTCAGCTGCGAAGTCAAGCACCCAGCACTGTCCATGCCCATGCAGACAGAAGTTACTCTAGGTGAGTAGATGCAGTCTAACTCATTGTTTTTGCATGCTGCTCTCATTCCCCACCACCACCTTTTCCTCATCTGTCCTTTATTCCTCCTCCCGCCCAAAACTCTCCACCTTGACACACACACACACACACTTTTCTCATTTCTTCTCCCTTTTAATCTGCTGCTGTCTCCTTGTATCCCCTTGCCGCACTTGGAAACCGACTGGGCCTCCTTATGTCTCCCTTGCAAATGTACTCAGAACAACACTGATTTTCATTTGATGCCGCTTAATTGTGTTACAGCTGAGCAGATTGCGAGTTTAGCTGCGAATGCAAAACTCCGAGTGACTGACAGGGTAATTCATCGAGCTGTCTGTTGCTAGATTGAGTTAACTCAGTAGCGTTATTGAAAAAGTCAGCCTGAATTAGAGAAGTCAAATGAGAATTCAGACACACTGACCAATGTTATATCAGTGGAAAGACGATCTCAGAGATACCGCCCCTCTTCGAACTTCAATGAAGACCTCCCTAAAGCCTTTCACTGTAACACTTTCAAACCGAAGCATAGCCTCTGCATTTCATCATTTTATTTCAAGGAAAGAAAAACTGCACTGCGTTGGGATTATTTGTTTGTTCATCTGCAAGCTATCAAAGCAGAAGAAATAGTGATTCAGATAGTGATTTCAGAAAACCGGAGGAATACTTTAAGGGAAAAAGTTAGCATTAAGTTTTAATAATGTGTGATCCAAGAGAGACACACGCACACTCCGATTTTTCTTTTTTTTTTATTATCTAAAAACAAAGATGGCTTCCAGCACATCCTATTAACACTTCAAAGGGGATACGTTGGCATAGTCCTCCTGGAAACCAGCCTCACAATCCTGACATGATAAACAGAGACAATGTCTTCCATGAGATGCTAGCAGTGGTTGAAGGCAGAAAGAGATTCTGAATGAGGAAATTCTGGCTGGTGAGTGTTTGCCTGCTGCACCGTGTCTCACTGTCAGTGTTTTATCTCACCACCTTTCATCTAATTAAATGTCCCGTTCTTTCTGTGCTGGTGAGCAAATACGGTCGCTGCAAGTCAATCTATAGAAACTGGCGCTGTCTTTTCGAAGCGGGAAGTCTTTAATGGGTTTATGAAATGACACGTAGGCTTTAGAAATCTCACACAAACAAGGCGCAGCGCAGCTTGCTCTTGTCTTAGCTGTGGTCCATCATCATCAGAGAGGCTCTGGCAAACATAATCCAAAACACAATCAGTACATTTTTATTTATATAAGTCAGTGTGACACAGTAAAGCTCCCTCACTTCATTATCCCAAGTAGCAGCTTGACATTTGGAAATTAACATATATAAATATATATATTTTTTAAAAACGCCTTGGATCTGAACTTGGCGACTCGAGGGGATGATGGCAGACAATCGTGTTGCACCAGGGTGACATTAGTCTAGCTTTTTAGATGGTTTGCTTGCAGATTATTGCTTGAGAAAGAAAAAAAAGAAACAAAAGTTTTAGATTTTGAAGTCCTTTTCCCCCACGTTTTGTCTGCCAAGAAGACTTCCTGCCAGAATCCCTATACGTATGTGGGTAAATAGGTTATATCTACAGAGTCTCAATTAGTGAAGAAGGGACACTCCTCTCTGCTGTACCTTTTAAATCAGTTTTCAGCTCAGACTGACAAGGAGAGTAAACTTTCTAGATACAAATCAAGACTAGACTGCCACTGTTTTTATTAAAGCATATATATACACACAACATTAAAACCACTGGCAGAATAAAGGAATGACAATGATCATCTCTTTACAATGCAGTCTTATGCTGGAAAACCTTGGTCCTGGCATTCACATGGATGTTAGCCGGACAATGCACCCTGCCACACAGCAAAAGCTGCTCAGGAATGGCTCAAGGAACAAGGGTCCGAGGTGCTGACCCAACCTTCAAACTAGCTAGATGCTAATCAGAACCAGCATCTGTCATAAGTGCTGGAACAAACCTGATCCACGGAGGTGTTACCCCAAAGCTCAAGTGCCTAATATCACATAGGATGCCGTATATACATACATAAACCCACATAAATATATACATATATTCTTGTCAATGAATTCTTTTAAACTGCAACAATAAGATCCATTTTTGAATCTCAGCCCTGAAGCCCAACGATTCCGACTGAAGACATGAATCTCATTTTTAAGATAGATCATTTTTTGGAAACAGTTGCAGTTTTTACTTGCAGTGTTGCTCAACAAGATAAATGCATTTGTCTGGGACTATTTTCAGCTGTGTATGTATAGGAAGTCAGTGGACCTGTGAGTATTTATGGCAGTAGGATAGTGTATGAGAGATTGACCCAGAATGTATTACAGTGACCATGTTATCATCAAAGCAGCGTTGGGGCTTTTTGATGTGCTTTTTTTGGGACAATAATAGAGGTCTAAGGCACGAAGAAATAATATATCAGGCTTTGACATACTATTTGTCAGTGGGAACAATTTATTATTGGTTCTGATCTTTTAATGGAATTCATTGATATTAAGAAAATATCAAATATTGCCAACCTTATCCTTTAAGAGAATCCAGTGTCTAAAAAAGGCCTTTGGCTCTGATTTAAAAATCAGTTGTCGCAATTGGCATTATCACTTTTTCAAATGGGAATATCTCGTACCAGAAAATTGTCTTTTAAAATGTAATAACTGTCACCCTCATATCCCAAGTGGATAGAAATATATTACATCATATGTAAGAGGGCGACAGCAGCATCAGTTGAAGGTATAATGACATGAGCTGTCGTTTCAAGACAAAGTATTGCAGTAAGGATTGTAACAGCTCTTTGCCTTTTTCACATGTTGTTGATAAAACAGATGACACACCCTGGGGGGAATGGGCCCTGTGAAACTCATGCTAAATGTCAAAGGCGCTAATGTTTTGACAAGCCTTTCTCTCTGCCGTGTTTGAAGTCATTAATTTATCACTACCTTTGTTCTTTTAAAAAGATGGAAGGAGCATCGCCAGACATCCATTTCCCCCACCAGCTAAAGAAAAGAGAACAGAAAATGTGCATTTGTTGATTCTAATTAGAGCACACTTGAAATTCAAAGCACTCACAGTCCTCCTTGGGACTGGATCCATCTTGAAATGGAATAGTATTTTTTTAGGTAATATGGTTGTGATTCAGGTCCAAGGTTGTGTTGATTTGGCTCAAAACAGATAAAATGGCACACCGTTGTTTCAAGAATTTCAGCACTGTCTAACTCTTATTAAATGTGACTGTGAAACAGCTCACCTAAGGTTTCCCATCACTTACATACCCAATTCATTTATATTATGCAGCTGTAACTGGATAATTGCACTCACACACACACCCTCTCAGTCCTTTCAGGTGTGTTTGGTCAGGAAATGAAAGGGAGATCTTTTCAGTGCTCATAAGTAATAAATCTTTCAGAGATTTAATATCGCCACAAGAGACACAGCGACAGTCTGACAATTGACCAATGTTGTATCACTCCTCATGAATATTCATACATGGCTCTGTGCTCACCATACAAATGGAAGTGAACCTGGTGCTGCGCCTCAGGAGTCTAAAAGCAGTGCTTCACCTCCATGAGATCCTCATTGTATTCATGAACATCAGCTCATTCTTGAGCAGCGCATCTTAATAATTAAAAGAAGTTCTTTGTTTTGGATTTAGGTGAGGAAGGCTGTTTATTATTCAACATCATTAGACAAGTGATGGAGTTCGTATTTCAGACAGTGTGCGGCACTCAGAAGAGATCCAGGCATCTTCACACCTCCCAGCCTTTGCTTTGCCAGACCGTGATAATCAAAGAGCAGATGCTCAGTTTCAGGAAAAGCGTCTGTGATCTCTGTGTGTGTGCGCATGTGTGTGTGTGTGTGTCTGAGTGTGTATTTGCAGAAGATTGTGTGTGTATGCATATATGTGGATATTTGAATTTAAATTTCTCTATGCATGTCTTTGTCTGTTTGCCCATGTGAATATAGATTTGTGATGTGTGCCTAGTGTGTTATTTTTATCTGTGTTCACCTGCAGCTCTGCATTCATTGGTCTGCCTTATCTCCATGTTTTGGGTCACCTACAGTAGCATGTTGGTTGAATACGTGAAAGACATTACACAGGGTCTGATTCACCACGATAGAACGGTCCATCTGTCAGTCAGGCCTTTAAATGCAGTTGCATGCCTCTCCAGCTTCTCTTTTTCGACAGGACCAGTCACCCAGCTAATGCGACAGGTTCCCGTCAATTGCTTAAGTCTGTTGTGCAGCTGGGCAGACCTGTTGATGTCTTGGCTTGGTATTAAAGCACACCTGATGCAGTGTGCACAGTTGTTTTTCCAGGGGGGCATGTTTGTTCTCTGACCTCTGCTGAAGTGTTAACGGTTCTTACTTGAAGACTGAAGAAGTTGGGCCTTAGGTGAGGGTCTCATGGGACCGTGGCTCACTTCCCCTGTGATGCCCTCACCCGAGACAGACTGTGTCATGTCGATCACACTGCATGCCGCCCTAATCAAAGGTGGTGACGTAGGACGCCAACTGTCACTGTTGGAGCAAATCCCAGAAATCGGCCATCATCTTCCCAGCCATATGCCTCACAAACTCGATGTGACGCCATGAAACCAGTATTTAAAAATACCCTTCCGTTAGTGCGTAGGAGGGGAAAGATAGTGCTTCACACTGCCATGCCAAAGCTAGCATGTGAAGCGCCATCCATGTTCAGCATGAGATGGAACACTTAGCCATGTCAAACTGCTCACATGATGTCTTTGGTTGGGTTGCCAGTAGAGACATGTGAACATTTTCCCTGAATTTTTTAAAAAAAAAAGTTACAGTTGCCAAAATTTATTTCTGGACTTTCCACAAGTTTGCATTGATTTTCCAGACAAATGAGTCACTTTACAGATAATAGCAAATTGTCAAGTGGTGCTGAAATCTTTCAGAAAATATGAATATCTCCTGTTTCCCTCCTTTTTATTACTTGAATTCTCTCGAACCATTTCATGCAATTCAATTGCTTTTTCCTCCGTTTTATATGAGGATCCCTAGAGGGGATGTTGTACACGGGCAATCCTATTTACAGATATGATAGTGTAAGTCCTAATCCATTAGTCTGATACAGGCTCGTAGTCAATGACTGCCTAAGAAAATACTGTGATTCATTAGCCACGGTGGATAGTTTGTGGCCAGATTAATAGCTAAAAGCCCAGGTCATTTGTCTGTTTATTTATTCATCCTTTAGTTTAACTCATCAATGAAAACAAGCACCCAGCGTGATTTATATTAAGAGTTCAAACCAAATTAACTGTAGAATACTTCGGGTGTTCAGCCATTACTGATAGGAATGCCCGTATCTTGAGCCTCATCGCATGTGCTGCTCAGTCCAATTGTTTAACATATGGAACCGCACAGCGTGTGAAGCAGTTATCTTTAGGGGAATTGTTAATCATCGCAAGTCATGTAGAACCTGCTCATCCTGGCCTAATGCAGTGTACTGTGCAGTTTAGCTGTAATGAAATGACATAGCTCTTTATAACATTATGCAAATCGCTCATTTTATCTCAACACAACATACACAGGACAATCACTGTCCCCTCACAGTTTCATAACACTAGAATCTGCCTGCTCCCTCTCCCACTCGTGCCCCATTGTTTTAGATGGTCCAAATGAAAGCCATCTGGGGGCTGCTGTCCACACCAAGACAAGGGAATTAGCTCTCTGAGTGTCCCTTATCTCTCTGCCTCCACTCTCCACCCGTTGCACTCCCATTCTCCTCTAGTAATGAGTATCTACCCAATTTAGTTCCTTTTCTCTCCAAAGGGGAATAAATCCAGCACAGTCCTTTGGATGAAAGAACCTGCAGGTCCCTCGCCTCTCGGCCCGTGACCTTAATTGACAGGAAATTGTATTTGTCTCACTCCCTCTGCGACAAAACAGGTGTCCGGCAGGATTAGTTTTCCATGCTCAGTACGATGACCTTTGTCTCTTTGTGGTTTTTTTCCCTTCTCTTTTCAGCTGCTCCTAAGGGTCCTAAACTCTTGATGTCCCCCAGTAGGGCAAAGGTAGGGGACACAGTGCGAATCACTGTGCAAGGATTCCAGGTAGGATCGCCTGGGGTAAGTGCATGGGGTTTTAATAAAATGAAGGGTCGGTCTAAAGTATCAAGACACTGTTGCACATATGCAGTTAAGGCTGTTCTGGCCTAGGCAAATAAACTTGACACTAAAATGAATAAACTAAGATGTAAATTTGCTTATGAATGACTGAGGTTCATCAAGAACCAATGTCCAACATTCTTAACCAACTATGCAGCCAATAAAGAGCCTTGTCCCTGGCGAGATTTGCCTGTGGATGGTCCCGATCTCTTGGACAGTCATGGCACATTGATGTCTGGCAGCTGGAGCCAGTCAGGTGAAGAGAATAGGGCTAATCCTGATATATAGAACATGCTAATGACCCACAGCGCAAATCTCCTTTGCTGCTTCCCAGTCACTGCTTCATAAATCTATTGGAATTACAAGTGAGATTTTGTGTTTGATTTCAACTAAATTCTGCATTGTCGGTGGCTTAGTGCAGCAAGCTATTGACTGCACATGTGTTTATGTGATCTTGGAATTCTGTTAAAGCTTTTCTTTGAACAGGGTGAAGATTGGTTATTATAAACAGGCCTGACTGTGGCATGCAGCCGGTCGGGCCCTTTGGCATGGCAGGCATCAGTGCGTGCAGATTGATCAGAAAGCAAATTTCCCTTATCCTTCTCTGGACCCAGGCTTTAGGGTTTCACAAGCAGATAAGATTGTGTGCCAAGACTGATAATTTTGCATCCTGCCTTTCTGGTAAAGTAAGATGCTCCCTCTGGGATGTTGTTGTGGGTGATCATCCCACACTGTGATTTCTTTTTCTTGTTGCTTTATCTATGACTCACTTAAAATGTGTATTAATCAATTTTTTTAGCATTTGTTTGAGTATAGGTCACTTCAAGCTCTTAAGGGCACTTTTGCACCAAGCCATGTGTCAAGCAGTCTATTTGAACTGCGAACAAGCAGTACTTGAAGCATTTTTTTTTTAGCTCCGGTACATGCCGACCAACAAGTGCACCAACACTGCTTGCTTCAAGGATTCCAGAGTTCACTGTCTTGAAACAATGGACACTGCTGTTGACATTTAGTACCATGCCCTCCCTTGTGTGTGGGAAAAAAACATGACGGAGGGGCACACCGCAGTCTGGATGCATGAACAGTTTTTTGCTAAAGTTAAGTCGTGAATTGTTGGCTTTGATTTGATTCATTCCACTTTTTCGTGTATTTGTCTAATAAGCTAACTATTTCTGAGTTCATGCATCTCTGCACTAAAGCTGTACTTGAGTAGTATTAACTCCAAAATTAACCAAACTGATGGTTACTTTTTTGTTACACTTAGAACACATTAAGGACCTTGAATCCACACTTACCTCATTAACTGTGTTTTTCTCAAAAATTGAGGTCACTCTGTTGTTCAAGAGATCGCTGAGCTCAGACCTCCAATCTCATCCAGTTTAGCCATTTATTTAAAAATCAGTCCGTCTAATGAATAAAAAAAATGTCTTTTGTCTTAAGTCAAGTATCTCTGATGGTCCAATGATATGATTTTTCCTGTGACGATGCAGGGCTTGAGTGCTGGAAAGCCCTATCTGGAAAAAACTGTTGTAAAGTGAAGTGTTGATTATTAATGCATGTTGTTAACTTGCTGTTGCATTAGGGGAAAATTGGAGCTTGTATTATTCATGTATGCTTTGCTCTTAATCTCTTGGCTGAGACTCACACACTCTCTCTGTGCTGCCCTTTCAACACCCCTCCTCCTTTTCCTCTCTTTTCTCTCCCCCTTCCGGCCCTCCCATCTGGGTGCTAACAGAATGAGGTTTTCCCCGAACCCCTTTTCACCTGGACGCGGGTCGGAGGCCGACTGCTGGACGGCAGCACCGAGCGAGAGGGGAAGGAGCTGATTCTGGAGAGAGTGCCAGCCGAGCTCAACGGCTCGATGTATCGCTGCACGGCCCAGAATCCTCTGGGCTCCACAGATACGCACACTCGCCTCATAGTCTTTGGTACGTGTGCTTAGCTCTGCAACATGCTCCAGCCTTGTTCTGAAGTGGCTACTCCACCAGCAGTTAAAAAGAAATTGCATTTAAGTTCGATTAATAATTTAGAAGACAATGAATATGAAACATTTTTTTATAACAGTACAACTTGGTTCCACAAGAATTATCTGGAACACTTATACAATTACACAGTTAAATGTCACAGAAAATTGCATAATTCTACAAAATTCACTTCATGTATCTACAGTATCTTTGAAAAATACTTAGGAGATTTATGTGACCGCTTTTAGGTATGAATCATTAATGCAACTAAGTGTGTGATTAATAAGAGATTGTATCCCTAATTGGCTCAACAACACATTCTTTTTAAGGCAGCACTTAGTGAGAATAACTCCAGCTAGGGATTTCGCGCATATTCCATTAATGGCGTGCCCTATGTTGCTTTTCACTTAAACACCAAAAACCAAGTGTGGCATCAAAGGCCCACGATAAAATCAAAGTATCTTTGTTGTTGACAGTGTAAGAAAAAGCTCTTTGTTCCATGGCCAAAGTAACACGTTCAACGGAAAATACTTCATTTACTGGTGTTGACGTGGCGGCTGGACTGATTACAGGCTCCTATTATATCTGTGTGTTTTCTTTCTCTGGCTCTGTTCACTCTTATTCATGACTTCACTCATGACGAGAGTTTTAATCTGAAAGTTTCTGTTATGTTCTGTTCGCTACACTTCACATGTGATGGCAGTTTAAGGTGTTGTCATGCGAGTATACGTACTACTCACATGTGGTGGTGACTGCACAGTGAAATACAGCTGTAGCACCACAAAGAGTCAAGTATGTGGACATCATTTGTGTTCGAAAAGTCTTTTATTCTGTCCACTGATTTCTAAAATTGAAGATATAAGGGGATTAGTTTGTGAAAAGCAGGGGTGAGCCCACTTTGCGCTCACAACGGTCTTTAATTGAGACTTCAACTACAAAATAAGTTTTAAATTCCATCATTAATGCAGCCTGTAAAGCAACTTAGCACTTCTCCATTAATGCCATTATTTTCCACAGTTGTCCCTCACTGGTGCCACTAATCCCTCTTGTATACTCTGTCATGTTGGAATAGAGCCAGTCTGAAACTAATGCTTTATGGCCCAGATGACTACAGATAGATAAAGCCATCAGTGTTGCACATTCCTTGGGCGAAGAGGGTTTTGGCACTTCTGCTATGCAGAAGTGAAGTCACGCATGAAAAACAGGGAAATATTTTTTAAAAGTGCAGAAATATGTGGCGTGAACACATGCGTTTCATCCTCGGCGCGCACTATTAACATAAATCAGGCTGACACCATTTTTGTACTTGAGTGATTCTGAAACAAAGGGTATTGTATCCATCCTTTCTCAGTATATATATATATATCCTCCTGCATGAAACACTCTTGTGAACGGGGTTTGAAGTATGTCACAAATGTACAAATTACTGGGCGGATCTAATAAGAACCCACTTTAAGGGGAAAGTGCCACTTTAGGGAGGCGTTACCTTGGGAGGCGTTTTGCTAGGAAGAGCACTAATGTCTATTTAACACCCTGATGCATCCTCAGGTGTCATCGGCTACGTGCCTAGTATGGCCCATCTGTCTGCTTGCTCCTTGTAGATTGCTTCCACTCACGCTTAGGGGAAGTAAATGGTGATTAAGTGACCTTGGCACCATCCCCTGTGGCCTTGAGATGAGACACTTCTCCCTCTCTGTGCCGCAGGTGAGGAGATAGGAGTATTTGGGGGCTCTGCTCACTTTGCCAAGTGTTCAATATACATCATCAGGAATAATAGAGTATAATGACGCCTTGGTATAGAGACTCTCCAGTGACGACAAGCAGCGCTCACGTCTTGATGATGTACATCTTTAGCCACCCTCAGTGATAATATCCTCAGAGATTACTGTGAAGAAGTGAGTCAGCAGAAGTGAGAATCCAGGCAGTGACAAACACCCAGGCAGACACTCTAACTGCACACACATGCAAAGGCACACAGATATGTATGCTTATGCAAATTTGCAGGGGCAGGCAAACACAAGCGTGCATATGGAGAGTGCACACACTAATTTCTCTGGGGCCTCTCAGAGGAGCTGCAATGTTAATGCAATTGCAATGAGAGCAGGAAAGTTTCACACTGTGCTGTATATGTAGCTTCCACCTGCTCATATACAAAGTCTAACATCCAAAAATAGCTCATAAAGTGGAATTTAGGAGTGTTGCTAATACTCTGCGAACCCTCTCGCTCCCTCTTTTGCAATTACTTTATCCCTGTGAGAGCATTGAAAACACATCATCAGAGCGTATTGTGCAAGCTAGACATCGGTTCTACTTATTAAAGGTGGACTCGGTTTCTCCGAACATCTTATGCAGCCTGGCCACAGCTGTAGTTCTCTGGTCTCACTGCTGCTAAAAGTGTCCTGCTTGTTCTGTTGCAGTGCTCTGTGTTCCCAGGTCCATTAACAGAGCCGCTCTCTTCTCACTGGGGATGTGCCATTTAGCATGGGCTTCAGGAACTCTGGAGTTCAGCTTCATTAGAAAGCCACAACCTCTGTCGTAGATTTTTAGTCTTTTTCTCTGTCTTTCTTCCTATGCCCTTTATCCTCAGATTAATTCTGTCCTTCAATCACTCAGGAACTCACTGCCTCTGTAACAGCTACTGTGTTTGATGGTTTCACTGGTGACTTTTTTTTTTCTTCTCTCCCACAGAAAATCCAAGTATGATGAAAAACACACAGAATCAGAACAGTAAGTATTTGAGCCACACAGTTTTGAGGGTGTGCATGTTTTCAATATAGTGCTCCCGACTCCCGCCGTATCACTTGATCATCATATTTCCAGAGATGCTGCACGAGAACAAAATGTGACACTGTAGTCTGCTCGATCGGGAAAACGTGCGCGGAAATCTGGCACTGATCAAAGCAGTGAATTCTTCGGGAGACTGTGGTTTCGACATTCACAGTATTGACAGGTGGATGTTTTTGATTCTGTCCTGAATGCTTTGCCCCAGATAGACTCGGTGAGAGTGATTCAGTCAGGATTAATCTTTGCCGATGTTCAGTAGCAGCGAGCAACAAGCCTCTTCCAGTGACTAACCGTGCCTGTCACTTTTGGTTGAGTGTGAGATTATTGGTGTTTCATATGTGCAGTGGTGGCTCATTCGCGGCTTCTGAGATTATCATATGTAAAGATGAGGGATTGTCAGGAGAAGCCGCAGGGCTGTGACAACAACCTTTCCATCTCTCCCTTTCTTCTTGCCTTTCCCTCTCTCCTTCCACCGCAATCTGTGTGCTTCTCTTTCCTTTCCTCCTCTCTGACTTTTGTACTCACTTTCCATCTCCCAGAGCCAGCCTCTCTTGCCGCGTCTCCCATTTCCGGTTGCTCTTTCCCTTTTGTCACTACCTAATTTCCCTCTCCGTGACTTATTCTGTTTTCCCCCCTTCCATCATATTTATTTTTCATACGTTTCCTCCAGCCTTCCTCACAATCTCTGATTTTGATGCAGATTTTCTGTCACTGAGACCTTATGGAGACTGCAGATTATGCTATACTGTAAAAAAAAAAAAATCACCTCCGGCTAAACAGTTTGGAGTCTTGACAGATGGGCCTCTGAAGCATTAAGTGGCTCACTACTCCCAAAGGGCGAGAGTGTGACCCTATAGAAAAAGCAATCAGAGCTCAGATACAGAGGTAAGAAAGACAGTGTAAGCACTCGTGCAGATTCATTCGTACAAGCAAGACTCCTTAATTTCCTCCAAACTCAATAAAATGTTATGGCGTAATAAAATATGGCAGCATGTGTACATAGATCCACCTAAGAATGCAGTTGTTAGTTACTGGTGAACATGTCCTCAATGCTGTTGTGTAAAGCACATCAGTAATGTGCACTAAATATAAATTGTAATTTCTGTTACAATTTAGAATCAATTAGGAATCAATAAAGCTGCTGTATTAGAATAACTTCCTGCAGTCAGGTGCTGTTGATGAACTGGAAAATGTATTTGAGTGGCATAATTGCCAAGTGTATAATCACTCGTGCATGTGTGTGACGCCCATGTTTGTCCCCGCACACAGAAAAGCTTTCCAAGCAGATGGCAAATGCGGCTCACTTTAAGCTGAACTACCCAAGTCGCATGAAATATGATCAGCATAGCAGTCTCACCCGGACTGTACTGTATTCCCGTTTCCCACCTCAGAAACATCACCTTATTTGTCCTCACGTACCATCAATTTTTCTCCCTCTGTTCCTTTTTGCCATTTGTTTATCCCCCCCCGTCTTCCTCTGCCTTTCCCTTCCCTGGTAGTCATATCTTGGGGATGCAAATCTGAGAATGCAAATGCTATGGTAAGCACAGGAGCAGGTGTGTCACAGCAAGGACAGAATCAGGTCAGCACGGACGCGCAGACATGCCTTTCATGCAAGTCAAATTGGTGTACAACACGGCCCCAAGAGGTCAGCTCACACGTGCCCGATAGCTTAATGGCTGAATGCCGGACTCGTCGGTATTGGTGCGAGTGGGAAGGACCACCTCTGTCAGTCAGTCAGGGCCGCGGTAGACAAGAAACCTGCACTTCCCAGGAGAGGGTGCATTCATTCGTCTTCGTCTCCCACACACCTTGTCAAGCCCGCACTGTATGACAATGAACTGAATTTAACAGATGAGTGGAATTGAGGACAAAAATGTGACTTTTTTTTGCCACATAATACTGTACCTGTCAGCCGAGGCTGGTGGAAGCGTCAAAAGTTTCGGGTTGTCATCTCATTGTGGGAAATGAAACCTCTTGGCTGAGACGCAGCATTTTTTAACCATAGAGCAGAATTCCTTACACTACCTTACACACTCCTAACAAAGTCTCAGCAGGTGGACGTTGCGCTCACTGAGTCAAAAATAGCAGTGCCACGAGAGACGTAATCAAGTGATCTGCATTTCATCCGTTGTTTTCCACAGTGCCGTGCAAAATTCTAATTTAAACCCTCATTTAGAACAGAGGTCAGATCACAGACAGGGACCAGGCTGGTAGGCTTACAAGCAGATGTGTCACAGCCACTGCTAGAAATGTCAAGTAGGTTTATAAAGCCAGCTAACTGGACTTAAACCTTCTCTAGAGTCAACGTTTGCATTATGTCAGCTGACATTTTAGGTCCGACACATCTGAGTTAAAGCCATTCTTTATTTTAAAAAAAAAGAAGAAGGAAAAAGGTGGGGGTGAAGGGGGGGATATGTTGCCACAGAAATCAGTCCCAGTTGTCCAAAAGAAAAAAAAAATCAGGTTGGCAGAATTGCACTGAGGTCTGAGCCAAAAACTGAAGGCAAACAGATGGCTGGGCGACTTGCATCTATGATTATGGACTGGAAGGGGACCTCAGATGATGATCTTATGGTTGGATGAGCCCATTACCAAATGAGATGAAGTACTTATTGAAAAGATCCAGTTGTTATTGTCTAATGTTGTATGACTTGCATATACAGAGCGGAATGTGATGTATACGAAGTGTCAGATTATATAGTCCTGCTGAGATTCTCATTCATTAGAGAGTCATTTTGGATTGGCAGCACTGATTAATTTAAACAAGCCTGCCAAACATACGATCCAACTGTTTGTGATCCAGCACATAATAATACATTTAACATTTGTCAGCGGGCCCGTCACTCCGACTCTCTGGGCTGCTTTACCTGGCAGGTTCAACAACAACCAGATCAAAATTTGAATCCGAGTCTAGCCACAACTCCAACGAGGCCTGCCCTTTGGAGTCGCATGTGATCACTGGTGTCGTCACAGTCTCAGCAACGGTCTGGACAAACTGCTGGTTATGTCAGCAACGGACACACCCGGAGTCAGACACAACTTTCCTCCCACATCAGCTCTCAGTTCAATAGCCCTCTGTGTACGATATCCACAAGGGAGCTACAGAAAGCAATCGCGGCGTCTGTATAACATCGCATCCAGCGGTTGGCCTCAGAATGGCACACGCAACCGTAAAGAAACATTTCAAAAGGGTGCGCTTCACACACCTTCGTTTTATGTGAGGATTTTTGAAATATTAGGAAACAAAGAAGAGCTTTATATTTAACTAAACTGCACCAGAGCTCACACGGGGTCTTTGTCGGATGCTGCTGCAGTGGTACAGCTATACGGTATAATATTATCATGCACTTCAAAGAACCACGCGCAGGAGATGTTTTTATTAATGAATGCAGTGTGTCCAAAAACAGCTGCATTGCTGTCGCTCACTGAGCATGAACTCACTGTACAGCTGCAATCAAATTCATTCAGCCCTCTTCACCTGCAAAGTATTATAGTGATTTGCATACAATTTAATAAAAACATGTCACCTAGAGCCTCAGTAAACAGTCAGACAAAGTCTGATGATGCATATTTGAGTGATTTGGGAATGTAAGAGTGCTAAGAGTTGTTTTAAAAATCTGCTAAGAGGCATGTAAGCAGAATCATTCAACTCCCAAAGTCAGTGTTGAGTAATGATATTCTGTGATCTCTGACCTCCAATGAATGTTTCCAGGAGTTTCCCACGAGCTTCTGACACTCCTCTTTTGGATTATTCGTCGATTCCTGATGTGCAAAAGCTTGCAGCTCACTAATTTTCTTTGGTTCCTGTGCCGCTGCCGCTGCCGGGTTTTTTTTAAAATCACTGATTTTCAATGAGATTCAAGCCCTGAGACTGAGATGGCCAGGCAATTCCAGGAGCAATTTCTGAACCAAGCTTTGGTTGACTTGGACTTATGCTGGGGATCAAGGGCCTGGTATTTCAAAGAATCCATGATGACAGTCACGGTCAATTTTACCTACCGCTTACCGCAGCAGCAAAACACTCCTGCAATAGGACGGGCCCGCCGCCATGCCTGACTGTAGTGGTGGTGGTGTTCTTCTTGTCACACAGGCCTTTCCTCCTTCTTCTTTTTGTAAACTGTTGCCTTTTTTGGAGTAGTAAGTTCTTCCTTTAGCTTTTGAGACAGCTCCTTCATCTTTGCCATGTTTGCTACGCAGCTCGAACACCTGCAACGATAGAACTTGTGTCTGTGTCACAGATGAAGCAAATTCGCTGTTGTTATATACTTCCTAAAAGCTTAACTGCATTCTGCCATCATTTTGCTCCCTCACGTGCTGGTGTACTGTATTACTGTATTTCACAAACACCCTGCAGCTCAGAACGCCTCCGTTACACATTTTCATTATTGATTTGGTTATGTCACTCAACTCAAGTGTAATTTATTCACGTAATTCCGAAACCACCAGAAAGGCTTTAATGTGAGGAGCGCTTTCAAACTCAGCAGGGCTGAACAGTGATTAATTGATGAATTGATTGCAACTGTACCTCCACTGACTTCTGAGGAATTTAAAGAGGAAATCTCTCTTTGTTGGAATAAAGCCTATGTTTCAAAATAAGAATTCCAGCACTGCAAGTAAATGGAACTAGATGGACTTACCATTCAAAACATTCTGTCACAAAGGCACATTTATTGCAGGTATTTTAATATAAGGTGTCAAACGACCTAAAATCTGACAAATTAATGTTATATAGTGAATGAGATAAGTTTTTCTGAAGTTTTGTCAGCAGCAACTCAAGGTTGCCTGCCTGGGTCATGCACTTTTAAAATCGGATTGTTGCTTTAGTAGAATTAAATTAGAGAGTCCTTCAGTGGCGTTAAAACACCATTCAACTGCTCCACAAAAAAGATTCATTTTATTGTTAAACATTTTGTGCACTCGCTTAATTCGGTAGTAAACAAGGGCACAATAGTTTACTTTTAAACAACAAATGAAATATGACCTTATTGAAATAATGATTAGAAAGCTGACTGTCAGTCTAATTGACTTCTTCTTTCTTTTTTTTTTGCTGTTTCAGATGAAGCCTCTCGCACGGACGTGCTTGGACTGACGTGGATGGCACTTGTCCTCACAGTGACAGTGGAACTGACGTGAAACCTCTCACCCAAGACACTCTCGCTTACCAACACACATACTTGCCCTTCCTACGCGACATCCACATATGCACACACACATGCACACACACACACACACACTTTCCTCAGTCCCGCAAGCCTTCTCCAGTCATCAACAGACCCTCCATACGTCAGTCGATCAGGAAGCAGTGCCACCACATGATGGCGCTTTCACTGTTTTTGTAACAAAATAATAACCAAGATAATGATATTAAAAGAACAACATGATGAACATGACAGTAACCACCTCCTATATAGCCCTGCCCAGTTACACCTCTTTTTGTTTCTTGTCCCACGTCTGCCTGTTGATCAATAAAATCAGTTGATTTGAAACGGAAAAGAAAAAAGCATTTGGATTTTATTTTTGATGAGTCAAAATGTCGTTGGTGTTGACTGAAATGTGAAAAAAAATGGAACTGGCTTAGACTGTGCCACCACTTTCAACCACACCCCCCGACGGTCACATGTCCTGGGATGCAACTGATTAGCAACAAGCTGATAAACCGTGGGAGAACAAAAAAGAAAAAAAAACACCCAGATGCTCCAAGAGAACCTTCTTTTTTATTATTATACAAGTTTCTTTTTTTTCCCTGATGGCTTGGAATGTACATGAGGATTTCAATGCATTGAGAAAGTAGAAAAAAAATCTCATTTTTGAGTGTATTTTGTGTACATCAGTGTAAATACTGAAAAATAATTAAATAATTAAAAAATAAAGAAGCTATATGGGTTATGGCGAGGGACGGGAGTTTACACTTCTCCACCTTTGTTTGTACTTCATCCAACACTGTTTTCAGAGATAATTCTTGGCTGAAAGGACGGAAACATTAACAGCCTTTCTGTTTCTCATTTGGGCTTTTTATATCTATATGGCAGGTCTCCAAGGACAGACTAAAAAAGTATCTAACATATGTCTGCTGTTTTGGGGTTGTGGTGCATGTGACGTTTGAAGATTCTTTCTCCTTTTGGTGTGTTTCTATGGACAGCACTGCAACTCATTGTCACTGGCCTGTAATCCAGTTATTTACTTGTGACATACTATCTTAAGTGACCTACATTGTGAACAATACGTAACTCTTACCCAGACATTTACAGTACTAGTAGGATCATTTTAGCCGCCATTCCAGGGAGGAGCTCACCTGAGGCAGCTTGTGTAAACAGGGTTGTTGCATTTGTTTCATTTCACCTGTATTAAAATGGAGAGATGATAAAACTCACAAGCCTTGACTTTACTTAAAACAGCGTTCAACATCTTCCTGCCTCCTTTAATGCCGGGAACAAGTAATGTACAGTATGTAATACTGCACACACCTGCTAGACTTCATGGTTGCAGGAGTTGTTTACAATCCAATTTGATTCTAATCCCATCATATCAGGGAAATTTGAAAACAAAACCTATGCCAGGAGACATACATTTGTATTAAATCCTGTTCAGAGACCAGTTCCAAAAAATTACTTTGAGATATTTCCGATTGTTTTGCCCTCAACATGGCTCTTGGAGGAGATTCTGACTTTGTCGTTAACCCTTTGCAGTCTCTCAGTGAAGGGTAGCTTAATGCAAAGTAATCCTGCATTTTTTGGACTTCACAAGAACTGCAATTTAAGCTATTCTAAGGACACAACATGTATTAAGGGATTAGGGTTTAAACCAGGTGGGAGGCAAGAGGGGAGATTTTTGAAGCTTAGTTGAATAGAAGGGATAGACCTACCCGTTTGGGATATCAGCTCACCTTGCCAAAGTACAATCCATATTCCTGCATTCCGGAGATGAGAGCTGCATAGCACAAACATTATTAACAGACAGTCATATGCACTTCGAATTAATTTTTTTTTCCAGTGAAGGAAGCAAAGGGCACAAATCCTTGTCCACCCACCGTATAGCATTATAACTCAACTATCATTGTAATTTTTATTCAAGAGGCACTTCTGTGCTTTTTGCTTTTATCACTCACTCCACATTCTAAAGAGAAAAACAGGTCCATTTCTGAATGCATTAGAATGTGCAAGGAGAATGTGCAGATTGTCTTTCTATGACTTAATCATCACGCCAGAAGAGATGCACCATGACTGTGTGTGAGTGTATACGTATGCAATACTGTTGTCCACAACTTAATTGTATGTATGAACACTTCATGTAACTTAAAATTCATTACATTCGGTCAAAGCTGTCCTGGTCCAAAATGATCCATCAGGCAATAAATGTGACGCTTTTAAATATGTGGCTTTATTACATTTTCTGTTATACAGATAGGAAGACACCCCTGTTCTCAGTTAGCCTCCTTATTTGGGTTTATTTGTGAGAAGACTGGATAACCCTTATGTGTAAAGTTGAGCCACGGTAGTCTTACTGCTCATTCTTTTCCTTTCCTAACAAATCAGTAAGTTTAAAATATGTGATGGTGACACAATAAAAAGCTTTATTTTTTGTGTTTAACTGACTGCATCCCTTCCTGACATACCATGCCTCACTAATTTGCTCAGTTATTATTACAGGAAAAAACAGGAAACATCTGTTAAAAAGTGTCTTTGGCGCCTTCTGTTCTTGTTCAGTTACATGCTGTGCACCCATCATGGATGGCACAAGCAAGAAGAGGTGAAAGTATCTCCACACAACAATGCACATAGTTGACAGTCGTGCTTTTTTTCTGAACGCTGTTCTGAATAGTTCACCTGAGCTGGGAGCAATGGTGAGGATAAGAAGCTGCTTCTATAGTCCATTTGTGAATTATTCAGCAGTCAGCCATGCTTGCAGAATCCGGTTTCCTTTTTGTTGTCTGCAGGCAGGCTTGGCTATCGGATGACCAAACAGCGCTCTTGTCAGACAGGACACCTGACACACCCTCTGGATAAGCCTCCACGTGATGCGTCTTTACAATGCTCCACAGAGTGCTGTTAAAATAAACACTGTTTTGTTGTTGACCGCAACCTCCCTCCAGTGTGCCATCATCACACAAATGACAGCCTGACGGCGCCGGCTGAGTGGCATGGCTCCCATGTAACAGAAAAGCATGTTTGCATTTCAGCATAGTGTATGGAAATGAATTGTCAGGTTTCTCTGCAGACACTCTTTCCATTGTGTTTCCTCTCTTCAGATGGTTATCTGTATGTATCTATGTGTGCATAACACCATGCCAATGCCATTTAAGTGTCTGATAGTAATCTTCAGCTTCTTCTGAAGAGAGAGTAATTTAAGCATCTGTGCTGGCATGGAGGAGAACCTTTGATCTGTGGTATAGCTGTGCAAACAGATGTATCCTGGTTATTAAGTATTTGATAAATGTCACCTATCATCACTCCCCACCCCTTATTCAAACCGATCTTCCCTCCTGCAGCTCCAGACGAATGTTTGAGCAAATTGTGGAGTGTTATCTGTCATAATATTTTGGACAATATTTTCATAAATTGACATAATAAAGTATGTACTGAACCACTCCTGTTCATGTAAATACTGAGAAGAGATGCAGCAACAGCAGCATAGTTCAAATAAAGGTAGGATTAGAATGTATTTAAAAAACATTATTGACCAGAGTTCTTAGATGATGTTTGGATAGTTATGGGAAAAGCTTGGGTGAGTCAGCAAATTACATAACCAAATATTGATCTATGGTGTATTTACATGTCCTGTGTGTGGTGGCTGAAACTACATCTGACTTGCCACAGGTGGTGTATAAAGAATGCTCCGCCCCTAGAGAGCCAGGGATGCAAATAGCACTTCTAGAGCTATCATTTTACACTTGATCCTTTGGGCAAAGAGGCGCAGTCATCAGATCACAGCAGCTCTTTTACAATGAAAACCAGACAGCAACAGCCAGCTGAGGCGCATTGAAAATTACATTCAATAGGATCAGTCAACCGGCCATTGCGAACATCACTGCTACAGCTATGCCCATTGCAGAGCTTTTGGGAGTCCAGTTCGACATGCAGCTGCTGTTGAAACTTAGCATCTCTGTGGCGGCAGTGCTGCTGGTTTCCTGGGCCTACAGGTTCTACAGCTCCAGGAATGTGAAGAATATTCAACTCTGTGCCACAGACAAGAAGCAACAAAATGCAACCTGTCAAAACTGCAAGACGACATTACAGCGTCAAAGCTCAGCAAAGCACGACCAGGATGATACGGACAAGCAATTCAAGCCCTTGCACGCAGACTCAGCCGCTGATGATCTGACACCTGACAGCACCAAGGAAATACCACCAGAAGCTCACCAAGTTGAAAAGAGTGATGATACATTTAGTACATCAAATAGTGACCGAGATAGCAGCATGAAAGGAGAGACACTCACTCATCAGAAGCAGGCACAGGTCGCCACCACAAATATTTCATCTGGGCTTGCTTTGAACCTTCCTGATCCAGCAGAGAGTGGGACGGCCAGTACAATGGGACGCCGCTCCCCTTGCTTTTTGCAGAAGTTGGAGAGCAGTGTGGGTGTGGGCAGGGAGTTAAGGCAGGACTTGGAGCACCAGGGGGCCTACTCCAGCTTCCTCTCCAAGGCAGAGATCAAAGTGGAGGACGCTAACGTAGTTCTGGAAGGAACAGGCGACCAGATTGTGCGGGGAAAGATATATGATTACTACGTTGAGTCTTCTTCACAGTCTATTACAGATATAAACAATGTGATTGGTCAATATGAGAGGAGCTCTGAATCACAGCCAGTGGAGTATGGCAGCCGTGGCAGCAACCTCACAGAGTCTCCTTCCTCTTTAAGCCCCATCATTATGCGTGATCTGGTTTTACCACAAAGCACTGCTGAGGATGCCGCCTCAGTAGGAAGCCTCAAGCTGAGGCACCCCGCAAGGCCTGTACTCCTACGCAAAGAGAGCTATCTGTCTGCAGCAGAGGAGTCTGAGCTTTCCATCCCTTTTCTAACTTCAAGAGCCTCAACTCCAGTGACTCACTCTCTGGCCTCAGCCGGCGATGAGTCTATCTCTGTTCACCCTATCAGCAGTCCCTCCACAGACAGCAAAGACCTTAATACGAGAGAGGGGGTTGATCTGGAGACTCTAGCAGGGGCTCCATTTTTATACCTTCCAGCAAAAATTCCTGATGGAACAGATTTGGAAATCCTAAAGAGTAAACTTGATCTGGGTAACTGCTTGGAGACACTTTACCTGGCCAAGAAACATGGCCAAAAGACTGTGCAGCAAGCAGCCCTGGGGGTCATGTCAGACAACTACCTTCAAGTGCTCAGGGACCCCAACCTTTATGGTCGGCTAATGGCTGGCGAGCGGGAGCAAATTCGGAAGCAGAGAATGATGGGGAGGAAGTTTGTCATGGTTGCAGATATGGACCCTCAAGACTGGGTGAGGAGCAAAGAGGGACAGACAGAGCAGAGGAGGATGTCCAGTGCAATGTATTATTATGATGACTACAAAGATGCCTGGCATACACACTGCCTGATCCCACAGGAGGTTATCTCGAAAGCCTGTGCCATGTGCACAATGGACAACTACTTATTTGTGGCATTAGGCTGCCAAGGCACAGACAGAGAAATGACACCCTCAAAGCGAGTGTTTTGCTACAATCCCTTGACATCCATCTGGAAAGAGATCAGTCCCATGAATGAAGCCAGGCCCCGCTGCAAACTGGCAGCACTGGAGGGTTACATATACGCCATCGGAGGGGAGTGCCTCTCCTCGGTGGAGCGCTACGACCCACGTTTGGACAGATGGACGTTTGTGGCCCCGCTGCCTAATGACACATTTGCTGTGGCACATCATGTCACAGTGTGCAACGGAGAACTTTTTGTCTCTGGGGGTTCGCTTAGATATATGCTGCTGCGCTACACCCCTAAAACCAACACCTGGAGGCCAAGTCTTGTAGTAAGCAGCAAAGACAGAACTGCAGATATGGTGGCTGTGGGGAGATTTCTCTATCGGTTTGATGTTAACCCGCTGCTGGGTGTCAGTGTGTACCGCTACCATACAGTGGCTCGGCTGTGGTATGAGTGCAGCTGCAAGCGGCTTCTGCGCTGCCCTGCTTTCCAGTGTGTCACGATGGATGGCACAATCTATTGTGTCAGTCGCCAGTTCACCATGAGGTTCGAGGCTGATGAGATCTCCCCTGCTTTCATGGATGAGGATTTGAGTGTCCTCTCTGCAGCCAAGGGCATACTTTTCCCCTTTGTCCTTTCACTACCTGATAAGAAGCCTCGGCAGACAAGTGTGTAGCAAGGATTCAGTTTTCCATTGATGATAAGATTAGATGGTGATTGAATATCCCTTCAAGAGGATGCTTTACATCAAGTTTATTGTTGACTGAGTGGGTTTTCCTTGGTCAGGTTTATGCTCCAGTCAGCTCATCCCCAAGTGTTCCTGCTAAATTGTACCCACTGAGCTGTCATTTCTTTAAGATGCTGTTAAGATTCCTTTCCTCACAAAGCCACAAAGCGTCTGTTTCTTAATCAACTTTATTTTTCTTGGATTGGATATTACACAAAGAATTGTGTGTTTCTTATGTCTCATCCCTGGCAGTAGATGTAAAGTATTAGTCTCGTTATGGTAGTCAAACTACTGTTTGCTTAGATTTATGCAGGATGTGCTGCCATGTAAATTGTTTGCCTCTTTGATTTGCCACTCCCTCCTGCCATTATTTTGGTTTTATATCATCCCAGATGCTTAACCTCTTTACTGTAAAGATAATCCATTATAAGGTCTCAGACTAAATTGGTTCATCCAACTCTAACTCACAGAGAGTGGGCAATATAGTGATAATCTATTACTGTGTTCCGTTGTATAGGGCACAAATATAACTTACACAGTGGCCTGGATACAATGCAATTATCTACAGTTGCTCTTTGAATATGACAGGGTGTAAATGGGTATGTCATATAATATAAATAGGTGAGCTTCTAAAGCATTTGTCTATGCATTTGAAACTATTCCACCACTCAGACTTGCAATTTTATAATTTTAGTCACTCGCCTTTGATGGTCAGTGAGAAATGTATTTGTTTTAATCTTGCCTGAGCAGATTCTTTGTTCATTGTACCAATTAAATGCCTTTACTTTGTTTTATAAACAACAAAGAAATATATGAATTTGTCTTTCTTTGCACATTAATCCACAATTTGTGACTAATGGTTTTAAGCCAACTGTCTATTCCGTTATGTGCGCGACTACCAGTAATGGCATAACGCAAGAACAATATAAACATTTGCGGTTTATTTTAAAGTGTTGATTACATTAACAATTGAAATATGCATAATAATGAGACAGATATTAAATCCCTCATTGTTTGCTCATTTTACAATCAAGTCTCACTGTACAGACTGGGGAGCTGAGGACTTCAAAGACTCTCAGAGTGACGTGCTGCTATAGCACCATCATGTGGCTCAGACGGCAAACACAGTGGTGCTTTGGGTAAGACAGGTTGCGTTGCAGACCTCCCATCACACAGATGCGTCATGTGACACACAGGCATCAGCAGCACAGTAAAGTGACTAACTAGCTAACAGTGAGCGAGACAGAGCTGCAGTGGAAGGCAGCAGGCAGGCGGGAAGAAGGGAGGCAGACGCAGATGGTTGACCATCAAACATAAGCATCTTTGATTCTTCCTAATTAAACACTTTGATTCCCTGTAATTAAACACCTAATGGAATGGGAGTTAGACACATCCCTTCAGACACTGCCTTGGATGACTCATGGCTTCTGGTTTGCCTCAATACCCAGGTCAGTTCTAGCATCAACACTTGCTTTATTTTTTTATTTTTTATCCCATTATTTTTTTCTTACCACAGAGCGTCTAGGGTAATACTAACAGCCCATTCTGAGTTTCACATATAAAGTCTGCAGACAGAGAGGAAATTTGCATTTAATTATTCTCTGAAAGGGTGGACATAATTTATAGCCCCCCTCCTTTCTCCCTCTTGCACACAGACACACACCAGTTCATACATAGATAAACACCGACACTACTCATCATACAACAGGCAGCAAATCTACAGTAGTCCTTACACATAATGAGAATCATGTTAAATTTCTTAATTCTTCTTGATTTCCCAAACGGTCAGTTCAGTTAAAACATTTTCAAGCTGCCAGTTAATACAAAAGAGGAAGCACAAAGCAGCACACTTTTGAACAGAGCTTCTAAATTAACAAGCAGCATATGAGGCAATTCAAGAGCCACAGTCTTGTCTCTAAGCCTGTTGTAATGGCGGAAATAGGCTGAAACAATGATCTGGGACTTGTAGGAGCGAGCGCTGTCTCAGATCCAGGTCCTTGTTGTGGTGATTGGCTGCATGGAGGTGGCTGGAGAGACTGTGTGAAGCCCTGGCAAAGCGGCTCTGGCAGAGGGCACTAAGTGGGTGCCTCTGGTATGCTGACCTGTATACGGTCAGGGACTGGAGGTGTGGCTGCTGCTTTTCGAGACTGTGATTTGTGGACTGCAGCAGGCCAGAGTTGGTTGGACGGGCTGTAAAAGAAGAGAAAGTTAACTGCCATGTTACTGCAGCCATTAATTACACTGGTGACTGATTTGGAACAATAAAAGGCGTCTGGGGCCACCCTGATTTAATTGTTCATGAGCACAATTGCTGACGTGTTTTGTCCTTACAAAATTTAGTGCACTTAAGTAAATTTGCACTACACTCATATCCACGGTAACTGGAAGGCTTAATATGCATTTCCCATGTATGTGCCTTTTGGCAGTGACACTTTTAACTGTGGCCTTACCAGAAATGTCCTGGTCGGACCTGTCAGGCTGCCATGTCAAGTTGTCTGAGCGCCAGGGTTGCGGGGTGGGCAAAGCATTGGTGTGTTTATTCCGATAGCTTTCTTCATACTCTGTGAGCAAATAGTGTGAGGATGGTGGGTCAGAGTGGGAAAACAGCATCTTGGACGGAAGCCCCTGCACAGCAATACACAAAAGTTATGGTAAGCCTGTATGCAGTGGCATTCACTGGATTACGATATAGAGGGCATGGCCTATTCTTTTTCAATAATCTTCAAGAGGCTCACTATGTGACAGCAGCAAATTGCTCTAACTAGCCCTTAAGTACCCAGGAGGACTGATGATTTTACACATTTTTCATCACTGCTGAGTCTGACCAGAAACTTGCTTTCATAAAGAGTTTTATCACGGGCCTTTATCTTGGCCATCAATATTATGCAGAAGTGTCCACAATCTAGAGAAGAAAAGCCTGACTTGCAGGCTTGTGACAGGCATTCAATTGGTGTTAATGCCACGAATGAGCAGTTAAAGGCTGACCTCAGCTCTCAGCAGGGCAGATCTTCTCTCAGAGACGTCTGGCTTGAAGTCCCAGTGGGGCTGGTAGTCTACACGACTGGTGCTGTTGGCTATCTCTGGCTCCCGAGTGAACTGCGTCGGATGGAATAAACACATATGAGAAAGAGGAATGAGAAGGGCGGGATACACAGGGACTTCAGCAATGAGCCCAGCACAGGGATCAGCAGAGCTCACACTTTGCGATCGATCCACACCGCTGTACAGTATTTCTTAAGTCATTTCTCCTCTCAAATCCTGAACCAGCAGCCCGTAGCCGAACCTCACGTCAATGCAATTAGTCTCCAGCTCTAGCCTCTCCCAACAGGAGGCTGTGCTGATGTAGCTGAACTGAGGCTACCTAATCACTTTGCTATGGATTTGACTACCAACTGAGGTCCTACAAAACCCTTGGCAGGCTGCCACTGGTATGGCATAATGTTTTGGATGCGGTATAAAAAGGTGTAGACACTGTGTTCTCACATTCAATTGAAGTTGTATGTTTAAATCAGGAAACCTTTTTTAGTCCTGTCACATATTCTGCCCTGTGCTATTGCCTGCTTTTAGCATTTGGGAAAATGTTACATTATTGTACAAGTGGATACAAGTGCAACTGGCAATAAACAGACCAAATGATTACCTGGAGTCTTTCTTCGGCCCAGTTGCCTAACAGCACTTTGTTTGCATACTTCTGCTCTATTCTCCATCCAGTTTGGGCCCATTTATCCTGCGACGCCGCTTTTTGGTTCATACTTCCACTGCTGTCAAACACACGTAGCTGGGGAAATCTGAAGCCCTGTTAGAGCAAGGTTAACTAGTCAAACAGATAGCTTGTAGGTGTATTCACCTGACCCCATAGTGCCACAGGCAGTGGAGGGGAAATAGAGCTCTGTTGCCATGGATACAGCAAACACTGAAGGGAAGGCAAGCAGACTATCCTGGAAGCAAATGGGAGATGTCTTACATCTTCGTTAAAAAGAAATACATTCCTCAAGGCTAGGGCATGACATTTAGCAGTGTATTCTATATTGTTAAGATGTTGCCAGAAAATGTTTCCAGACTTTATGTCCTCAGGCTACTTATCATTTTTGGAATAAAACAGGTTTTTGCTTATTGATTTTGTGTAGGGGGGGTTGTCTTTTGTGAACAGTGTAATGTTAATGAAGAGCACTGGAGGCAAGTTTGTTTATTAAAATGTAAAACAAGATTGAAAGTTGAATAAAGTTTATTATATGAGCCTATTTATGATCTTCACAGTGTTTTTACATAGTCAACAGCACTATCCACAACCCGCACTGCAGAGGGAAAGGTGAGCCAGCCCTGGTTAAAAAAGTTAATCATGCCATGAAAACCGTCCACCACATGTTGCCAGGTGACACTGATTTCCAAGTCCAGCAGCCGTTTCCTGTAAAGAATCCCATCATCCCTCAGGACGTCAAACTCACAGGTGAGAATGAAGGTTGGCGGGGTTCTCTGAATGGTAATATCGTCTGCCAGTAAAGGTGAGACCTCAGGTTCCAAACCAGCTTTAATTATATGATACACCTCCCCATCATATTCTGCCGTCGGGGGCTCACAGAAACCTCGCGTGAGGAACTCGGGAGGCAAGTTGGACGGGGAAAGCCAGTCTTCATAGCGTGGCCTGAGCTCAGTGGGGACATGGTTCCCTTCCAGCACTTCTTGGCACACAGATATGTCCCCATTGAGGTACTGCAGGAAGTAGAATGCCATCCGGCCACGAAACAATATGGGCACAGCATGATTTTGCTGGTATGAGGGCAGGTTGAAATCTGCCATCTGCAGGGCCGGGTAGATGAGGACCTGAGCGCAAGGGAATGGCAGATGTCCGTTCTCTCTCCTCGCCAGCCTTTGGCACAGTGCTGCTGCCAGGTTAGCCCCAGTGCTGTCCCCTCCGACTGCCACTCTGTTAGAGTCCACGCTGAACTCTGTCTCAGCCACAGACAGAAAGTGACAGGTTGCTGCCTCACAATCATCCAGCTGGGCAGGGTACCTGTGCTCAGGGGCTAATCGGTACCTAAGAGGGGTGAAAGGGAAGACAGAGGGACAAGATATTAAACAGAGGCTCTCCGGTAAACAAAACAGATCTTGGATTTTAATGTGCAATGTGGATAAAGTTTAGATACCCAACAGAAATCACAGTGGTGTCAGATTCCTTGGCGATGTGCCGACAGACTTCATCAACAGAATCTGCTCGGGAGTAGCAGGACATAGCAGTTAACAAAAGCTACCGTGGTCTCTTTGTAGACAGAGCACAACAGTTCCTGGTCCTTTCTGTATGCTTATCTCATTTTCTGTATTCAGACTGCATCCTCAGAAATGACAAGTACCATATTTCATTCAATTCTGTAGTCCTTTTCTGCATTTTGCATTTGTGTATTTCTAATCCTCCTCTTCATCTCAAAAATACAAATTGTATTTTTGGCTGATTGTCTGGGCTGCTGATACTTTGCTCATTGATACTTAACATTCAAAAATAAGCATTTTAGGTGTTTTAAACTTAAATTATTTGAAATCAATTGCTAAACATCAAACTACATAAAAATATATATGAACTTCTGTGTAAATGCATATATATCTCTCACTTATATGGTCATATAATTACTGACTGCAACTGTAGGACTGAGGCCTTTTACATGTAATTCATCCTTTTAATTTAATTTTACTTAAGTAAATGATCTAAACATTGTGTACCTATGCTGCCCAGAACCCATCCTCCTCCATGGAAATACACAAGGCCTCTTCTCAAGCCGTCACACACAGAGGTCGGTTCGTAGACTCGCACCGGCACCTCAGCAAACTCCATGTCCTTCACTCGCAGACCCGCAGGAACTTGTTTCAGGTGAGTCAGAAAACAGGCCACGAACCATCGAATGAAGCTAACCTGATGACAAATGCCCAGGCGATGTAGGATCCGACCCTGGCAGGAGAGAGAAGCCACAGACTTACCACAGATGTGAGACAAGGTTATGAACGAACACGCGCACACACAAATCTTGATGGGTAAAGTCAAAATGAAGGTTATTCTGTCTGAGAGACCATATTTACTATGACAACATCAAAGAAGGTGAACATATGACTTTGTGTTTCTTTGCACCTTTGGTAGACGTGATTTCTTATCTAGAATTTCTCTGATCTGAGCTTTATCAGCTGTTGGAGGACAAAGAAAGGACAGCCACACACGGCCTGGAAGAGTAGAGTTCATTGTTTTTATCCCACACAAGAGACATTTCTCCTACAAGTCTGAAGAGTAGGTTTAATAATAAAAAAGTTCATTATAGCAGATATAATAGCACGCGGGAAACAAAAATAATAAGCATCAACACTTCCACAGATACTCACCACAATTGCCATGCCAACAAACAAGCCATGAACCATGTGCAGCTTCCCACTATTTGCAACCCCACGAGGAATGTCTGAATTCATCAGCTCGGAGTACACAAGTCCAATTACCAGAAGGAAGAAGGCTGCAACAAGAGCAGCGAAGCCAATTATTAAAATTGCCGAGCCGATGTCCATGGTGTTGGTGGTGTGCTCCGCCGAAGGTAAGTCATTAGGAGTAAATGTTTTATCTACCTGCTTTCAGCCTCTTTTCACTCCTCCCACATCCGCCTGCTCTGCATTCTGACCTTGGTTTCACTTAATGACATTTTTAGCTGCCTGTTGCCCAGGAAAAATAATTATATTCTTCAGCATTTTTTTATGGCTGTGTAGTCAAACTAATTACATATTTCCCAAAGAAACCACATTTCATCTGCTGTGAAGTATTGCACAAAATATTTTCATTGTAACAGAGCAGTTTTTAGATTACCCATACATTTCCACAGCGCCCATTAAGGTGCAGTTCGGTCCCTAGTAACAGTTTCACAGATATCTAAAAGATGCAGTGTTTTTTTTCTAGTTCTTTCCCTCCTCTGTCCTCGACACAGAGCGGCATTTTCATTGTCTGGTGTCTGAGGGATGAATGTGTTCCGAGATGCTCCCAGAGAAGGCTGAAAACCCCCTTATCTGAACTTTCACTGCTGATCTGTAGATGGCAGTGATAGCATGAGTATAAATAAACAGCACCCTGGGAAATACATTCTATTTGCATTTCTGCATTCTGCGTGCAGCCTAAACCCATTTGCTACTCACTGTATTGTATATTACGACGTGTTTTTCTTTTCTTTTCTTTCTTCTGTTTTTTTTTTTTTTTTTTTTTGCAAATCCTCTAACTTGTATTTAGCTCCACTTTAGCTGAGATTACTTCGGCATAAGCTCCACAATGCATCTTCACTTTGTGCTCATATTTTGTAAATCTCAGAAATTTCCAAAAAATGAAAACAGCATCTGGAGTGGTGTCGTCCTGGAGTTTTCAGCAGCCCCCAAGAGCCTCTCTGCCTTCCCTAAGTAGCTGAGCCCAGCACAAAGCAACCATTGTGAAGCTGCTCTTTAAATCCATCCCAGTTGCTGAAAAAGCCCTGCATTCAGCGATACCCAGTAAAAATCACAGTGCCGGGGCCAAACATCACAGACTGGAATCTTGTCTGGAGCCCATGAATTCATAGGATTTGTTTAAGAGGTATTCATGCAGTTTTCTGTTTGTCATCGTGCCAGGCTTCTGAGACTGGCTTGACCTATTTCCCAAATTGCACTGTCACACACACACAGAACGATATAGCCTATTTCAAAAACACTGCCACCACAACAAATTGGGTTCAGACAACTATGGGGCTTTACACCTACGACTGGAGACCACTACAAATGTGGGGACAGACAGATTTTTTGTACAATCAAGTGAGAAACACGTTCCCCCTGGTGTCACATAAACCCTAGACTGTAAACCTGAAGACAGCATAATTTGCTTTCATTTATTTCCACCTTTTGACACAGTGAAGGACCTAGATGTGATTTTTTTTTTTTACATGTATTGTGGCTGCAAATGCTTGGAGAGTTTGCCAGCATGCCAACAACAAGGACGTCTTCAGTGAAATCAGTGGCTGGCTCAAGGGCACATCCCATGATTTGCACCACAAGGGTCGATCCACCCGTATGTCTGTCTACACTGTAAAAAGTGCATGTTGTTGAAGTAAAGCACTATTTCCAATACATTTGATTTATCTTTCTGCTTTGGTGATGGCGGTTTACTGTTGGGGCTTCTGTCGACCTGAAATTGCACTTTTTGTTCTCATTTAATCAAAGTTAGGTTGACTGCTTCTTTAACGTTATGTGTCTGACGTCATGGTGTCCACGTTTTATCAGCTGTTTCTGGATTGCAGTAAAGAAAAGTTACTTAAATTGGAAAAACTGCAAACTTCCAATGAAGTCTGTGGAGTGTTTATTTGGGAGGAATCAAATGATTTAAGTAGATTTAACTTAAACAAGTGGTGTAAACTTTACTTGTCAACACAATTTGGATTAACTTAATTCACTTATGTGTTATCAGTTGAAGGAATTCATTTAGGTCGATCTCACAGTTTTCTTTGTTCATGCATAGGTTTGGCTGTCATGGTAACAGATATCAGGTTTGGGTGTTTGTTTAGTACTTCACTGATTGTTTGTTTGCCTGTTTGTTTGACTGAATTAATTGGATGGCTGGTAAAGCATAGTGGATGAGTGATTTTTATGAAGCCCCTCCATCAGTTACTATCACATGAGAATAGTTCTGGGTTGATTTTGACTGTCAGATAAAAACAGCTGTGAGTTCTGAGATTAACTGATGTGATCATGAAGTTTAACTTTCCCAAACCAGACTGGGCACCCCACCTGGGGCACACACTGAGGCGACCACTGGGGGGGCCCTGAGCCGCGGATTGAGAACCAGCGCTGTAGACACACGAAAGGGGGTGGGGAAGAGGCAAGTACGCAACCAGTCAGGGCAGACGGGCACTGGAGAGAAATATTCATCCCCACTTAACATGTCAATCAGGATTACTGCCCCCCCAGCTGGGTTCACGCAGGTCCTTTCACTAGTGGAAGCACCGGAGCCAGGCAGGGGCGCTGATATATAAGGCAGAGCAGGACGGCAGCACCGCACCAGAGCCCGGCGGTGTCAGCGGCGCGCAGCCACGGAGCGTCGCCCGGACTTGGTGTTTCACGTTTGCGCGTCTCGGCCAGGCGTAATGAGCGATCTCTCCCCCCCACCAACACACACACACACATTTCAGGAGCCTGATGCACGTCGACTGAAGATGTCAGAGCTGCTCCGCGTCCCACAGCTGAGCCCCGAGACTGTTTCCTCGCCCGTGGATTACTCATGCAACACTTTGTGAGGCTGCACAGGAGACTGTTTGCGTGCGGATAAACTTGCGGGAGCCGCTGCGTTGCTGCTCTCTCTCCCTCTCTCTCTGTCTCTCTCTCTCTCTCTCCTGCTCGCTGTTTTGGAGGACACCAGTTGGTAAACTTGCTGCGTAAACACTTCGTGCGTCCGAGATGGAACTGAGGAGCGCGTGTCGTATGTTTCTGTTCCCGGTTCAGATGCTTTATTACATTGTCAGGGCAAGTTTGTGCTCGCTGCTGCCGAGCAGGAGGAAGGACCTGACCAAGGAGGTGGTATTGATCACCGGCGGGGGACGAGGCATCGGCCGACACCTGGCCAAAGAGTTTGCCAAGCAGGGGGCCAGAAAGGTAATCAGGACAACTTGTTGCATCCGCAGGGCTCATCCCACTCTGTCCGGCCTAGTCATTTACTTTCCAAGCTGTTTAATGCGTTCTTGCCCTGCTTGTGGTTTCAGTTTGTGTCACCAGCAGATTGATCTCCCCCCACCCCCCACCCCCTCCTCCTGCACCAGGTAGCCCCGCTCAGTGTTGCCTGCGCTGCCCCCAAGTGTATTGTTGCTCCACTGTTCTCTGAAAGCAGGGATCGTGACCTCTGAGTAGCCTAGTTGGTCCAGTGAGACTGAGACACTGCCCTCAATTTTGGTTCAGCTATTGCACAACAGCTCGGGTCAAGCAGAGGGCAGGCCTGGACAGCGTTTATGGCTGATTGATATGATTAAGCGCAGTGCAAGAGCTGACATCCATTCTGCTCGGGTCTGGAGGTGATTTTCGTGAGACTGACATGTCTAGAAAGTGCATTATCCAAAGATTTAGGCTGCGAAGAGGGCACTGGCTACATGTGTGTGAGCTGTTTCTGAGTGGAGGTGGTGGGGGGTGGATTTGTGCATAGAGCCTCCCTGAAACTGCTTCAAAGCCATTCACATAATAAGAGCCCTGCTACTACCCCATTATTGCTTGTTGCCATTTTTTTTTGATCAGTCTTTGTACTGTTGTAAGGTCTGCCAGCATTTCACAACAAAACAACAAAAAAAAGACTCATAATGGTTTTAATAAAAGCCAGATTAGGTTTTGTTTCCAAGCATAGCATGAGGACATGGGATGCCTTTTTATGGAGTGTATGCAAAACAAAATGAACCCGAGAAAAAGTGCTAAAGAGGAACAGATTGCATTATCTTGGCAACCATCTGCAGTAGCTAGCAGATTCAAATCAGATTCTTCTGAGCCAATACCTGTAGGGGAAATTTGACGAGTGTGATGGGAAGGTTAACCAAAATGTGGACATGTCTGTTTACGTCCATGATATGAGTTGGAATGATCCTTCAAATACCATTTTTGCAGTTATCACCCTTGAAATCAGTATTTTCACCTATCTCAACAATACTCCCCTCCCCTGAGCTGCCACTTGGGCCTGAAATGGTCTGGCGATTGCATGGACAGTTACTCATCACTGCAAGTCAGGCTAACCTTTGCTCACAACTTCCAGCTGTGGTTTGTCGACCAGTCCTGAACATTACACAGCCGAGTGCCTGATGAGTCGCCGGCGTCCCTTTTAGCAGCAACGTGTTAATACAGAGTAGCTCTATTTTTGATCACCTCAGATGGGAGTCATCATCATCACGCATGGAAGAAAGCGGTGGCAATTTCAACCCGCACTGAGCAGCCCGGCTCAGCGCTGCAGGTTGTAATTATCTGTACACGCGTGACACGGCGCCCCATCTCAGATGCTCTCTTAAGGTGCAATTTCTGCGGCGCTGAAAACATTGCTGAAAGCTCAACGAAACACTAACTGCCTCCTTCTGTCTCTCGATGCCATCTCCTTGGGGAATGAGCGAGGAGAAACCAATAGGTTTTAAAAGCTTTACTTTGCAGCTGCACAACAAAGGATGTCACCACGCTTTTCAGCACCCCATTGTTGGGTATTATCAAGGTGTGAAGGCTTTGAAAACAACACCTGTGGTAATGTGTATGGCAATTACTCCCTGCCTAAAGAGATGCTAAAAGGAAATAGGGCGGTAATTATGAATGGGACTAACCTCTGTGAACTTGCTCTCACCCCAGTTTGAGCGCCTTTGTGACTGGCAGGCGGAATTTCCTTTTCCTCTCTGCTCAGGCTTTGGTGTTTTTCAAGGTGTGAGGAAGACGAACCTCAGTGCTGATGAAAGAATTCATCGAGATGAAGAGCCAGAGCATCAGGAGGGGAGCGTGGTCTGCTTGTGTGCTGTTGGAGTTGGGGGGGACAGTGGCGGAGTGAAGTTCTGAATCAATAAGTATTTCCAAAAAAGGCACCCAATAGCACTGGGAGAGGGCTTTGAGTCCTGATGGACAGTTGACAGCTTTGATCAGTGTATTTCACCTAGAAGTGTTTTTCAGCACATTGACAACAATACCAGCTCCACAACTTTCCATGCGATTGTTAACCTTACATGAAGAGACCTGTGAGAGGGAAGATGAACCAAACCAAGTCACCGATAACAGGTTTGTGTGGGTGTGCTTGTGTTGTGCTGGAGGCGGGAAGCACACCACTCCCAGCTGGGTATTGCCCTGCAACTGACCTTGCTGTCTCCGCAGTAATTAGACAGCGGCAGGCGACTGCCTCCTGAACTCCTGCTGCCCCCTCTGTGTGCCGCCTCTCCGCTGGCCCATACAATGAGTGTGAAAAGGAGGGTTCATACCCACCCATATATTCACATCTGAGAGATAGAGTATCAGTGTAATTCAGCTGGAGCTACTGGGGACGCAGAGGCGCACACCTCAGCCCGTATTGAGTGGCATCTGCACTGTCTCTCTCAAGGTCTTGTTTCAAGCTTTGCAGCATCAGTTTGTTGATCAGGGAACTTTTACTTACAACATGTGTTGACGTGAAGTCTTGTTAGGCATGCCTAGTTAGAACAATCACTGGTTTATCACTGACACCAAACAGAGCTTGTGCAAGGTCAATTAGAAACTGCTTTCTTACAGTTTTCTATTCAGATAGCAATTTGGCCAGTGCTTGTTTGCACTGAGGATCCTGTGCGTTGTGACGGGTGATAAACCAAATTAATTAAATAACATTGTAACAGGAGAGCACCGTTTAAGTGCTGACTTTTAATGAGAACTGTCAGCTTTGTTTGTCTGGCTCAAATCCTATTAAAAGCTTTCAGTTATTTATCAAGACCTGTCTGCCTCCACTGATTACTCAAATGGTCTTGCAAATGAAGCAAACAAGAAACCCAATCAAAAGCAACTCAAACTAGGGCCGTTCACAGAGGGAGGCAGACCCTGATGGCTCTTGGATCTGATAAAGAAATAGATAGAGAGCACATTCCAGACTGTGATCTGTGATGCTCCTGCAACTTTGCAGAGTCGATATGCCTGTGTTTGGTCTGCTTCTGCTACTGTTACCACTGGATATTTATTAGACTCATGGTGACTGTACAAAAACAATAACAATGTAGGAATTTGCTTTTTTTTTAACAGATTGGGAAATTGTCAGTCTGGCTCTAGGCAAATGCTGAGTGAATTTGAAATTATTGGCACAGTCCTCAAGTGTCCTGTTACTTTGCTACATGCTCATATATACTCACTGTTATATAGTGGGTCTAGAGTGAATTCATTTATGCCTCCTGACTAAATGGATGTTTACACATAAACAATGGGAATGACAGGTTAGACTATGGGCTAACAGACAGACGTGCTGTGTGTGTGTGTGTGTGCATGCATACACACACAGTCTGTGACTCTCAGATACACAAGATCACTTTCCAGAGGACTTTTTGCTCAAATATTAACCTTGGTCACGGGCGACTAGCCAAATCCCACACTGGCGTCCTCAGCACTTCACACACGCACTGTTTTCAGACTCCCTGACCAGAAATGACAGGGCTCATCTGCCCAACAGGCCATGTAATCTCTTTGAGAATTTGTGTTTGAGAGATGAGGAGGGCTCACCCCCTGATTTCATTACCTTTCCCTGACCCCAAAGACTGACAGATCTAATTGCCCAATCACTAGTTCCCCCACCTCCATCCAACCCCATGTTCCCTGCTCAAATGACCAGCCTTCATTTGGTCTCCGGGTGGATGAAGAGACAATTCATTCACACAGCAACCCCCAAGCCTTTAATCTTGCTCGAAAACTATTTGTTGGAGTGAAAATGGCCTCTCTGTTCTCTGAATGAAAAGAGCATTGCTGCTCAAAGATCTCCACAGTTCCGCCAGGTCTTATTGCCAGAAAAAATTGCGCAAATGATACGTAATATTTAGTTAATGACTGTAATGAAAATAACTCTTTTTGTTCCGCTTGTAAGCAGTAGTTCGCTTGGCTGGTTCTGATCCACTGAGTTTCAATGCAGGACGTTTTGCTTCTTGTCTTTAACCTTTAAAAATCTTATTCTTTTCTAGGTGATCTTGTGGGGCAGAACAGAAAAGTGCCTCAAAGAGACAGCCGAAGAAATCTCCCTATCTGGAACAGAGTGCCATTACTTCCTGTGTGATGTGGCCAATCGGGAGGAAGTTTACAAGCAAGCCAAGGTGGTTAGAGAAAAGGTACACCAGTTTAATATTTATAAAGGTAGCTCGACTTGCACAAGGAGAAATGCATTTTGCACACAGTGAAACACATCTTAAAAATAATTCCCTGGGATGCCTCTCTGTCTCGTCTGTATGTATATTTGCTCTGAGCTGCTGTGTCTTCCATCTGGCGTATAGATTACACTTCATCTGAAATATCTAAATATGAGCAGGGAATATTGCTGACAGCTCTGGTGCAGCATAACTGTATCACCTCAACAAAACACACAAAAAATGCTGGATGTCTCTGACAGTGGACTTCTCTTTCCTTATTATTGTGCTTTTTAATCTCAGGTGGGAGATGTCACGATATTAGTGAACAACGCGGCTGTCGTCCATGGCAAAAGCCTGATGGACAGCGACGACGACGCCCTTCTGAAATCCCAACATATCAACACCATGGGACAGTTCTGGGTAAGACTTATTTGCTTTTTTAAAGTAAACACAGTATGCCTGTAGATGCAGGGAAATTCCTCCTAGCGGATTATCCTTACCATCTTTATATTTTGATTATAGCATGGCAGTATATGCAGTAGGCACCCAAGTCTTGTCAATCATGACTGCTATTATGGCAAGTTAAGTGGGGTATTTCCAAATTGCCTCTCAGCCCCTGAAACCTCAGAAGGGTTTTTGAAACTCATGGCATTTTTATTTTTGAATGGAGATCAAAAGACTATGCCATACGCAGACAAAAATGCAATCATCAACTAAATGGAAATAGAAATTTAATCTGTGGTTACATTGTGGGCCTTCTTCTCTTGTCTGTACTTCCTTTTTTTTACTATTCTGAATACATTTCACCTTGTATTTCTACACCTCCTTTCACTTTGTCTTCATTCTCTGCTTCATTCTCCTCCTTTTTTTTCTTCTCTTATCTTAGACAACAAAAGCCTTCCTGCCCAGAATGCTGGAGCTGCAGCACGGCCATGTAGTCTGCATTAATTCCATCCTGTCCCAGTCTCCCATCCCCGGGGCCATAGACTACTGCACCTCCAAAGCCTCGTCACTGGCCTTCATGGAGAGCCTGACGCTGGGCCTGCTGGACTGTCCTGGCGTCAGCTGCACCACCGTGCTTCCCTTCCACACCAATACAGAGATGTTCCAGGGCATGAGAGTCAGGTGAGAAGACACCTTAAAGAAAGTGGGAAGAGAAAGTGTAACATTCTCATAGTTGGTTTGTGATGTTACCAAAGATGCTAACTGTGTGCTTCTAGTATGTTCCCTATAGAATTAATCTCACTGACTTTAGAGATTTCCCTTGTGCACCGTACAGCTACATATAATATGTAACTATTGGATGTATTGCTGTGAAATGTGATTCAGGTATTCAAAGACAAGAGAGCAAAAATCCTCATGAGCTTGGTGATGCTCTGACTCTTCATCTAGAGCTACCAGCAGATCAAAGTTTTCTCTCCCACAGTCACATCGCCTGATATTCACTTGGTAGACTGGCACACAATTTTGCACAGACACTCATGGTTGCCAGAAAATGTATCCTATGGACTGTCATCCCCTGACTTTTCCCCTTTAATGAGCTGCACCGTAGCAGATCATAATAAAAGACTTACAGTGCTGGGAAACTCCAAAGTTTGAGTCGATGGCTTTTTTTGCCCAGTCCTCCTGCTCTTGGCATAGTCCCCCATTCCCCCCAGATGCATGTTTATAGTGGCTGTGAATGTTCCAGGCCTTCTTGAACTTAAATTGCAGTTTAACAATTTGCATCATAACTCATTCTTTGAGTCATTTATTGATTTAAGCATGACTTAGCCCCCTAGTGGCTGTCTCGAGGCTTGGAGATGACACAGTATGTGACGCATCGAACCTTCGTAAAACAGTGTGAGGTTCTCTGCATGTTTGACACTGAAAGTTCTTGCTCGAGTGTGTGACTGTGTCAAACCTTTCACACCGTCATGTGATAATTTTTAGTATGCCAGAAACATGTCAACTTGGCTAACAGGCAGTGTAATTTAAAATTCAACTGCAGTGTAGTGGTCCTAATGAACAGAAGTGGCACCTTAAAACTAATAAAGACATTAGAAGCAGATAGAAAATGGAATTCAATTCTTCTCTATGTTGGTGTAATTACCATTTCATCTCAAAACTACTTTTTTAAAATCTCCTTTAGGTTTCCCCAGCTCTTCCCACCACTCAAACCTGAGGTAGTTGCCCAGAGGACAGTTGATGCAGTCAGAACTGACAAGGCCTTCCTGTACCTGCCCTGGACAATGCATGCTCTTGTCATTCTTAAAAGGTAATAAGTTCTCATTTGGCACTGAATTCCTTTTTATCTTTTCAGCGGCAGTACATTTTTCCTTCGTGCTTAACATTCTGTCTCTGGTCTTTCTGCACTCTCTAGCTTCGTGCCACAAGTTGCACTTGAAGAAATCCACAAGTTCTCTGGGAGTTATACCTGCATGAACACGTTCAAAGGGAGGACATGAACCCGGATTGCACACGATGTGAGAGCAGCCTCAGCAGCTGTGGGGTGTAAAGAAGGGAATATGGACCTTAAGACGTGTAAAGGTGGCGACGGCGCCGTGATAGTGTGAGGACAAATACATTACATGCGAGGGTGTTGCTTCTGCAGGTAGAATTAATTGATAAACTGCACGATACACCCTGATGTTTGTGTGCGCGCGCGTGTGTGTGTATAGTACGGAGGGACTGAATGCCATTCTCACTTTGAACAGAAGCCATGCATAGTTCTGTACCAGTAGTTATTCTGGGAGGTTTTTTTTGTGACACTTGTTTTAGTCTGTTTTTACAGATCTTTTTTTTTATTCTCCTTTTAATGTGTCTTTGAATCAAAACAATGTAATAAAATGGAGTTTTAGACTTGCGCTGTCTCTCTTTGTGCATGATGAAAACAGAAAAAGTGAACACTTGGGAGTCAGGCATTGTTCTGTGTTTGGGTTGTGACTCCCATGGCAGCGTGATAACACCTCTGATTTATTCCGAGCGTGAGATCAGCGACTGTGACAGATGATGTTGTCAAAACATAAAACGCACTCTTGGGGGATCACGTGGGATATATTCTTGTTAGTTCTCTTCTGGCAGAAAATGATGCGGGGGGATGGGTGGGGGGGATGATTCCCAATAAATATAATGAACTCAAAATAAATCAGTCAGGCGCTGCTCACATGTTTCAAATGGTCCTAACCACATTCAGTGAACATGGACCGACAGAGAGACTGTTGTATTTATTGCACCCAGCAGTGATCTTAAGCCCCTCATTATTAAATTTATCGTATTTTTATTGTCTTCTACAATGATAATATATCAAATCTGCTTTTATTAGCTTGGCTCATACTCACACAATTTTAACTTGTCTGCAACTGCTATATGTTTGAGTTAGTACAATAGCAGAAACCCCAGAGGCATACAGTGCAGAAAAAACAGAACAATGTGGGGTCTCTTTGCTTTTTTACATAAGAGTCTGAGCATATTCCAATGTTTTAGCACCAGCAAGGGAAGGGAGCTGTGGAAAATTAACAATGCATGTGATTCATCACCACCAGAGTCTCACAATTACCTTCTGATTGAGGATATTATTTAAGAACTGGAAATGTCGTAAAACTGAGGAGAGCTGGTAAATGAATTACCAAACCTTGTCCAAACAAACCCAGGGACTGAAATTAAACAAAGGTATGTATCCACTGGAAATGCGCGAAGGAGCTTCGACCGAAAAGGAGGAAATGATTTCATTTTCTGCGAGGTGAATTAAAACCGGCATCAGTAAACAACGACTAAACTCCAGGCGTATCAAAGGAATGCTGTGACATTTTGGGAAATGTGCTGATTAGCTTCCTCGCCAAGAGTTGGGAGAGAATATCAATAGCACTCTCGTGGCTGCACAATAAATTGAAGCTACAGCCAGCAGCCAATTAGCTGAGCTTTGTGAGGGGTGCTACCCTGGCTTCATGCATTAGTAAAAATTTGCCTAGCTTTTGAGACTCTGAAAGTGGTATTGATCCTCTCATCTACCTCTTGGCAAGGCAGGCTGAGATAACCATACTGTATTTCTTTAAATGCTTAATTTTTCCTTTATCTGAAACAGCATTGGGAACACAACTGCACTGAACACTAAACTGTGTCCTGGAAGAGATGATAGGGGTGGACCCTAAGAGTCGATCTCCCATTCCTGTGCTCAGATATCTACTTTGCACACCAAACATTTTAGACATGTTGACTAAGAATACCCAATGAGCTGCAGCCTTTTTGGACTAATTTTATTTATATAACATGACATCATAGAATGAGAGGAGATTGATGAGTTGAGATTAGTCATCCGTCCAGTGTGTAAAGGCCACCTCGGAGAACAAAAGGGAGAACCAAACCTAAGAAGAAGCAAGACTTGAAGTTATACTGCTCCACAAAAATATAGCACCATCAGGGATCATGAGCTGCAATGAAATAAATAAGGTAAAGAAAGGGTTTATGCTCTTTTTCACATCACAGATGGCCGACAGTAAATCTGACCTTGTTAATGTTTAATGAGAAGAGGCTAAGATATGACTTCGATGAGCTTTATCTCAATAAAAGAAAGGTAAGGTAGTAAAAATGAAAGTACCATACTCAGCTGCACTTTTCTTAACCTTATGTGAGGCTTGTGCTGAGCTTTCTTCAAAAGTTTAAACCTCTTTAAGATGTCTGAACCATTTATTTTGGAATCAGGAAAACACTAAACCTAAAACCATACAGCATTAAGAAGGAGAATATTAGATTTACCACAAACTGTGTCTGCTACTGTCACACTCCATAAGAGGATCTTCTGTCTGAATAAATACTCTCAGCTCTCTTCTACATACATTAAATGGCAGTTAATGTTATTTGACATAACAGTGTTTTCCTTTGTACATAGAATACATAAGTATTGGTTATCTAGATCTGAAACAGGCCCTGGTCATTACATTCTTTCTGTTTACTCACCAAGCTATTCGGATTGTTCCTACAGAGAGAACTAATGCATGTAGATCAGTGCAAAGAGCAATGTTCAGTGAAAATGCAACAGGGAGCAAGTGTGTGCTTATTCACAGGCCATGCTGTTTCCTCCCTTGCTGTGAAGTTAATCATGAAGCCAATACTCTTAACATAGAACAGAACATGCACTGCATTACAATAAATGCAGACTCTGTGATTCTCTGGTTATGAAACCAGCTAACACTGAAGGCACACAGAAGTGAAATGTGGCTTTGTGGTCTGTGGGTTCTGCAAAACAAACACACAGAGCGCATACACAGAGAACTTTGCCCTCGCTGCTTTCACAGCAATGCTTTAACCCCCAGTAATAAACACATGAAGGGATATGGAGATCACAGATCCAGACTCACAGAGAGACACCCCATATCTGAGCACAAGTCAAAGCAAGCACACACAAACCAAAGGCAAACCCATGAGAGTGGCTGTAAAAGCTGGGATAGTGCCTGGCCTTTGGCTGCCAGACAAGGCTCATAAACATTCATTTGAATCCCAGCGAACCATAAATGCCCTCCTGCGCACTCACGATAGGGCCGCACATTGTGATCAGTAGGTGACCCGCACTGGGTTGGGGAGGGGGACGGGCACTGCCGAGAGTGAACCCGAGCCTCCTTCAAGGGCCTGTTTCTCATTCTCTTAGTGGGCTGTTGCGAAAGCACAGGGAGAAGAAGCATGTTGGGATGGAACTAGGTCGAGGAGGCATGCAGTGCACGTATGCTGGAAAAGGAGGGCTAAAATGGTTGGAAATCTCTTGGGGCAGGTTCAGAGCAAGGTTAGCCAAATACTGAATAAATCAAAGGGGGGCTTGGAAAGCTGAAGGCGCTCAGCTCCAGGGTGACTGACCAAGCGCAGGTGGAAGCAGAGGACTTAAGGTTTGGTCACATGGGAGGAAATCTGAGAGTGTAGCTGTCTCAGCTGTGACCACATTCCCAGGTGTCTTTTCTGGACATTTCATTTTTATTTAGTGTTGTGCTGTGGTCTTGAAGATGTAATTAGACCTCCACGAACATTTCTTCTCCTAGTGTGGTTAATTTGAAAAGTGAACTGAATCATCACCTTTGATACTGACCACAAATATGTTTATCTTAAATGTTTATTAGACGCCATAACCCCTTACGACACCTTTGTTACTGAATGCCCCAGAATTACTCTCCTCTATACTTTATAGGAGAGCAACAAGGCTGAGCGTATTTTCCTATATGCAGTCCAAGCATTTGTAATCCCAACACAGGGGCTTGGAGAGTCAGCCTCCAATGATCCATTAAATATATTATAGGCGCCCGGATCTGGAGTCCATTTGGCTTGTTGTGCAGTGATGCTGAACGCATGTTAAACCTCAGCCAGTGCAGGATTCGGTCCTTATTTACATCACATACACTTACAGATCCTGTGACTCTGAGTTTCCTGGCAGATGGTCCGCTGCGACTTTGAAGCATAATGTGACTCTGCTTCATATGATAAATGTGCTTCCAAAACATTCCATATCCATTCTGTGTTCAGATGCATTCGATATCTCTAAAATAAAGAAAGTGTTTGTGTACTATCCTTCAAACCTACCACACATTCTGTCACTTTTGCAGAACCAGTCATAAAGCAGAATGTGTCACCTGCTGCTACGAAGAGATATCTTCTTGCTTCACACTAACACACTCAAGACAAGTGCTATCAGATATGTGAGCAGCAGAATATTACCTGTAATAAACCCCATAACTCTGTGTGCTTGTGGACGCAGCCAGAAGTGAGTAGCTGAAAGAGCCTGAAGCCAGAGGCAACAAGAAGGTAGTAGGGTTCAGTGAGGTGTTATTTGTTACAACACCTTATCCGCTTTCTCTGAACAACGCTGTTAGCCCTCTCGCCAGTTTGCTGCTGGGTTCATCCATCACAGGGTAGGTAGTATGATAAAAAGGCTCAGTGCTAACCCACAGCAAGGGGCCAGGCGTGACGCCTCAGTTGACCTGTCAGACTGTAAGAGTTATTATACACTGTGGTGTTAAAGGTCAAAGGGAGCAGCAAGCTCAGAGGGTGTCAGTCGTCAAAAACACACACACACACACAGACAAACAGGACTCTGGAGATAAATGTAAGAAACTTACCTGCTGTCCATGAATGAATGAATAAATTGTGTAAGACGTTAAACTCAGGTGGACATTTTAAGTTCCAAATTTGCATTCCCTGTGTGTGTGTGTCTGTCCACAGCATCTGTTTGATATTGTTATCACATTCATGCAGGCAGCAAACAGAACAAAGACAAAAGACAGAGGTGATTTCGAAGCAAATTACTTTTCTAAACACCATTTTCTGCTTGTTAAAATATTCTATCACTCCAGCTGCAGTTGGCTGTTTTAAGAATGCAGCCTCTTTCACAGGGATAGATCGATGCAACACATGGCAGTTGAAATTCTTCAAAAATAGAAAACTGTCTCTCAGTGTAATTTTTGAATATTCATCTTGTATTTGTTGCTTCAGAAGCAGATTTTTGAACAAAAACAAAATGCCTTAACATTCGATTTGTGTCTTTTGCACTCGGGATTTGGACGGTACCATTAGAACCAGGAAGAGTCTACAGCCAACCACAGAAGCAGGGGCACAACTATATATATAATGTATCTGATAATGCAGTAATTTAACAGTTACACTATATGGTAGGTGTTAATAAAATCCTACAGACGATATATTGTCTATATCATTAATATAATAATGTATTTAGACTATTCATTTATATTGCCAGTCATTAATTAATTTATTATTTGTTCATTTATTAGCCTATAAACTGTATTATAGGAATTGTATCACACACTCACACAAACACACTGGGTCTGTTGCAGGGTGAGAAAGGGGGGAGAGGGGGGAGGCACACTCTAAAGACAACAGCAGTAATAGCACATGATCTCCAAGTCGCTCCTTAAATGCAGTAGCTGATGAATGATTGCATTGTCGGACATGCTACATATGTAATGAGGCTGTGCTGCTGGGTCAGTGTGTGACTGTACACCCCCCAGGCGCTAATGGTACAGTCCAACAACAAGTGTAAATCAAACGTATGGAAAATAAAAATATTAGCTCCTTTAAAAAAAAAAATGTTCGTAAATCTAATTCTGACAACAAATTAAACATGAACAGTTAGAACTTAAACTAAGAGTTTGTGTAGTTATCAAAAAAGTGGATCAATAAAGTTTTAAACCTTTTTTTTTAATTAGATTTATTTTCATCTTGTGAGTTAGACAAGGAACTGCAAAGCGTTACATGGACCTGGATGTCTCATACATATGCATCAGGGGGTGTAGTTCTACAACACAAGGTCAAACACTTTGTAGTTGGGGCATAACTCTCCATAAATTGTATTCATCACTGGCTGCCAGCCATATCTGCACAGTTGTTTCTGTACAGCTTGCAGAGAAGGACCGAATATCTGTACGGTGAGCTTTGTTGGGAGAAGGTTTCGGAGAGCTTCGTCTGTGCTATCGCCTGGAGCTCATTAAGATTTGTTTCTAGAACATCATGCCAATAGATATGATTAGGTACGACACCAGATAAGAACGACACAGCAACTGGCAACATGTCTCACTGTTTAAACCGTGTGCATTTGGTGCAACAGTTGTATAATAAAAAGGACCATGCATATACAGCTTCTGTGCCTAACACAGATTTCAAAACTAGAGAAATGGCAATTCAATGTCTGCTCGTCCCAGGTGCATATATGGCATAAAAAAATTCCTCTGGGTCATTCACCTACACTGTGAAACTAAGAGCACTCTTTTCACATGTGGTTTCTAGTGTTCTGCTTTTGAACACTGACAGTTACAGGGAGAAAGTGGGAGGTAAGAGCTGAGGGACAAACAAAGCAAAGTAAAGCCTCCTTTTCACTGCAAGCAGAAGGCAAACACTCAAAGGGGAAGGGTGTGGGAGGGTGAAACACAGTTCACATTGCGCGGATGGGCTCAGGATATTTATAAAGCCCACCAGGCATCACGTCAGGAGAGCTCTGCTGAAAAATGTTGTTCCCAGATGGACTGCTTCAGCCAGATTTATTTATTACAGAGCAGCTTCCTCACAGATTACGCAACAGTGTCGCAGCACGAGTGAACTCTGTGGCTCGGTGTGTGTTGCCAGCAGCCTGCCTTGCTCAAGGTGAATCAGATGCGGGTCATGTGGAGGGCATCACTCTCTCAGCGTCCTCATCTGAAGAACAGAGCACATATCAAAAGGCTGCGCAACCTTTTTAACATGCCGTTGGTCTTGTCACGACAAAGGGAGACATGAGGCATGCAGGCCACAGACTCTTACCAAAACACAGAAACGCTGATAAAGCTGACAGTAATAAAAATAGACGAGATTTCAAGCATATTTTCTTGGCTTATGCAAAATAACTGATAGTTAAGATGATCTTTTCGAGTTCGTCTTGGCACAGAAGCTCCAGATTCATCACAGGGCTATATTACACAAACAAAGGCCTCCCAAGCCCACAGCCTGCATGCAAGTCATGTGACCAGAGTTGGCGGCCTCTGTGAACTACACCTGAACTTAGCTAAATGGAAACAGACCAAACGCATAGTGTGCGTCAGGATGAAAGCATCCCTCTGGAGAGCTGTTACTGAGGGTTTGGAGTGGAGGATGTGGGTTATCAAGCAGCACAGGAGAGCTGAAAAGCGCTTTAAAAAAAAAAAAGATTGAGTCAGCATGACACTTAGTTATATGTCTGAGTAAACATCATACTCAAAAAAACTCACATCACAGGTCAACAATTCTCATTTTTAGCTTTATTAAAGTGGAAACTGTGCTTTTGCCACAGAGGTTATATGCCTTCAGGTCCTTTTTTCCAGGTGTACAGCTTTCATATTTACATCTGAGGCTGACATCAAACACAGGTGAAATAAAGTGAATGAAAAACAAATGACTGTAATCGCGCTGCTGTGTAAATTCTGTATGGGTCTTTTTCTCAGCTGTAAAATAACAGAAGCTGAGAAAGATATTTTAACACTCTTAAAACTGAGATATCTAGCAAAAACATCCGTACAAAGTTCACATAAAAAGAGAGCATAGATGGTGTAGGAGGCAAAGCCGCAGCAGTCATCCTCCTACACATGACATGCTACTGAACTTACAGTGGGGTGCGCGTGTTTATATTGCACTTGCACGTTGTCCAAGTACTATGAATACTCTGGAGCTGGAGGAATAGCCAGTTTGTGTTTGTGCCTTTCACACAGAAGCCAAGAAGAGTAATTGCCTGCTCAACACCTCAGAGGTGAAAGGTTGGCCGTGAATGCGGGGGGTGGTCGCACAGCCTGCTGTAATTAGCCTGCAAAAGGACAAATGACTCTTCCACCAGATCGCTGCGAGCACGTCAGATTTGGACCACTGAAGACCTTACAAGATATTATCGTGTCCTCCGGGAGATCCCGATTACACGATAGGCTGGACTTGAAATGAGGATGGAAACACTTTGGGGAACGAAGTGCTCCGCATGGCTTCGGCTGTTGTGGTGCTTGTTTTGCATAAGAAGTTATCTGCTTCGCACAGACAAGCAGCCATTTATTCAGGCAACTTCAAGTGGCAAAGCAGTTGAAAGAGGTTCAATACTCTCTTAACTGGTTCCATAAAGTATAACTAATCTAGATAGGGGCATCTGGGGGTAATTTGGTTGAAAGGAGGATTTATACGTAGAGTAATGTGCAACACAGCTGCCCTCATGAGACATGACGGGGTTGAGTATATTGTAAAGCATTTCATCAAAATAATGAAAACTGCATAGTGACCTGTTTTCAATTGTCACAAAGCCTCAAGGAGAAAAGCAGCAATTTCGCACAATTTCTCAGTTCGACAGTTCCACCATATATGGCAAACTGGACAGGCAGAAATGTATGTCTCCGGTTCGATTCGACCTGGTTTCATATAACAGAGCGATCCGAACGACACACCCCCTTTTCCTGCCACTGCTCTGCTGCCGGGCTTGGATGAGCCAGACTGGACTGAGATTGAACTGAGCCGAGGAATTCCAACATCTGGCTTGTATCTACAGCTTACGGTCATTTGGATGCAGTTGATAGTTTCCAGTAGATCCACAAAGACTGAATTGTTCTGGGTTTGGGCCTTGTCTGCCTTGGACTCAGAGGGCGTGGTGCTCTGGCGCCTGACTGCCACAGCTGGGCCTGTCTGTCAAATTCTCATGTGACACAAGACTGAGTTATCCCCAACGTGAGAATTGGGAGTAGGGATTGGGGTGGTCACCACAAGACTGGAGGGGCTTTGATGAAATGTGAGAACACGTATTTTATGTCTAGATCACCACATTAATTATACAAAAAAGTGGCTTTGATGAGAAATTCCACTTTTCACAGCTTTTAATGACATTAGCTGAGGCAAAGGAAATCATTACGCAGAACTCTTTCAGGGACCAGGAGATGACAAACACTTGCCTCAGTCAGCTAAACCACACTCTGGTGCCTCTCCTCCCCCACCAAGGTCCCACACTACACTGCAAGTTTGACAATTGGGTTCAACACCAGGTCAAGCTCTGGGTTTGACAATGGGCCAACCAGTCTTCAATGGGAGTAAAGCAGACAGCTTTCCCACAAAGAGCTCAGTCACACAGAGGGGATTCTGGCTTCATGGCCTCTCCTATTTAAACCACACTGACTGGAATTAAAGAAAATCTTTCTCACTGTGTTACAACGTTGCTGGTGCTGTTTGTTGCTGTTGTTGTTGGCTATGGACACTATCAGTTACCATCTCAGAGGTTCACTAAATCTGCTCACTCCAAGAGGCAAGACTATTCACTTTTCCTTCTGCATGACCATTTTGTAGTTGTCATCTCGAAATAAACTTCTCTTGCACTGGTATGAAAATAATATGTTCCTGTGCAGACAGTGTGTGAGTCTCTCACCATTTCCTATCTGTGTGAATTCCTATTTGGTCCATGCTTAAAAGATGGATTCTTTTTTTAAATCCCTGGTGTAAACATGTTTGTCTGTAGTTGCTCTTCATCTCATCCTTGTGCACGCATGTGTGTAATTATACACATGAATTTTTCTGTCTTTCTATGTGTATGCTGGTGCATGGCTGGCGAGCGCTGACTGAGGGACATGGATCTTGCACACTGAGTGTGTGAACTCTGGCTGAACCCCTGGGTGTACTGTTTCAGGCACGCTCTGACAACCTCGCCCCAATGACCCGGCTCGCGACTGCACAGTTCACAGGGAGGTCCTCTACTCACGCACAGCCACCCCCTCCTCCCACTACCACCTCTCTCTCCCTCCCGTTCTCCCCTCATCCCCTATCTGCTCCCCCTGCACCCTCCTTCACCTCTCTACTCTACCCTCCCTCTACTCTCAACTTCTCTCAATCTCTTCCTTCATGCTGTGTTTTTTTTCACAACCCCTCCTGCTTTCCCTTCTCTCTCTAATTCTATCACACTGTTGTCAACAAGACAGAAAAAGACACGTCCTGCAGACCTGCCAATGGAGACAGAATGTCCTTAAGTACTAGACACTCTAACATCCTTATCAAGCTCGTGGAATGAGCTCCTTTTGTGGGTGACCAAATCTTCCTCGACACAGAACTGGCAGTTTCCAGGACAACAAGATTAATTGCGGCGCAATTTGAAGGACGGAAAGGAAGGTTTAAAGGACATAAAAAGATGCCAATCACAAGAATGTTGTGAATCGTTGTTTTTTAGTTTTGAATTCTGTGGTAACATTCTTGTGCTTTAGTACATTCTCGAGATACTTGTACTCTATTTAGGCGTTTACATTTTATCCTCTCTTACAATACCTGTCCTCAGGGACCTGCATTTCAGTGGTAAATACTAAACTCTAAATACACTTACTTTATCTAACAGCCACAGTTGCTTTCTAAAGTAGGATTTTACATACAAACACATGATCTAATGTCACACATTAGACTACCCCGACATAAAACAAAGAACAACAACAAAAATAGTTAAAATGCTGCTAAAAAAACTCTTTCTGGACATTAAAGTACTGCTTATGTTGACATGTAGATGTGTAGGTGTGAACAATAAAACTGCAACACTGACAAGGATCACTGCACGGTGAACACCTTAACCTAAAGAACACTTTGTCACTTGTACTTTTTAATACAGAACTTGACCTTAGATTGCAACATTGCCCAATTTTGCTTAAGTAAATGATAAATACTTTTTCCACCTCTGACTGAATCTGTACATATATGTTTTGCAGTGGCTCAAACCATTATGATATAGTATACCTGATATTCTATAAAATATTGTGTTTACATTCATGGTTTTTTGCCTACATGCTACTTTTTTTGCATTTCAAGTATTATCTTCTTCTTATCTTTTTGTCTTCAGGTAAGAAAGGCTTCATTTCTCCATCCTTCTGTATCTGACCTGTCAGTCATCGCTTATGTGTTTTCAATAACTGTCTAACGTGATGTACTGAATCCAGTCTTCTCACATACTGCAGCTGCAGCTCTGCACAATGTGACAAAATCCTGACTATTGCACATACTGGTTTTAAAAAATACTCTGTGCTACTTCTTTTATTAAAAAATACAGGCATGATGTATTATTAATCAGCACTGCTATCTGATGTGAAGTCAAAGTCATGATAGATAGTCAGGTAAAAGGTGAGGAAAACTCCTTCTTCCGTAAATGAAAGGGAGTTTTCTTAAATCCTAACAATACTAATATAAATCAGAAGTGCTTCATTAGTCATGGGGAGTGAATTATTCATCTCCAAGCGAAGACGTCTTGATGCTAACTTGCTCTGCTCTGGATAGCATTACTTTGATTTTCCTCAGTCAGTGAGTCATTGGCCATTTCAACATAGCCCTCAGTGATTTTGGTCATGTAGCCCTGGAAATATGATGATTCAGTATGTATTTCGGTATTGTGCGCAGGCTGACCCATGACTTACCCTTCAAGCCTTGTGGTTTTAAGAGGCAGTGGTACAGTTAGAGGAGTGAAAAGTGGAGGTAATGCGTCAATAAAATGGCTCCCAAACAAAATGCCAGGGATCAGGCTAACTGCTTCTGTCAGGCTGTGGTCTGACTTGCACGTCTTTGCGGCCACCTGATGTGATAGGCAATAAACAAACACTTCATAAATCTACAAAGTATTCCATCTCTATCAATATGTGTCTTGTGCCGTGTCATAGGTCTTCAAACCTCTCATTGCTGATCACCCCACCAGTCATCTCATTAACTCCCTGCCAACCTCTCCCTAACCCCTGGTACAAGCTTTACTCTTGACATTATGGGAGGGACCACTTATCCACTCAAAGGGCTCATGCTGTGCTGCCTGTGCAAACTGCCTGATTAGTTGGCCACCCCTGACTTGCTGTTTGGTCTGTGAGTGTGAAATGACAGATTGTCTCTCATTTGTCTTGTTCGAAAGCCTTCATATGCCTCTACGTCTTCTCCACGGTTTGCACATCCACCTGGTTCTTGTGTTACAAGAAGTGCACTTGTGAGCAGTCATTTTGAAGCCAAGAAGAGCAGAATGAGCAATGAAGTGCTTTTTATGGTACATTTCTGGAACAAGGAACTACTTTCAGTTTCTCTTACATTGCTTGATTTCACTCCGCAGACAGAGTGTTTTCTCTGCGTGACCGCACAGTTTGGTTTTCACATTGCAGAGCTGTTTCTGTGTCCAGTGAGAATAGTAACACGAGCCTTTGCAAAGACACACAAGGATGAGAGCTTTAAAAACAAACCTTCATCTGACTGTCAGAAAAATATTTATTGGGGAAGGTGGCTCTCCTCACCCTCCCATCCTCAGAATGACCTCCGTTTACCCAGGGCATGCCCTCTTTCCCCACACACCCCACAGAACTCCTGCTGGAAATGGGTTTGTGTTACAGGGCCCCTGGGGGGCTCGCAGCAGGGGCTGGAGGCCGTCAAGAGCAGGCCCCTTCAGCCATGGACAGCTCCTCCGCTCTCGCAGAGTCAGCAAGGGAAAGACCTGAACTTGGAATGACCCCACCAAGCAAAGTCCCCGATGGGTTCATCCACAGGCCACAGCTCCAGTTCCCCTCACCCCTAAATTTTCCTGCTCTTCTATTTTTTTGGGACCTGTTTTTCCAACTAGACCAATACATTTTCCAGAGAAGTATCACTCCCCAGCTCCCCCCCCTCCAGCCCTTCCTGCTTCCCGTTCTCCCTTCCCCTCCCTCCCTCCCTCACAGAGTCACCTAGTTAACTCCTTTTACTCCTCACAGAAAGAGGAAATGCCTTTCAAGTTTATAGCCCCTTTAGATGCCTCATCCTCTTTACACCTGCCTTTGTAATGTGCTAACAGTTTTCTTGCAGTTGTTTTTTTGCATGCAGAGCATAGCATCATCTTGAAGATATTGAAGAGATCCTCCTAAACTTGCTTAAACGTTAAAATGCTGCTGTTGGACATCAATGTCATGCATCAGAATGAGTTTATTACATAATTTAACTCTAAAAATTACCATCCTTTATTGCAAGAACTGTCACTGATACCAGAAGACAGAAAACAAGATAAGCACTGAGTCACATTGAGTCATATTTTTGGCCTCATGATGAATTTAAGTCTTCTTTTAGCTCTGTTTTGGTTTTCACCACATGCTGAGGGAGGCTCCACTAATATTCACCAGCAATGTACATATTTGCAGACTACCGTATGTGTGTTTGACAACATGACACGTCTAAAATTATGTAACTCAACAGTGAGATACAGATTACTCATTTTACGTCATCCACACATTAGTGCTGACAGTGTAGTAATAAATGCTGAGTAGACAACAGATAAGACCCAGATATGACTTAATCTTTTCTACTTGACAAGATTTTAGTGATCATTGCTGCCTGAGTGATCCTACAGTTTCTCTCAGCCACAGAATTTACATCCAGTCCCTTCAGACAGGAAATCCTTTTCAATCAGTAAAGGCAAGATGACCTAACAGCTGTGATGTGTGACATGATACTTCTCTATCATGAGATTTGTGCCTCAAAAAACAAACAAACTGTGAGCCAGTGAGTCACCAAGTTTGGGTCAATGTCACTAAGAACTGAAATCCTTTGCATCTGACTCTGAACTCGTAACTGCTGCTCAGGCAGTAAAAGCAGTGGACTTTTCCACTCAGCCTGAGCCTCTGTGAGCTCAGAGCAGAGCGGCTGGCAGAGAACCAGACACCAGCACTGGTACTATAAAGGCTTAAAGACAGACAGGGCTCCAGAGGCACTGGCAAGCTTTCCCCCCATGAATTTTGCATAATAAAGTCCTTTACACTCAATATCCTCACCTTAGTTGTCCACCATTTATGATACCAGTGCGGGGCCCTGATGGATTTATAGGTATTAAAATGTCCCCCAGAAAATTGGATTTCTATTAAATGCTATGCTAAGGAATTTTAACAAGGGAAGCTAATTTGTTGGCAGGGTCTCGTCTGCTTTCCACTTGAAAAAGTGAGAAAGTGTCGATGTGAAACACGAGGCTTGTCTGTTGCTTAGATTCTGCATTTTACAAGGTATTTTGTAAGATTAGTTTTAATGCAGATCAGGCTGCATTTAACAATCGAGAAGCGAAGTAAACAAAAGCATCTGAAAGGGAGCAGCACCCCAAAGCACATGTCGCAGTAATTGCACACTCTGTGCTACTTCAGTAAAAAGTTGATGCCTTTGCACCCCCATGTGGTGCAGTGATAAAGTCACACATGTGTTAGACGCTGGCACAGAGTGGATCTGATGGAGCGGTTCACTTTGATGGGCTCATGTTGGTGGTTCTAATTTATTGTTTTCTAGTTTTACCTTCTGAAGCCTCTCGGGATTGTTCACTTTAATTTCATCTGGCTTGCTCAGGCTACCGATGGAGCCATGAGAGGAGCACATTATTCGGTCTGAAGATCCATCATACTTGGTGTCAAACGCAGTCCATTTGTGAAAAAGACCGACTCTTATTCAAAGACAGAACCACAGAAGTGAAAGACACGGGCCTGTGATTGAGCTGTCACCAAGATGTAAAATATAGCACCGCTCCATTAACAATAGCTGGGAGACAGCTTTTATGGACTCACAGCATATTTGAGCTTTTCTATCGAAATGAATTTTATTCCACAATTGTTCGCACCAGTGAACAGGAAAATATATCCTTATAGGCCGTCTTAAAAATCGTTTACTGTAGTTGTGTGCTCTCACAGATACTTTTATCATCTTCTTTCCAATTTATTCTTTATGGAAGCGCTCAGTCCACTCATCCCTCTGGGTTCTTGATTTAGGGACAGGCTTTGTTTATTAGAGTAATGAATATTTACAGAGCTGCTCATATGTGGATATGTTTTAGTGTATTTTTATTACTTAGGAGGTATTATGCAAAATGAATAGTCACACAGCACAAAAGCAAATGGTAGTCTGTGTTAAAGACACTTAAAAGAAAACTGAAAGTGAAATTGAATGTGCATGGGTCTACAGTCTCATTACCTGTGCACATTAAATTCTGTTTAAACTCATGATATTAAACTAAAAAGAAAGACGACTCCCACCTACTATACATACATTTATGTAAACATGATTGACTTAACATGAGTCTGAATCTTCTGTAAGTTATGTAAGTAAAAAATAATTTGTTACCAAGACAAAAACAGAACTTTGTAAGTAACCTCTCCAAACCTGCTTATCCCAAGGTTGTTCTGGCACGAGGAAGGCTAAATCACAGATCTAAAGTGGGTTGATGGAAAAGGATAATACTCTAATCTCAGCTGGATCTCAGCAAAGTTAAAGGGCACATTGAAGAAAGAAAAGGATTACGATCTTCTCTGACAACTGGCTTCATGCTTTTTTTTTAATGTTCTGATGGGAGAATCAAACAACAAAGACAGAGAACGGGGGAGGGGGGGACGACAGCCTCTCAGACCAGAGCTGACATCCAGTTTTGTATTTGGGATGATTTAGGCTCATGATTCATGTTCCACCATGTTGTAGCATTCGTCATCATTTTCCATTTTGTAACCTTTCTGCACAAAAAAGCAAGAAGAAAAAAATGTCTACAGAATATAACAAAGGCATTGGTACAAATGTGTTAAGCTAAGCTAAGCTAAGACAACAACAAACACACAGGTCTGGGAAGGGCAGAAATCTCAATTACTATGTATATTACTTTCAGTATTTTGCTTGGTTGAATGCCTTGGAATAAGCCGACTTAAGTTGACACAAGGCACTGAATGTCAGTTACAATATATGTATAAATAATATTATAATCTGTTGACCCTTTCTGAACTTCAAGTAATGCCTGACCTCTGCTGGTGCTCTTGAAGAACTACAGTATCCTTAAGTCTCGCCTTACTTGGCATGCATTTGAACTACAGTGACCTCTTACTTCCATGAACACCACAGCGTTTACAGCAGAGCTCCACAAAAATGTCTTTTCAGGAGCTGATGCATGATATTCTAACAGTAAATAAATAAATAAATAATGTTGCACTAAGGCTTTCCTTTGCTTTCTTTATATTACTTTATTTTCCACTGAATAGCATTTGCCAATAAAAGGCTAAAAGTATAACAACATTATTATTATTATTATTATTATTATCATCATTATTATTATTATTTTCATCATTGTCGTAATCGTCATCTTCATCATCATCATCATCATCATCATCATCGAGCCCTATTCTCTCTCTTTTTTCCTCCTTGCATCTAACATGTGGGTGTCACCACCTTATTCTAACAGCTTCCACAGATTTAAAATAACCCTCCTACTTGCATTGTTCTGATAAACAGTGTTAATGCCAAGGCCTCAGATACTGTGCTCATGCTGCAGGCCAGATGCAGTGACACCATGTTTTCACTAGATGGCAATCCTTGACTGACTCACTCCATTAATCATGGTGAAGTAACGTTAATTAAGAACACCTACCATTTTTTGATTTTTAAACAAATGATTATGATAATTTCATCTGATATCAGCGGCAGTGAAGGTGCATATTAGGAGTTGTTTAGATGCAAGTGTATACAGAGAAAATACATAATTTTCTCAGGAGTGTATTATTGAAACACTGAAATCAGTTTAATTTCAAAACATAAAAGTCCCCCAACAAAAACCCTAACTCATTTCATGTGATCAGATGATGAAGTTATTGTCTTCAGACTAATTTAGTTATATGATCTGTTAAATCATACATAGACTGGTGAGTAATATGTGAATTGCTCAAAAGTGACAGTTGTGATGTAGTGTAACAACCAAATTGAATAATCCATGGATGAGGTGGTTCTAATATTTTATTTAACTGAGGCAACGATGTAAAACAACAACAAAAGAATAATGTAGAAATACAGCCTTCATTCACTGCCATCTTGATCAGATGTTATAAGTCTGTAATGTTATATGAGTGAAAGTGTAATGCATTATGTATTACGGTGGTACTATATGCAGACTGTGTTATGTAAAACCATCAAACCTGTTTACCTATTAATGTAAAACATTTACCATGAATGTTTAATATACCTGTGAAATCCTCATGACACAATCACAAAGGAGAGGAGGGAACAATTGTTATGATTTATGCACTGCTTATGCACACCTTCTCTAATAATGTGCTGTCAGTTATGGAAGATAAATGGACAGTAATCATTCAGCTGATAGCAGTTGTAGCTGCTTTTCTGTGTCTAGTTTGAGGTTTGTGGTGATGAGTGAACTTCACCTTTCCAGACGGTTATCTGGTACTGGATATACCATAAACAACCCAACCTGTAACCTTTCAGCAGGACAAGTTTCCAATCAGAAGATGTATAACTCTGACTGTGTGAGTAAAAGAAGCCTCACTTTCAACACACTGTTGTCTTGAAAGTGACTCACCTTTAAACAGTCATTTGAGATATGTTCCCTTAGTAATTATAATTCATGAGTTTGGTTTGAAAGTAAAATGTGCAGATACGTTGAAAAACTTTAAAAATGCATACAACTGCACTCATCTATAAATGTATGGAAACAAACCGGAGCTGTACAAACTACCATTCTGCTGGTTGTGAAATGCAGTTTTATAGTTTGTCAGATCATAATTATGATGTGTTTTGACAGCCACTTCAGTCGAGTCAGTGGCTGCGTTCAGTTTTGCACACAGTGCAGCACACAGGCTTTAGATTTAACAAGTTTTGACAGAGTCCTCCCTCTTGATCAAGCACTGCTCCCGAAAATCTCTCACTGAACCTCTCAGATGCAACATTTGTTGTGGCGCCGAGATCCATTGTTTGATTTGTTTTGTCTGTCAAGGTCAAGCATATGCATTTCTTCACTTCATTAAGTGAGTCGGAGTAACTCTGCAGTTACGTAGCAGGGTTCTCTGTCACAGTATGCATATCGGTTTCTCTGCAGATAAAATCATCAGAGTATCCTCTCAGGTGACTATTGTTTTTGAACATTGCTTCATTATTTAAGCCACAGATGCTAATGCTGCAATTACTCAGGGTTTTCTTCTTACTACAACCTCAGCAACATGATATTGTCACTTCTCTTTGCTTGTTCCTGCACAGACAAATAACTAGTGTTTGGATGAAAGCTGGCTAGTCTCAGAGTGTCATTGTATTCTAATAAGGTGTATGTGCTCACAGGGCACAAATGGCATTTAGATTTATTCTCTAATTAGGAGAGATGAGTCGGGATTAAAGGCAAGGAATGCCGAGGGCTGGGGCTAAGCTGCTCACTTATGCATGTGTGCCACACAACACATGAATAAATGATGGAATAAGCATGTACTACATCATCACCATAGTGGTTGATAAGGAAAAAATGGAGGAACATGAGAGATAGTTAGAAAGACTTGGGGGCAGAATGACAGAGCTTAGAGAGCTAAGTAGAAATAAGTAGTTTTTTTAAGAAGACTCTTACTTTGAAATGTGTGATTTCTATATGCTTCATACTTCATAGAAAATATTTAATACAATATAATATTTTACACTTACTGCTAAGAAATGTGCTAATCATCCCGTGTCCTGCTCTCAGCCCAAATAACAGTGGAGTGTTTGACACATTTCATGATTACAACAGCAGAAATTGTGCCCACTGTCAAATCAACTCTCATTACCAATCATCAGCAGCAGCCTTAGTGCATGGTGACAACCTGTCTGCTCCTGGAGGGCATCATGTCCGCCTTGCTTTAGGATAACTGGCAGTGATCGCTGAGCATGCAGCCACTGTCTCGTATTAACTGGTCACAATTAAGCGAGCAGTTGCCCAAAGCTGAAATCATCCCCTAAATAAAAGTGAGACGGAGGAAAAAAAGAGAAAAGGGTGTGAACTCGGAAGTTAACATCTGACACAGCATCTTCCCTTTATTTGGGGCGAATGAGTCAGCATGAGTCACAAAGGTTTTGCTATCTTTGGCTTTGTTTCCTGTCCTATTCCCAGGACTCCTGTTTGTACAACAAGTCTGCGTCTGAAGACTTTGAATTCAACAGTGGCTGTAGTGCAGCATCACGAAAGCCAGCCATCTCATAAGCTAAGTGTCCTGTAACCTTGTCTTGAAATCGAGCCGCACTTCAATGATGAATGATGAGATGTTTTGTTATTCTTGGCATTCCTCTCGTGTGAGAGAGATGCGTGGTCTCCCCTGCAGTCCTCCCAGCTTCCTCCAGCTTGGATAATCCAAACAGATGTGGACTTCCCTGAATGCCCCCCGTCAGTCCTGTGCCCCCTCTCACATCAACTAATCTCAGCCATGCCTGTGCTAGCAGAGCGTACCATCTGCTCTGCTCCAGCCCTCTTTGAGATGGGCAGACCTCCACATCTGGACTCCTGCCCGCCCCTCCTCCTTTTCCTCCTTTTTATCCCCTCTGTATACCGTCTCTATCGCTCACACAGAGTGCAACAAGGATTTAAAAGCTCATCAGGCTTTATAGTCTTAATATATCAGTGTCACAATCATTGCCGGTGGATGTTAAACTAATCTGAAGTTAAGTGTTTCGCTGCGTTTTTATGTGGAACATTTAAGAAACACCCAACCAGCCATCTGTCTCTGTATAATTAGAAACATTAAGGTTTAGAGGGATATTTCTAAACAAGAACATCAAAAAGTATGATTTTTAGAAATGACTGTTTCTAAAAATCAGAGAATCTCCATTTTGTTATTTTGGTTGTTGTTTTGTTTATTGTCAGTGGCTATAATCAGACTTCTAACTGATACATTAATGATTAAATAATTAAATATAGGGTTTCAACATTTTGTCTATATATGACCACTAATTCTGACATGGATGAGTTTTTAGGCTGTGCCGTGCTGCTGTTGGGATCTTTACACTCTGTATTGTGTTCACACATTTTCTGCAAGCGTACTGCTATTAGTGACGGCAGCCTGCAGGAACAGAATATTCATTTTACACTATACTTTGTTTTTTTTTTTCACATGAGAGATTTTCATAATTGCGTCTTGGTCTGTGTTCCTGGTACTATAGAGAATCTGTTGACAGCTGTAGTATTGACTCCAAATGTTTCTGGGTGAGTGGAACATGTGCAGTGCAGTCATGATGGGCCAGACTACTGAGTTTTCCAGAGTTAACTCCTAATAGATATTAAATAAGTACATTTCAAAGCCTTACTTTTGGCCCTGTTAAGTCATGAATATTTAACGCTGCCGAAAACTTTAAACTTCAAGCCAGGTTTCCAGGGCCTTTGATTTAATAACACCCCTATTTCATAAAGATCCAACCCACATAGCAGGAACAGGAACTCTGATTAGTCAGCCTTTATTTCACAGTCGTGAGAAAGAGGAGAAGAGCCTCTCTTGTCAATTGATTAACTGTCAAGAGAGGCTCTCCTCCTTTGTGAGCTGATTATGATTAACCACTGAGGAGTAAGTAAAAGATCATCCATACATCTCAGCTCGACGTTCTTTTAATTTGTGCAGTTGCATGAATGTACCACCAGTCAACCCAGCTGGGACATAGCAGACCTATAAGGATTTATCTGTTGAGTGTACAAACCGCCAGCTAATTGTTGACTTGTTTTGACGCTGTCAAGAACATATTGCGAGACGCTGTTGAGCCAGATATTGATTAAGCCATTTATCTGCATCATCACCTCTAGGCACACACTACAGAGCATTTAGACGTCCTAATGGAAGTCCTTGAGTTTATTGTTTTCTGTGTCTGCCACCAGCGTGTCCCCTCCCTCTGCCTGTTCCAGACACTTCGACGTAGCCAAGGAGAACAAACAAGGTTGATGTTTTCCAGGTGACTACGTCTAACTGGCTTCTCCACCCTTTAGCTTGATGTGCACGAGCGCTCAGGTCAGCAGGGAAACTTTGAAGGATGAACACAGGCGTCTTTGTCGTATCCATCAGCGGCTATTCATCGCAGCGACTTACCATGGTGGACAGCAGAGTTGTTGAAGTACGCTATAGAGTGTATGTTTGATCACTCTGGCAGCCGAAACTTTGCTTGACATTTATGATGTTGTGAAAGGGTGTGTAAACAGTGAGGATGTTCCACTGAGTGAAGCCGGGCGTAAAACAAACTCGGTCTGTCTCCAGCCTTTTTCTTTTTCTTTTTTTGTTCCATTTACTTTCCAGCACTTTGTTGCTTCCTTAAAACAATCCATCTTCAACGCTAAGTAGGCCATATGGAAGCCTATATTTATTTATAGAATATCACTAAAATAAGATGTTCTCTCTTTGATTTAAATATAGGTTCCTAATACCTTTTTTTTAAAACTTCGTTTCTCTCTCCAGCTCTCCAGGTCAGTCACGCTATGTCAATTCCTGTTTCCTCAAGTGTTGACACAGGCAATGACAGAGCAGGGAAGTTATAATGCGTCTAAAAGCTGACAAGCCGATGATAACACACAAAAAATGTTGTAATCCAATACATTAAGGTAATCATGTACCTCTCAGCTGTGAGATATGTTTTTTTTTTTGTTTTACCATCATCAGATATGCAGCAAAGAGCGGTGAGAAACTTTACTCAGCAGCATCGCCATGTTAGGTTGATTAGCTCGGTCTATTTTTATACTAAAACATTATATAATGCAGCTCTAATCGCAAGCCTGTATTAAATAGAGCATCTTAATATCAGTGCCTGAGTGTTTCCCATGTGTGACAACTACCATATCCCAAACATGACAAATGAGCGCATGAAGATGCATCCAGATTTCACAAGACAATTATTGAACTTAATCGCCTCCTCAACTGTTTCCTGGTGCCATAATTTAACTGCAGGTCTGCTACCACTGGCGGTGCTTCACACAAATGTAGTATTTTGCTGATAATTTGATTAATGTGGTACATATTGACCTCATTAGGCCCCAAGTGAGTCTGTGTGAGCGACGCTGAGAGCCATTCCCTCCTGTTACTAGGCTGCTACCAGCTCGCTCTTCCCTCATTCATCTTTAATGTGTTTGCTGCGCTGGATTAATTTCTCCAGTTCAACACACATCAATCACAGGGTGATAAGACTCCCCACGGGGTGATTACAGTAAACACTTTTTTTCCCCCCCTGTTATGCACTTATGTCACTTATGTAGAAAACCAACACTTCTCGCAGGGCTGTCATGTGACTCTAGTTGGGCTGATCCTGGAGTGACCTCTCAAAGCTGAAGTCAGTTACTGTGTGTGCAAAGGTTTGCAGCAGAGTTTCTGCATTGTTCCACTCACATCAACGTCTGTATTGATCACGATGTCTGACATCTGTCTCTACTCTGTGGATACTGATTTTATCCCAAAGTAAGACATCATAAATAACAAAGATGATAAATCTGATCCTTCTGACATGCTTTAACTCAGTTCTGATTAGACTAGCAATGCATGTAAGAACTGCACTCTTGATGAACAAGGGAGGATATCATTCCTTTCATTATTGTTTCAACGTCTGTCTTAAGATGTATATGGTTTTCCTTTATATAAAGAGTACAATTTGAGGGTAATTGACTCCGCCAGCCTGCCAGCCTGTGTTTTGGTGCAGTGGATGAGCAGTTTGCCAGGAGCATGCATTGATGCTCATGGCTGCCCACAGCTGTGGTGTCCCCGATTCACCTCTCACCCCCTCTGCTTTGAATGATATTTCAGTGCTCCTGCCAAAATATGACTAGGCAGTGGCACATCTTCGTTCCTCTGCGGCTGGCAACATGACATGCTGATGATGAGTAGAAACAGCTGAAGCAGGATCATATTTGGAGTCGTCAATTTAAGCAATACTGTCTCATTTATTTTGCTTATTTGGGTTTGTTAGAATGACGCCACTTGGAGTCAGGTGACTGAGAACAAGAAGAGCAGCAGCGATGTGCTTTGCTGTTTTTTTCCAGTCTTTTTTCATCCCACTACTACGGCAGTATTGCACTGGAGTCAGGAACGTACACATAATAGTAGAGGGTTTAATGGATGTGGATGCTAAAGGGGCACTCCACAGATTTTACACATGAAGTTCAGTTTACTCATCAAGAAGAGTAGTTCTCAGCCTGTGAAGTCAGGCAGTTGCGTAATGTGCTCTTTTTCTCTGGAGGGAGCTGTCTAAAGTTTGAAAAAAATAACACCGGTGATGTCATCAGGGGATTTAAACCAGGATATTTCTGCATCTGCTGCTTCAGTTTCAACCGTTCTGTTTTAGCGTGTATCTTGTAAGTCCCCCAATTAGTTCAATCTTTAAAGTGCCCCATTAGTACCAGGCAGCCAGTGACTGCTAATACATTAAAAGCCAAAAGCGAATCTTAATACGACTGCATTATGTAACAAATATGACCTACATCTTTTTACAATGAACCTTGGATTCTCATGAAGAGTTGTTACAAATTCATAGCTGTGAATTCAAAAAGTTAAGGGGGGTTAAAAAGGCACCCCATGCACGCCGTCATCCCCACAAAACCTCCACTTCTCTGACCTCAGTAGCCACTGCGGCTGAAAGAGGCATCAGGTGTGGCTCTTTTTGAACTTTGCAACCCGACCCCTCTGCTGCCCACTCCTCCCCAAACCCTAATCCCACTGTAAGTCACCAGGCCATTATTCATTCAGAGCTTCCTCTCTGAGGGTTGGCTTACTATCCTCTGTGTCCCGCTCGCTTCCTGTCTTTGTAGGTCAGGAACAGACAGTAACTAGAGACAGACGGTAAATATATAAATAAATAAATATATAAACGCCTCTTTTCCAAAACAGAATGCACCTGTCTTATTCACTTCAGCTGCCTATTACCTTTTCATCATCGTCCAGTCTGGCACAGAAAATAGCACGTCAATATTTCTTTTAATTTGTTAAATGAATCTCTATATATTATAAGTAAATTCAGCCAATATATTTAAGCAGGTAGCTCCCAGAGTTTCTTTTACTTCCTCGTTTAAAGGCAACCAGATACTCCAATGAGGATGTGGATGCAATGCTATCTTTATCTGATCTATCACAGTTTCCTTTTTCTGACAAATCAATGGGGGCGGACGAATGTGAAAGTCAAAGACTGGTTCACAGGGCCTCCGTGCTGTGGACATTTTTTTTTCTTTTTCAAATGCCAGGTCCAGTTAGCTGATGCATGGAAAGAGAGGCGAGGCAGCCACACTGAGGGCCATGCTTCCCAGCATCCCTCCCTCTCCCTGTTCCCGCCTCGGCGTCCAAGAGCTCGGGCCTCCGGCTGTGTAGCCATGACAACCAAATGAGGTAAATGGTTGCAGGAGAATCCTCATCACGTCCACCACCCTCACAGACCTCTTTTCAGTGGCGCATGAACGTAGTATGTGTGAGTCTTTCTTGCATGCTATTGCCCAGCCAATGTGGCAAATCCTGTTTGGAATTGCAATAAATGATTCTTAGTTCTTTCTTCTCTTCGGTATGCCAGCGTTCTGCTTTCTGTCAAGCCAGCATTACCTGCCCCAAGGGTGAGGCTTGTTTTCATCCTGTGATTTTTTTGACTTCAGACCTCTTTAGAAAAGCACACTATCACCTCAGACGCTGTCACAATAGGACATGACAAAGGCACATGGTGAGAAAAATGTGGAGAAATGAATCATCAGCATGATGGATGGAAAAAGAAACACAAACCTCTGTAATCCATAGAAGCAACTCCTCTGTGCAGTGCTACATATGGGCTAAAGACCTTGACGCTGCAAAAAAAAAAGACACTGGACACGAGCAGAGAAAAGAGTCTTGCTGGGATGGGATTGCATTTCATGTCAATTCATTTTCCCCTGACTTGGTTATCCCTTCATCATAGCGCACGATTGTTCGAATGCACACAGCCCTGAATGAGAGAGACTGTCCATGAACAGGCTGGATGCTATGTTATGCAAGCAGAGGGTATTTGATGTGTTTTTTTTCTAAGTCTCTAATTTCTCTAACACCCTTTCCAAAAATAGTGCAGCCATTTGCATACCTGCGGTGTGATAACAGTGCTGTGTGAAATAACACACTGTGCGGTGTTTACAGATGAGCCTCGCTCATTTGCTGCTGTGACAAGACAAAATCTGTCAACTCCAGGAAACGAGAGGATGAGATTCACAACTATTATCGAGCCATTATTAACACTCTGCAGTAGATATTGTTTTGCTGAGAATCACATTTCCACTGTTCTCACAATTTGTGCATCCAAGGCAGCATTTGATTAAAGGAGAATAGTACTGATCTTCAGCCATTAGGACAGTAGGAGCAGCCTGATACATTTGCATTCAGTCCAAGAATCCTTAAGGTGCTCTCGGTGATGGAAAAACTAATCAAAGAAAAGATCTTCTATAGTGAAAATATAAATAAAAGATTGTAATAAATGCAGAACACTTCCTTTACTTCAGTCATAGTATTTTCCACTGCAGGATGGTGAGGTGTGGCATAATGTGAACAGGCTAATCGGTATTCATACACTTGCATTTCTTTACAAACACAAACCAGAGGACAGGAAAAAAAGGATTTTATTATTAATTTTTTTTAACCAAACATCAATATACAGCTACACATACGGTCTGTTTGACAGCGTCTGTTTGACATTTGGATATGCATTCAGCGGCGGCAGCGTCGTCACACTCTCTTCTGTCATTTCATTTAGAGTTGAGCCATTCTGACATTTATCCGACAAAACATAACATGGATTTTGGTATTTTAAGCAATATCAAGACAAACAGCCACCACTGTCTCTGCTTCCCAGGGTGCGCGGTGCCAGAAAAAAAAAAACTATTTTGGGGACTGACAGTGTAAAGAAATGCTTCATTCTGAAAGGTGTAATAGAAAAATAGACATGAATCTGAACTTTATACTGCAGGTAACTGAACAGTGCATGCTCTAGTGTGCTGAATATTTGCTAGTTCATAAAATGAGAAAGAGAAAAAGGAAATTGTCATGCGAACATATGCTTCAAGCTAACGACTAAGCTAACATAACAATCTGTTAATATACAGTAACTACACAGTAGTCGAAATGATAATGATATGTATAAAAACTCTCCTCTGTTCTGCGTCTTGACCTGACAGTTATGGAAGCAGTTTCCCAGCTGTTCAAGGGGAAAACCTCTCAACCAAATCAGCTTCCGTTGCTCTGGCAGTTTTGGGCAGTGACAACAAACATGTTTTATATTTTCATCGAGTTCCTAAATGTTCCCTCCACTTGCTCCTTGAGGATGTATAACTGTGGACATGTTCAGTCTGGCTGTGAGCTTGGTGTTAATTCTGACAAAACTATCTTACGAAGTACTTAAAAATATAAAATTTAATGGTGTTCCCCCTTTAGGACTGTATCTAGACTGACATTTATATTGACTGTTTCACTAAGCCCCATCCTCCTTTGTTTTCTTTACTGAACTTGTCAAGCTTTCCATTCTTACACTGCACTTTGTGGTAATACCAGTACACATGCTTAACATCATAACTGGTCACTTTTGTCACTAGCCGTGTTTCCATGTAAATGTCAAACAATTTTTTTAGGAGACTTTTTCCATTTCTATCAATAGAGGGAGAGACCGGCTGAAAGGGAGGAAGAGGAGCGACGGACATGCAGCAAAGGGTCGTGAGCCGGACTCAAACTCAAGACCGCTGCTGGCGATCTGCGCCCACGTGGTAACACCTTAACTCAGCAAGCTATATGGCGGCCCCAAGGGTCAAACAAATTTGAAGCAAACTTTAAAATATTGGAAAAATGTGAAGAGAAATTGCAAATTAGGCTTGCTTCCAATAACTTTAGCTCTGGAGCGAATAATGCTACATTACACATGGGTAAAATAAAGAATAGATTAGAAAAGGCATAAGCAAAAGCAGTTGTTTGCCAACTGCAAAAAAGAAAAGAAATCAAAGAAGAAGAAATCAAAGAAGAAGAAAAACAGAAAAACTATGTCAATCTGCCATTTCATGCCACCTATTACTGGTCATGTATCATGCTGCCTGTAGGCAAAGAAAAAAAGGAGCTAAATGTTTGCTACATCAGAATTTATTAACAATAATAATAATGTAACCTTTATAAATCCCCTTGGGGAAATTCAATTCTGCATTTAACCCGTCATACACACATTGGATATTGGGAGCAGTGAGCTGCCCCGGTGCAGCACCCAGGGAGCAGTCAGGGGTCAAGGGCCTTAATCAAGGTCCCAACGGTGGCCGCAATGGGGGTTCGATTCACTGACCTTTCGGCTGGTAGCCCAGGGCTTAACCCGTTGTGCCACCACTGCCTCCTTATTCCATCAAACACATTTTTTTTGTTGTTTTTTTAAAAGTTTGCCAATAACTATTTGTCATGCAATAATCCAAAATATGCATAGAAGTACATTATGGAAACATGGAAACATGGAAACACGGCTACTGAACTCCTTAGCTGTGGGTGCATGTAGAAGACATGTTCAACGTAGCAGCTCTTTGTGTTTTGGGCTAGTCATTCCCAATATAACAGAACTGCATTTGGTTAAATAACAGTAAAATAGTTTGGATGTTTACCGTAGAAAAACACACATGGACATGCAGCTCGATTTACACTATGATTACTGTTCAGGTTTTCAAACAATACTGTGACATGAGAAGAGGATTTGAGGAAAAAGATGATTTTGGCAGGTGTAGCAGCATCTAACTCAAGTTTGGTTGGAGTTACTGAAGCGTCAGCTTCCCCCCAAAAGCAGGACCGAGTGGTGATCATCTGATATAATAGCATCTGGACTCCCAAAGAGTGAATGTGGTCGTGAGCCCACAAAAAGGTCTAGCAAAGTAAGCTAGTTAGCCAGCCATGCTAACATTCACAGCTTAGGTTAGAGCAGATAAAGACAAAGTTTAATCTGTTAAATCATGTTTACCTCTTGCGTTTTGGGTTTAAACAAGACATCACCCTCTGAACCCTTGAGATATTCACTGCTCGCCTTTAAGATCATGCACACTGCGTCAACATATGGAGAAACCCAAAGCTTTACAGGCATGCTGACATGCCTAGGTACAGTTACTAAGTTATGGCTGGACAGTTGAGGGAAGGGGTTTAGTGAAAGGCCAGTAGATCGTTTCAATGGGCATGTGTCTTTAAAGTGTCCCACATTTGAATTCTGGCAAATACACAACATCCATACAGTACAGATCTCACACTGCTAGCAAGATGTGCTGGTTTCAGCACAACATGTGACAGCACGCATTAATGAAAACATACCGTGACAATACAGGCTGGTACCAACATACAGCACGATGATGATACACCCTATCATGGAGTGTACCAAGATGATGTTAGTCTCCTGTGGAATCTTTGTGCTTTTATTGATTGATGCCTACACAAATGGAAAACAACAAAAAAACAAATAAGGCCACATTTATGTTCTGTCATTTCTGCAAAATGTGCCTCAGAACGCCACACATTCAGGGTTATGACTTGTTCTAAAGGGACAGAGGCATTTGGAATTCCTTTTTATCTTTTGTTAAGCACACAGAGAAAACGATGACTCTATTTGCTCGTGGCTCTTCTTTTTTTTCTATCCGCTGCTTGTTTGCATTTGGAGGCTTTGACATTCTTTCTGCTTCATATCTCAATTTCACTGAATTATTCATGCCTTACAAGAATGTGAGAAGCAATACAATATACCTTGGGTTTTTTTTAAGGGGGAGAGTGGGGGAGTCCAGTTCTGTGCATTCCCAATCCTAATCATGGAGGATTTAAATATACAGGACGCAAATAACAAACGGAAACCCATAATATTTAGGGCACTGGTTTATTAAATTTAGAATGTACTGCACTGACACTCCTGTGAATGCAGATGCTGTTGATACAATATGATTTTAGACATCAGACTTTTCCAGAATATCAAATTAGCAGCTTTACTGCAGAGATGTTTGGATGTTTAGTTAAAGGATAATAAGCTGATGGATATCTTAAAGACAACAACAGACATTTAATTATTCCTCTTGCTTGCCACCTTTGTACCGAACTGTTTTTCTGTTCTGACGTGGTCTTTCTGTTACAATACGGCATAGAGACTGCCATGCAGGAAGCCAAGTAAGACACTTGGCTCACTCACAGACAGACTAGAAGAAAATGTAAATCTTTGGAGACTGTAACTGTTTGAGTACAATGTGTGTATACAGAGTGTGATTTGGCTTCTAATTAGGAGCTATGCCTACCTCGCTAAATAACACAATGTCCACAACAAAGTCCTTATATGCAGTCTCTCCTCTACCCAGACCTAATCTTTGGCAGAAGAAGACAAAACCAGTCTGCGGGATGTCATTAGGGGCTTTGTGAAAATTAGGTTCACCAATAAAGTGCATTATTCAACACAATAATTCTACCTAGGTTCTAATTTAATACTGCGTTTGCCATAATTTCCAAGATTATACCGTGGATATTTTACGAGTTTCTTTCTACACAGTTCACAGTTACCAATCTAAGAGATATACAGTATATCCTGCTGAGTTCTATGTTTGTTTGACTGTACACTGTTACTTTTGTACATAGATTTGCGATTATATAATGAATATACTGCTCAAAGAATGTGTGTAGACCCACTGGAATCTCTTCGTGCCTGCAGTACATCAATACCCAAATCCTTCTTGCTCAAATGACCTCGCTGCCACTGTTTAATTTCACATGCAGACAGAACAACAGTATGTGCCTTCTGAACTCTTTGTGAACAACTTTTTAATGTTAGTGAGTGAGGCTGTCCAAAAGAGACACTGTAAATGGCAGGATATGCCAGCATATAATGGTACAGGCAGTTAAACACTGAGGTCATTGGTCGGTATGACATCCTTTTATTTGTTGGTTTGTTGGTTTTTTCCAATGGGATCAACATTAAAGGTTCTGCCTTTCCCAGATAAAGCCCAAAAGAAAGTCATCCAAAAAGTCACACTAACTTTGATGTCACTTTACAGGATTTCAGATTCCAGAGTTTAATGTTCAACATGAGTAGATTTTAAGTTTTTGGTTTTTCTAAGACTAACGTGACAGCACTACAGCAACAGCTCTTTTTTATAATCTATATCTTTCCCATTACAAAGGTGTCGGTCTTGTTATATTTGTGTAGGCCTCTAACACTGAGCCGTGACCCAGTAGCCATAATTGTCGACCACAGGCTCTCACAGCCAAAAATATAATAGCATTTTTTGAGTGGAGCAGCGCACTCACTACCCTTTAATGGGACTCATTCCTTGGGAATGTCTTTTATCACCATATTTCAGATGTCCATGTGCAAAGAAAACAACTGCAACTTTACCAGGGCAAGATCCTACCGTTAAACAGACCTGGATATTCACCAGGGAACAAACAGCATGGGGGCACACGCTGCCGTTGTGTCCTCTCAGTGTTTGAAGTACCAGGACCACACAGGCTCTTCAAAAACACAAAATCCTTCTCACTCCTCACTCTCCTCCTCGTCCCCCTTGGTGCCTTTACTCCAGCGCTGGAAGCAATGAACAGTTGAAGCCAGGAAGAAGCTGGTCATGATGGCCACCACAGACACCGAGATGCCAGAGAAAATGATGATGAGCAGGTCTGTTAGAGTCAGGGTGGCCTGGCACTCACGAAAGCTATCCTTGGAGAGCTGGGTCAGGGATACGCGTCTGCCGTCCATAGGGAGGGAGCACTCCATGCCTTCCACCCCTAAATGGAAACAGCAAATAAGATTAGACAAATTTACCAGACATGCTGGATTTATATCGCAGTGAAAAATGTTGCATTAACCTCCTTCTAGACAGGTTTATTCACAGGGCAGTCTTTTAGAAATAATATCAAATGGAAGAAAAAGCAGACAGTGCTTCTGTGTCTTTATACATAAAATACAAGAAATCAACTATCAGCTCATTGATTCCTCAGAAGATTACAACTAAAAGTGATGCGTTTTTGCCCATGAGATGCATCCATCATGCAGCCTACACCTGCTCACAGGACCACAAATTACCAGAGAAAGAAGGAGTGCATAGTTGGTCTTGTTTGTACACAGTCGTTCAATTCTGATAGTTAAGTGTTTAAAAGATCAGAGTAATCCTCTTTAAGAGTGGGAGCTGATTTAATAACTGTAAGGTCGACCAGAAGTCTTTACTTATGAGCTGAAGTTGCACTGCGTATACACTACGCCCACCCACAGCAGGACTGTAGGTTCACTCTTGGAATAAAGTTGAAATAGTGTGAAGCAGAGTGATACTCCTTATGTATAGCTGTGTACTGTCAGAGAAGCTTTATTTTTGCCTCGTGCAGAGCAAGTAGTCCATCTCTGTTTTCCATTCTGTGTTAACGGTTTGGAGAATGAAATAAACATCCATTTAAATCGTTTTCATTTCCACTGGCAGCCACACAAGGCAAACCTCTAACAACACCCGTGCCATTAAATGTGACCGCTGTTACATCTCAAAAAACGTACTGATGTTGAAGCATTAGTGAAGGGCACCTTGACCAAACTCATCTCAAGATGAAGGCATGATAAATCAGTGAGTGCTGCTCCCTGTGTCTCCGTCACTTTCACATGGTTTACTGTTCAGACATTATTTAAATGGGAAAGGACAGCGACAGTGGTTTATTGGATTTCAAGGATACAAGTCCTCCAGTGACTCTTCTTTTCCAACTCATGATTACAAATGAGATCAACACTGGATCATTAGGGGCCATTTTAACATGTATATAATGAAGACTGGACACTAGCACTGAAAACAGAAGGGGATCACTCTGACATGCTTACAGAGTCAAATACTGCACTTATTTTATTTTTCTGGCAGTTTTGTTACCATTTGAGTTTCATTTGGTATAAATACCAATGACACACGCTGCTGTTCCACCACTCACAACACTGCAAACACAATCATCCACACAGCACACAAGTTACCTTCATTTTGGCAATGCATTGTGTGGAAAAAGTAGACATATTGATGCAAGTGTTCGCTTATAGGTGGGTAGAGATGAAGCCTTGCAATGTGGGTGGCTACTTTCTACTGATACTGTACATGCAAATGCACACACTTGGCAGAACATCAATTCTGGGTCTTTGCTCAACAGTCAGCACATTTCAGCGCATGCTTTGTTATAATAAAAATGGAATCACTTTTCTTATTGTCTTATCGATTGTCTACAATTATGTTGATTGTGCTGATGCTGAAATAAAATTCACATTTTTTCTGGGTGTGCTATTTAAATGTATAATCAGGTATTAAAGTAATTTGAAAGACAAAATAAACTGAACTGCAGAACTTACTTTTTTTGTTGTGAACGTACCAATAACCTCGGAAACGTTTTAAGTGACAATGGAAAAAAGAAATAGTAGAAATTAGTGATAGCATGGAATTGGTTTCCATGGTCCTCTGATTGACTTGCTACAGTATTAATAAGGGTTGTAACTAAACTCTTTAAAAGCTTGATAAAACTTGGTGACACTAATCCCCTAATAAAAGATACAGATGCTCACATTTCACCATTCAGTTACTAGAGAACACGATATTACACAGACTAAACTGCAGCACAGAAAAATACAGTGAAGCTTTCTTTTATAATAATAATAATATTCTAACCTTTATTGATTCCCTTCTCTGCATTTGACCCATCCTATTCATAGTTAATGTTAACTATTCATACTAGGAGCAGGGGGTTGCCACGGTGCAGCCAGGGGTTAAGGGCCCACAGCGGTGGTGACTGGGACAAGTAGACGCTCTCATTGTCCCACCTCAACCTCTTGCCAGTCCAGAGGCTCAAACCGGTGACCCACCGATTACAAGGTCACCACTGCCCCAATTTTTGTAGTTTATATAAAATTCATGATTTCATGCTTATTTGAACACACACAGTGCACTTGTTACTGTGAGTTTTAGAAAAGATTCTGCCTGTACTTCAGACTTCCATCTCTGGTGAAGACAAGTGTGACCAAAACCTTTGACAACATGGTTTAATCAGTGGCGATAAGTCTGTAGATGTCTCAGTCTCTCTTCATTCCCTCTTGGTTTTTTTTGCATCGAGCACATTTTTGACTAGTGGTTGTACACAGTAGCTCAGAAAATGTTTTGCAATGCTTGCACTTCAAGCTTAATAACATTCATTGTCACAGTGGATGCAGAATAATTAGATGATAATGGATGGTCTCTGCCTCCTGCCAAGCTTATTTATGAAAACGGCTAAAAATCTAAAACACAAGAAGTTTATTGCGAGCATCATAATGAAGTCATCTGTCACCCAGTGCAACTGTGACACATTTATGTGTTTGCTATAGTTTCTGGACAGTAATGGAGGTCAGCGGCACAGAGACATGAGCTATGCTTGGCCTTGGCCACACAGGCAATGTGTCCGAGTAGGAAAAGTCGTTGGTTAGACACTGTTCAGGATATGTGTTGTCTATATGAGAAATAAAAAACATTTTTAGAATTATTTAAATTTTTATTTTTTATATTCATTCAGAAGTCAAGTCCTCTTTTGACCATTTTGTTTGCAGTCATAGCATCAATGCATGCAGCTATGATCACAGTTTTAGTTACTTTATGTTTATGTATAAATAGCTGTGCATTCATCCCATCATCGACATGCACACGGACCATAACCAGGCTTGCAGGAACCACGGCTCTGTGCACACTGGACAAGTTCTGCAGAAAACTCAGGCAGCCTCGGATCAGTGAGTCAGATGCTCACCCCGCATCAAGACAGAGGCTCCAAACTGAAATGGAGCCAAAACCAACAGTTCTGGTGAGAACTAGAGAGGAGCTCACTGATTACTGGCACGAATGAATTCCAAGACATGTCTAACGCATGCTGTGGGAATCAGGGATCAAAACAAAGTCAGAGTCCAAAGCATGTGAGAAAACTGCTCAACTGAGTGACGTGCGAGTCTCGGCATGACAAAGTGCACAATGCTTTTAAAGGCGGTTAATCTCCTCTGTGACGAATATGAGATGATCATGGCTTTTTTTTTTGGTTGTTTGTTTTTGGCTTTGTTTTATGCTTTCTAAAACTAATATTCTAAGAAGTGCATTGCATAACTTGCCACATGGCTCACACTTTAAAGTTTCCAAACTGCAGTTTGGCTCAGCTGCGCTTTCAGACAAGAGTTTTTTGTTTGTTTGTTTGTTTGATTTTTTTGTTTATTTGTTTAGTTTTGTTTACTTTGAAACATTTACTTAATTTCTCTTACAGCATTTATGAATGTAAGCTGTTGGACCGTAGGTTTTTATAGACATGCAGAGCGTGAAAACCTACAGGTCTGTGAAATTATAGATGGTTTATTTTAATAGCCACTATATAAGGCAGGTCCAGGGATGTGTGTTGGAGCTTGACTTTGTAGAAAATAAATTCCCTTCAGTTAGTAGCAGCGAAAGGAAATAAATCTGCAATACACTATTTAGAAAAAGACACAAACACAGTGCACGGACATTGTTGGAATTATTTGTTCAAAAAGCAGTTTAGGTAAAAGAAATTCAACTTGTGTATCATAGTTACACACTTTACTAAAACTCTGATTAAAACAGAAGATTCAGTATATTGGAGAGCCGGTCCTGTTTGTGCCTGAGATAAATGGATCATATGTATATTTAAAATGCACTTACTGCAGGGCAAATAACCCATCACCCCAGAGACTTAGCCTTCTCCTTTTCAGACAGTCCTGTCTGTTCTTGCCTGCTCTGGATGCTTGATTAATAACATCTGAGACTAAAATTATCCTGGTGAACGCATGGCCCCTGCAGGACTTACAGCATTATCACGTTCATCATCCTTCAAAACACAGTTAGAGAGCATCTCAGTGGTGGACAAAGACAGCAGACTTTTGTTATCTGCTTTTCATATTAGTCTGCAAGCATGTCTACACAGTAATGACTTTATATTTGTATATTTGAACATGTCATACAATAACAAAAGCTACACTATGTGTGCCTGAAATGTGAATTAGTAAAACATGTGTGGTCATCTATTTCAATACAATCTGCTTTGTGTATAAAACAAAATATGCATGATTTATAGAGAAGATGTAGTGGCTTTCCAGTGGAGCACTATTGTTATGCAGCTAAGAACTAAAATGACTCAATAGGGGAAACAGAATGACACTGTCTGAGAAATGGGGGAATTACTGAACAGCTGTACTGCTTGGCGAAAAGTGGAGCTGTTCTTTGTCAAACTTACAAGCTGTCTGTCTGTACCAGAAGATGCCCAGACTTTCAGTAATGTGATCTCCGAATACAGGTGTAGGGAACTGAAACCCGTGTCTGAAATTTAACAAAATGATGCAACGCTGCTTCTCTTGTTCTAATGTGTGACATAAATAAGTAAGTTCGACCTGATTTCCATTCATCCAGTGTGATTACAGTGCTAGCACTACTACCGTGAAAAAAATCCCTGTATATATTCCCAAATCTAAAAAAGGGAGTTTTTTCATCCATTCTTCCCATCCTGCCAATATGATGCCAATGCAGCACTACCATGCTAATTGCTAACAAAGCTGCTATTTATCATAAACTGATAGCTACCTAGTATATTAGCAGAAGGCAAAGTGCTGCAGCGATGTCATTTTATCATACCATTAAGCTGGCTCACTAGATCACCATGGTAACATAGGCTACACAGCTAACCTGCTTTGTAGCTGGTAAACTCCACAGAATCAGATCAAATTCACAACCTCTGATCAAAACCTGTCAACAGCCCAGCTACTGACCAATCAGATTACAGGAAGCATCAGTCCTCAGCGGACAGAAGAGCTTACAGCAGGGTTTCTAACAGTGTCTGTGCCTTTTCATTCTTATAGTATTTCATCACTGCAGCTCAGAATAACACGAGGAGTCTGTTGTGTTTCACTAGAAAACCAATCCACACATACTGTGGAGCATGTGCCATGATTATAAATGTAACTTTGTGGTCAGACAGACCTTAGGAGAAATAATTAGGACCTACCCTCTGGTTTTCTATAAAAACACAAAAAACTTTTTATGTGCATCATAAATGCATATAGCTCATCATACACATTCAGCATTAAAGACCCACTCTATACAAATTACACCTACTGAAATCCTTATTTATAGAGTTCTGACATACTCTCTATGTTAACTTATTATTTCACCTACATAGACAAACATTTAACCTGGTGGAACTCGCTCTTTGCTATGACTACGACCATATTAACCAAACTGCAGCCCCATTTCTTTTAAGTTTTACATTAAACAATTCTTTCCCTCTTCTATTTATGGTTTCTCTGATTCACAAATCTGCCCCTTTCATTTGAACACTGTCATATAAGAATATATAATGCCAGAGTTAACAGAGGATGCCGATAACCACTTCTGTGACAGACATTATCGAGGGCAGAAGATGTTAGGCTTAGTGAAGCCAGAAAGCCAGACTTGAGCTTACTTCATGGTACAGACGAGGATTTGGTTTGATTTAGAATGATCCTAGAAAAGGGCAAGATTAAGAGCACTACAAGGAGAGTTGACTACTATCCACAGCATGAAGTAGGGTGGGAGAGAAACTAGCTTTTGTTTATTCTAACTTAATATAGTGTAGTGCAGACTGGAGTCTCTAATTTGATGTCAGGGATAATACAAAATGTAATGTAAGAAAGTAATATAACATGTTAAATGCAGGTTGAGTATGTGCTTTTACACTTCTAGTGGAGTCCTGTGTAAAATGGGTATCTATCTATCCAGACTGATGATAAAGGGTGTGAATTTTAATAAATTGCACATCGCGTATCAGAAAAAAACAGCTTTTTAATGTGCTTAGTGAGTATCTCAGACCATTTTTAATAAAAGCTGGACAGTGAGTCATTGTCAGCTTAGTAAATGGGTAAGGTGATGCAATTCACGTTGAGAGTTCATTAATTAACCCACTGTGATCACACTAAGTGTGGCTGCAGAGCAGGCTACTTTGCAGTAATGTAACACAAATCATGCCCTCACACTCTCAGGTATGTCGGCCCACACAGCTATGTTACATTCCTGGCGCGGACAGTTGATGGATTACATTTAGGATTACAGCCAGTCGACGGGACAGGCTATCTGCTGTCTCAGCAGTGATTGATCTACCTAGCCGTGGCAGACTGATATCGGAGGCCTGTTTCTCCTCCCTCCCTCAACACCACACTGTCTGTCCAGATTGATCTCTGCACCAACAGCTGAGGCAAAAAATCACCACAATAGTACACTTGCAGACTGGTGTAGGAATTAGCATCCATTTGCCCCATTAAACACTGCTGTTGAGGCACTCCACCTAAACACCCCAGTTGTGTAAAATGATTCACCAAACTGTCTCCTCCCTGCTTTATTAAACAAGATGAACGTGGCACTCAAGTCCAATAGTCAGTAGATATAAATAGAACCAGGCAGACATAATTGCAGGGAATTATTCAGTTACAAAGAGAGAGAGTCTGACAGAAATCTGAGAGAAAAACGGCGAGAGATTCATACAAGAAGAGGGCAAGAGTAGTAGTTGGAGAGTGGAGGATGTGTGAAATGAATGCACAAAATGACAAGCATTCATGTGACAGTGGGGCGAAGGTGAATCATTCAGAAGGGGATTCCTTCTGTGTGCAGATTCACCAACATAACTGAACCAGGGGTATTTTCAAAATGTCACACCGCTAAAGCACAAGGGCCCACTTATAAATTTGCTTGTTACCAAATACAGTTAAAAAGCAAATGTCAGTAGATTTCCCTTCAATTTATCATCAGACTAGAAAGCAGTTTGTCTGCTGTCATAATTCATCACGATGAAACAGCTAAATATGCAGGTCTTTGTAATTTATGCTTCACAGTTGGCCACACAGAAGAACAAAGGGAAGTATCCACCATGCACCATGCGGCACACCACCAGTGAAATAATGCTTTTGGCTTTTCACCTTTTATTCCTGACACTGGCAGATTATCCTTTTCTGCTTCTGTACGTGCAGCAGCTGATGCTATCACACTGTAATTCTGTCCACCTTTTCACACTCAGCTCTCCCTTGCCAGCTCTATCTCGCTCACATCCCAACTTTAAATAAACATTAAATTAGGCCAAGATAAAACAAGCTGTCAGCCTGTGTTAATGGAACAGATATTTTCTCATCACATACCCATGGGTAGCAAAGATAGCAAAGCGATGTCGTGTGGGGCAGAATGGCATCGTGTGTGAGCTATGGAGTGCCAGTCAGTGGCATCGTATTTTCAGAGCTGTTTGTGTTTGTGGTAACAGCTCTCAGTGGAGGAACTGGATCGGCTGTGAAGGAAAATTCAGACTCTGTCACATGAACTGCTACGTTGTAGTGAAACTGTTCAGGTCGGGGCTAGTGTTGATAGCAATGCCTCAATGGGCCTCAGCCTCAATCTCCCATCTCCCATGAGAGTTGGCCTGCCCTGCCCTGTAGGCAGCTCTAGCTCCAATTACCCTGGCCAATGTGCCGTAGAACTGTGTCACTCTGAATTATACATGGCCTTTGTTCATCCTTAACCCAAGAGCACTGGAGACAGCAGTGGATCATGTTTACTCATCCTTCCATTAAATCATTTATGAACCTGATTGGTGGCTAAAAAACCTTTTAAATGGCACCAAAAAAAAAACCAAAAGCAAAATGATGCAGCTTTGTATCTGACCGCTTTTCTGCTCAATATGAAATACTGACTGTATTTCTGTGAAGATGCAAAATCAATCTGAAAGTCAGATTCAGCTAAGAAATATTCAGGAATAATAATTTACCTCTGTTGCTGCACATAGGAGACAAAACACTTTTTTTGACCGTCCGATAAAGTCTAGAATTTTAAGTATCTTCCAAACGCTCAGCATGCTGACCTGCAGTAATCAAAGTTATGCAAACAGAAAAGTGCGCTGCATTGTGAACTCAAAGTCACAGGGGAAATCAAGATGTGAAAAATGAAATGGGAATTGAGTTTACAGCATGGGCTCCACAGCTGCTACATTACGCAGGCCTTCATCGAGGAAGCCATAAATATCTTGGGAAGACTTAGAAAATAGCTGTAGAGTTTTGTTTTGTTTACAATTTTTAAATTACTGTAAGGTGATGTTCAAGTGTTGCACTCATGCCTTATTTTTCAGTTGCTTTTTTAAAGGTACGGCAGGTAAATGTTGATGTTTGAGTAGCTTATTTCAAGTAAAGCTTGAGGAAACAAAACATGCTCATGTCATACTGAGTCTTAAACCCATACATACGAGTGTTTTACAGTCTCATATACTGATCTTTATCATGCATATTTTTTTTGGAAAGAAATCATTTCTTATTAAGAAGCTAATCAAAGGTTTGCTCCACTTGCCACTTGTTTTTTCTGAACATCTGAGAAAGATAAAGTAGGGTAAATTAAACTCCACACTCAATACTCCAGCAGTCTGCATGCTGACAAAGGGCTCCAAAGTCAATCCAAGTCTCAGACAGTAGGACCAATGCCAGATTTGGTGGAACCTCTTCTGTTTTGTAGCGTATCAGAAAGAATGATCGTGTATATTCGTAGTAACTGTTTTAGCTCCTTTATCAAAAGCAATATGTGGTGATGAAATAAAGAGAGAGGCCTGTTTGAGGAAACCTTCAACAAAGTTTAATGTGGAGTTCAGTGTAAAACTGAGAGGAAACAGACAGGAAGCATATCCCTCTGCTAAATTAAAACGCATAATAACGGTTTATTGGAGACCCATTATAAAAGGACTTTGAATTTGATTTTAATAAAATGCATCTTCTCTTTATTGATGTGAATTTCACACATCTCATGCGTTGGCCGAGGGTTGTCTTGAGGGTGAAAGCTCCCAGGAGGTTTTAGTCCAGTGCAAGAGTTCCTGCATAGCCTTTGCTGCATGCTGCCTTTTTTGCAGGACACTAATGAGTGTCCATCTGTGATTGTGTAACCACTTCAAATAAGGCATTCCAGAGAATAGGTCATTGCATTATCCCGTAACTGAGAGCTCAGTCATTACGTTAATTAGGTCTGGCAGTGTGATGCCTGCATGTGTGAAACAGCCGTGTTTGTAAGTCCAGCTCACAATAAGCTTCCCGGCTACCTGAGGCTCCCACAGAGACTCCGTGAGGCCAACTTCCCTGCAGCATTTACACTGACTTCATAGTTAGTTAGTCTGTAGTTACTTCTTAGTAGGTTAGCACACACATCTGCTGAGGATATCATACTGTATATGCTGCTGATGTGCAGTTTTAAAATTTTGGGCACCATATTTTGCTGGATTTACACACTTCACTAATCGTTCGTGCTGAATTAATGTTGACAGGCATATTTCTTTTAGCAGCATTTCTTGATCCACCTGTCTTCCTTGTCTCACCTGTCTTCTCTACATCATCTTGTGTCTTGTCACCTGTGGGTGTGGCACCGTCAGATGTAGTTAGAGGAAAGCGAGACTTGATTGTGCATTTCGTCTCAACTTGCATTACCAAATGGTAGCCTTCTAGTCTTAGCAGCTAAAGCTAATGCCTTCATGCATATTTATTGTGACAGTAATGTGTGAAAGGTACGCAGTTAGTGTGCCCATTGTATGCTAGTCTACCATTTCTAGGTGCACAAGTGCAAAGAAATCACTTGCAACTTCAGTAGAATTGGTTACAAATGCAGCCAATCAGCCGCAACCTGGAGCCATGTGACAGTTTTGAGAATACTGAATTCATAGCATGCCATAGAATAAGTATAGACTTAGTATGTAGAGTGGAACTGGGACAAAGACAACATCTGTAGCAGCTTTTATCTTCAGTCGAGCTCTTCGTTTCAGGGGCCGCACGCTCATAAAATTTGCCTTTTTTTATTTAGCAATGCAACTAATGTGTTGTTTAATGAAAAGCACATGAGGACACTATACCCACGAGGATGAAAAGAGCACACTAATGTCCAATTTAAAATGTAGCCTAATTTCTGTCTCTGTAATTGATTCTCTCTACGATGAACGAGATATTAAGTTGAAACACCCACACTGGCGGCGGTTGTTAGCGTTGATACATATTGAAAAGCTTATCGTGTCGAGCTCATTCACTAATGAGTGCCCATCTGTGATTGTGTAAGCACTTCCAATACAGCATTCCAGAGGATAGGTCATTGCATTTTTCTGCCATCGAAAGCTCAGTCATTACGTTAATTAGGTCTGACAGTATGATGCCGGCATGTGTGAAACAGTCGCGTTTGTAGATTCTACTCACTATAAGCCTCCCTGCTACTCTGTGTCTCCCACAGAGACCCGGTTAGACTCAGCAAATTTTCCTGCAACAGTTGTCTTAACCTCTTAGATCTCTATAATCTGGTCTAAGACTTAGTGCAAGTGGGGATAGATTCCTCTTCACCGAATGGATTTAATATGTTAGACTTACAAATGTGTTCTCTACATCCCACTGCAAATCACATTTGCTGGTTGGGTTACACTTCTGACTGACTTGCTTTTGCTTTTAGAGACATTAAATAACAGCAGATTGTTTGAAATTATGTTTTCCCTTCACAGCTACAGTGACATTGTCTTAGAAAGCAGGAACCTATGATGGAAAATAATCATTATTTTTCCTTTTGCTAATATGTTATTTGTCATCCAGTCATCCAGGATTACTAGCGCTGAAATTCCTGACACCTTTCGACTAAAGAAAATGATAAAACAACAGAAAAGACCAAGTGCAGACCATTTCAGATATCCCTTAGAAATAAGCATGACTGTGCGTGTGTGTTGTCCAAGCTGGCGAACTCATCTCTGGGGCCATAAAGCAAACACTCACTGATGGGGATGTAAGAGCTGCATATGAGGTGAGATACACATTACTAACTCAATTTCAGAGTGTCTATACTCTGGGGCCAGTTGGCAGCCATGCCAGCAGCTTGGCCAGCCATCGGCTTCTTCTTTGTTGTTGATGTCTGCCTGGCAAGCACAGCGACTGCAATTCATTATGCCTTGGAGTTGACAACACTTAGAACCTGTGATTAATGCATTTGCAACCTTTTGCTTGGGGGAATAAGGAATTCTTGCCAGTTTATCAACTTTGCTTCTTCACAGGCACAAACTTGTCTTTTTTGGGGGCAAATGAAAAAGGACCAGAGAGGAACACGAGAGCAGAATCAATAGCATGGTACACCATGGCCTAAATGTATATAAGGAGTTTGCTTTTGAGCTGTCAGCAGTTTGCAACAAGCCGGCCAGTTTTAAGGGGAGCTGCATTAAAGCTCTCGTCTGCTAGATCACAAGTGGGATTTGCACAAGATTTTATTTAAGATGCAGATATAAAATGGGGATGAAATATTGTGATGTTCAAATCATTCTGTTTATCATTTTTCCTGAATGTATATAATCCTCCTTTCCCAAATCTAAAAAAGAAAACACATCTTGAGTCAGACAATTTGGGTCACTGCCATTTAGGCTTTGCAAAAACAACAGTTTATATATGCAGGCCAACATTTCACACCCCAATTCATCTTAGGACAGCGACAGAGGAAACAGTCCTTCTTTCCACACAGCAACCTTCACCTGAACACTCTGTGCCATATTTATAAACTGAGTCGTGCTTTTAAGGCACATTCCGACTGAATTCCCAGAATAACCCGAGTCCACATCAAATCTATACTCTGATCTAAATGTGATAACAGCACGAGTTTCTAGTCATGTGTGGCTGAACTGTCAGATCTGTTTATTTTTGCTTCTTTGCTCCAAAATGCAAGCGTGCTCTTACGAGATAACTGCTGTCTGTGTCCTTTTGCGAGGACATGAATAGTAATACGGCTGACCTTCAGTAGAAACATTCATGGGTCCCTTTGAACAAAACATAATTATGCTCATATTTACCTGGAAATAAATGGCTACTGACAAGTGTATCAGATACTCTATACAGCCTACTAAACTGAATGATATTAACACAGATCTGAACAATTTGAATGCTTTCCCCTTTAGACTGCTGAACCTAATCCCCTCCATGTAAGAAGATCTTACCCACATCATCATACCTCTAAAAGGACTTGGTGACCCCCTTTGTCTTGTTTTGTTCCTCAGCTAAGCAGGCACACATTGAGACTGCCTCGCAAACCCACCAAAACTTCCATCCTGTTATCTAACTCAGCCCTCCAGGCTAAATCGCAGTGGTAGACGGAGTGTGTAGTATGAGCCTAAAAATTCACATGGATAGAGCAGTAAACACAGGGACAGAACGAAGGTTGGCTTTTTATTAGTGTAGGAAGAAGCTTTGAGAATAGCTGAATTGCAATGTTCACCAAATGGGCAAGTATTGCATAAATGAGTATCAAACAAATGTAATCTATAAATTGATCATTGTAATTAAAAGACAAACACACAGGGCTTTCTATGCACACTCAAATGTGAAAACCACAAGAATTACAAGTTGAATTCTTTATTTGAGTTGTTTGATTTCTTTTCCCAATGCTACATTTTGACTTGGTGTCTATGGGAATAAATTAAATTCATAAACAAAGCATCCTTGTGGTTTTCACTTTCAAATAAGTGCTATTGTCTCATGTTACACACTCGGTCTCACACATTATAGGCTATGGGGGTGGAGGAAGAAAGAGACAAAATTAGAACAACAGAGAGGGAGGGGGGTTTCCTCTCCTACAGGGAAAACATAAATAGACTGGAGAAGTGCTATGGCAATGGATTTGTCATAATACTGTTGAATGTTGTCTTCAGATACGCTTTATTTGGGTCAAGCACATAGACAGGAAACGGTTTGTGGATGTTGTTACTTACCATTTGGAAGCTTGTGGCTGTTCTCCATTAGCCATGTGAACAGGTTGGCAAAGTTGCAGTTGCACACCCAAGGGTTGCCCTCTAGTCTCACCACCCGCAGGGAGGGCAACTGACTCAGTGCCCCCACCTTTAGGGTAGACAGCGCATTACGCTCCAGTTCGAGTTCTCTCAGGGAGGTGAGGCCCAGGAAAGCATCCTCACTCACCATGCTCAGATATGGATTGTTTCCCAGTCTTAATTTGATCAAGCTCCGGGACTCCCCAAAAGTCCCCTTGGGGATTTCAGTCAGATTGTTGCTGCCCAGGTCCAGGAAGACCAGCCTGGAAGAAGTGCTAAGGGTCCCCGGTTCTATGTGGGAGAGGGAGTTGTTCCGGAGGTCCAGGTAGACCAAGTCACTGTACAGAACCAGGAAGTCCGAGGGGATGCGGGGTATCCAATTGTCGGCCAGCAAAAGCCTGCGCACATCCAAGGGGATCTCATCGGGTAGACGGGTGAGGCCACGGCCGCTGCAGTCCACAGTGTGAGGATCTGGGCACAAGCAGGTTGCTGGGCAGTTTTCCCCCCGGGTCCATAAGACAGAGGACAGCAAGATGAGGATAAGTTGAAGCCAGCAGACACATGGCAACATGGTCAAGGGGGTGAAATGAGTGAGGGGAGAAAGAGGCTCGGGGTGAGGACAAACAGGAGTGGGTGGGTGGAGGTTGAGAACACGAGGGTGAGGGTCAGAGGGCAGGAGATCGGGACAAGGGAGGGGAAGGGGTGAGTGAAGGGGGGTGAAAGGGGATCAGTCCTCCTGAAGGAGCATCCTGTCGTTATGGAGATATCTGGAAGGGCTCAGGAACTGTGAGACGGCAGAGCAGCGGCGAAAACTGTTTTCCAAGAGATCATGTAGCAAACAGCCTGGATAGAATAGCAGCCTGCCTGCTTTGAATGAGCACAGAGAGGGAGATAGTAAGCAGGAGGTAGCGGGAGAGCAAGCAAGATCGAGCTCAACAGAGAGGGGAGGGTAGCTTAAGAGAGGTAAATAGACACGAGCGAGCCGGGAGTGAAGAGAAGTCGGGGGCACAGACAAGGGAGAGGGGGGTTGAGGAGGAGGCTCTGTCCGCCACACTACCCCACAGTTGGTCTGGCGGCAGTGACAGACAAAGACAATAAGGTCTCTGACACAAAAGGATATATGAAGCTGTGATTCAAGCATGACAAGCAAAGATTAACATCGCTGCATCCCTCCATTAGTCCCAGGTCTCTGTGTAGAAAAGCCTGCTGGTCTGAAAAGAGAGAGAGAGAAGCTCACGGAACATCGCTCAAGTGTGTGGTAAGGTTGTCCCCCCCCAACCTTATTATTCCCTCTCTATCTCCCAATGCCCTGCAGCATGCTGTGGAAACACAGCACAGCTCAATGTTACGCTGTCCAGCACCGTATCAAGGCTGTGTGGGAGAGAATCCAAACGTCCAGGCAGGTGCCGCGTGGATGTAGATTGTAGTGCTGAGCTGCACACAGCCATGCCAATCCAATGTCTGCCTCTGAATCTACCACCGTTTATCTCATGCCCTCTCCCCTCTCCTTATTTCCAGGGGTGGGCGTGCCTGAACCACGCTGTCAACATGTGATGTCACTTCCTATAGTGGGAAGAAGTGATGATTGGTTGTATCAAAAAATCTGAAATAAAAATGTGTACAATGCTGTTTATTTCAGTGTGTATTCAGTTATTTGTCCTTAAATAATATATGAACAAATACTGAGGAAAATTCTATTAAATATCTTTTCATTCTTTTCTTCCACCTTCATCTGTTTTGTAATCATTTGAGATTGATGTCATTGCTGTGACACTGGTTTGACAATTATATCCAAAAACACCTTTGGTGAGTCTTTATTGTCTACAAATGGAAAACTATGACATTTTAAAATACACAGTGTTAACCTTTATGCTTTTATATTTTGTTACTTATTTTGTTTCTATAAAACTAGCATGAGCACAGTTTCAGTGTAGGATTAAACTGGCATAGCAGATCACATGTCCTCCTGAAAAATGATCTTATTAGTTTATTTGTTGTTTTTTTATTTTATTTTTATGTCCTCAGTATTTTGGAAACTAAAATAAAGGTGCCATGAGTTTCATCTATAATGGAGAAAGGAGCATTCATTTAGAATGTGTTTTAAATTGCCCGAATGGGATTTTCTCCAACAGGTAAATGCAATTAGACCAAAGTTGAATTAGCCCTGAGGAGATGAGGGCAGCGTGAAATTTCTCAGAAAATGGTGCTGTCACGCATGGTAATTGTCTTTTTTTCAAAAAGATAACCTATTTATGATGCAATTTTAACACAATAATAGGTTTGCACACAAGCATGCACATGTGGATAAAACTGACCACACACACCCCTGCAGCTCACAACAACCAGGCAGTGGGCAGCAATATTTAACTCATTTCTCAACTTCTTCATTCATCTAATGATACCAGTACTTGCTCAGTCAAGTCAGAAGAGTCTGCAGCATCACAGCAGTGACTTTGACTTGATGAGAGAAGCTCTGTCATCAAAAAATGGAGATCACAGTTATAGTGTAAGCTAAAAAACACCAAAAGCTGAGGCAGCTGAAACTGTTCTGTGCGAGCACACAAGTCAAGTTGACACCTCACTATGATTATTCTGTTTAGTGGCACTGCTGTTTTTGCACATAATGCTTACATATTTATTTGAACTGAGAGTTTGATCTTTTTTTTTTTAAAAAAGTCTGTTCTTTTAATGCTGTGGTAGTGATACAACTGATCACCAGAGAATTATTTATGACATAAATACTTCCTACTGAAGAGAAGGAAAATTTAAAAAACAATTTTTGGCACTGATAGAGAAGACGTCAGTGTATTTGTATGTATGTCTTTAAAAAATATAAATGAGGAAACATATTGTATATATAATTGTGTGTATGTATATATATATATATATATATATATATATATATATATATATATATCTCGTGATAAAAAAATTAACGCAGTTAAAATTGATCTGCGTCAATGCAATAATAACGGAATATTTTTGACAGCACTAATATATATATATATATATATATGTGTGTATATTTATATTATATATATATATATATATATATATATATACACACATACATATATATACACACACACACACACACACATATGTATAAATATATATATATATATACGTATATATATATATATATATATATATATATATATATATATATATATATATACACACACACACACACACACACACGCACACACACACACATATATAGATGATGGTATACAGTACAACATGGCACTAGTATCTGCAGTTGCTGCTGTTGGTTGTCATACAACGACAGTTGATCCTTCGCAATCTCTTCACTTTTTTCTACAGTTGATCTGATTAGTGTGTTGTGTAACCCTCTTGCAGTACCATACCTGTCCACCAGCTGTCACTGCTGAGTTTCCTGTCTCACCTTATTATCTTGCTCACTCATATACCCAGAGTTGCCTCTCATGTGCTCACTGCTGCCCTCCTGATCTAGTACCTCCAGGACATGAAATACTTGTCCTACATCACAGCGCAGTTCACTTTAACTACATTTGCTAAACTGTAAGCGTAACTGTTGTAATATACATAACTCTGCAGATCACTCCTGAATAAAATAAAATACACAAAGGTGGATATGAAGGATTCACCGCGTTGAGATACATTTGTCCATGTCCTGTTGCCATTGCACATCTTGTTAAGTGACTAATGCTTGAACTCCTATTAGTCATTCACTTGTAGTAGAGGTTTGTTTTTCTTCATTTTTCGAGTATTTGCTCGTAGCTACAAGGACACAATTGCAGGAAACACTTTTCCTGGAGACAAAAGGCACATATTAAACAAGAGAAGGCATTTGCACTGCCCTATGCCTGTCAGCTGATTAATTGCTAAGCAGCTCGGTTGAAATGGACTTTGAGATACTTAAAAGGGAGATGACTCACATTGAAATGCGACTAGAGCGCTGCCGCTGGCGGATATAATGGCCACTCTGTTGCTGAGGGCAGTCATGCAGATGTCCAATCCCCAAACGCGATCGCCAGAGTCTCTTGACAGCAATTTGTCAGTGTAAAAAGCCCTGAAAACGTTCGTACGGGTGCAGTAGACCTTCAAGTCTACTGGCTATCTTGTCATCCATTCATATTAGTGCTGCATTCACAAATAGTTTAGCATAACTTTAGCTATTATAAATTCCACTTCTATAACTTTTTCTTCATCTCAGCTAACATCCAGACATCTATGTGTGCAACATCTCTGGCGATTGGCGAAGTAAAATGCACAGTGGACATTATTAATATAGCTACAGTTATAAAAAACATGATTGCTTAACCTTATATTTTAACTGTGAATTGAAATAATAGACTTAGATTTCTGATTATTTCTAAAGGCGTATAGTTACAGAAATTTTTAATTCGATGCAGACTGGCATGCCTTTATCATAACATTTACTTTTTCCAATTAAAAAGCTAATCATGCTTTTCTTAAACTCTATAGAAAATGGTTGTTACAAGCTGTGACTCCAGAGAACAAGTCGTGTCTCTACTGACCACCTGCCCCAGGTTTCATTGCTGTTCAGTGGCGCTTTGTTATCAGTGTTAGCTGAAATAGTTTGTGTATAAACAACTTTAATGCTGCATTAACAATGTACATCCTATCTGTCCTCAGGGCCAAGACTGGATGCAAAGCCTGGTATCAACAGTGGCTGCTTGCTATGCCCCAACATTCACACCAACCTTCTATGACATTGTTCAGCACTATAAAAATGTATTCGAAGCAATGAAGACTTTAGCTTCCTACCTCCGCACAGGACATAAACAGATTTCTTCATCTGTCCAAACAAACAGTATTTTGAGTCATTTTTTCAAGAGTATAGTCTTGAATCATTGTATTATCCCAGATTTATTTTGACACTAATTAGTAATGTATGAATTACTAAAATTAGTTTAAAGGATTTAGCACATCACTTAAAGTTCTGTGTGACATTTCCATTAACTGCTGCCTTGCACCTTTTTTTGTCCTGTATTTGTCTACATCTATGACATATTTTTTTGTGTGTGTTAGCAAATGTTCTTTTCAGAAAATTCAAGGCTGCACGGTGGCCCGGTTGTTAGCACCATCGCCTCACAGCTAGAAGATCCCCGGTTCGCGTCCCGGTTAGGACATCCGTGATCTTCCTGTGTGGAGTTTGCATGTTCTCCCTGTGCAGTGTGGTTTTTTCACTGGGTTCTCCAGCTTCTTCCAACAGTCCAAAAACATGCTCAGGTTAATTGATGATTCTAAATTGTCCGGAGGTGCGAATGTAAGTGTGCTTGGTTGCTTGTCTCAATGTGTAGCCCTGCAATAGGCTGGCGACCTGTCCAGGGTGTCCTCTGCCTTCGCTATGAGTCGGCTGGGATAGGCTCCAGCCCTCCCGTGACCCTACAGAGGATTAGGCGGTGTATAGATAATGGATGGATGGATCTATAGGGAAGCTCAGGGTAAAATTCACTACTTGCCCATGGTACAAAAGAAAATTTATGTTAACCACCAGGTGGCTGATGCAGAAGTACACAAAGTCCTTTAATCAAACTCATCTTTCAGTACTGTAAATCTCTGCTACAGAACAAATCCAAACTACTCTGACAGCAATGTCACTGGCATATTACAGCGAAGTGCATTTGAAATATATTTATCCATGATATACAAGTAGAGTGTTGCTCTTTAGCCTCCAGGAAGACTGAAAATTCCATGTTTCCCTTCACTTTGTTCTCCTCTAACCTTGAAAACTCGAAGAAAACAATTTCATATTGAGTGTCCACAAGAGGAATGGACAGAGAAGTGCCTTCTCAACAGCTGCTTGCACAAATTGATTTTCTAGTCTTTGCAGCAATGACACGTAACCGAGGTGTTAAAAGTGGTGCACATGGAACATGAGGCGGGGAACAAGCCGGTGCTTGAGGGTTTAGTGACCTTGTCAGTGGCGATACAGCATCAATCTGGGTTTATGTTATTGACGTGTCCTCAGGTTGTGGATTAAAGTACAATCACGGTGCATGATTTATTACTTACACATGCAGACCACTATAATCAGATGAAAGACAACACCCATTTTAAGACCAACGAGAAGTGCATCCATCTTCTTTTTGGCACATGTCTGAGATCAGATTTTGGAGTGTGAGCAAAGGTTTTGCTGATTTTGAATTTGCAAGTTGAAGTTAGCTGCTGAGAGAAACGAGTTGAGCGAGTTGCTAAAGCTGTCTTTGATTTGAAAGTTGATTTATTTATTGGTCGTGGTTCAGTGGCCTAGTGGTCTAAGATAGGTACAATATAACATACCCCGTCAGATCCTCTGTTCCTCCCTGTGATTTCTGCTTTATACAGGTGGGGTAGAACTATCTAATAAAGACACAAATGCACCCCAAAATAATCCATCAAGTAAACAAAGAAAAGTTTTTCTAGTGTCTGGTGTTTCATTTGTATCCCCAGCAAAACTTTACTGAGAGTGCCTTATCTTCTGCAGGGACATCCTTACCACAGTCACACAGTTACACATACATTCACACCTGGAAGCTGGCTCGTGCAACCATAATCTGATCTGTTGTACACTGAGCATTTCCCATGAAGCACTCGGGGTTGAGAGCCTTGCTCACGGCCGTTAGCACTGAGGGAAGGCCAAGCGCTATGACACATTGCAGCCCCGATTTATCCTGCCGGGCCAGTGATCAAATTGGCGACCTTCTGCTTCTATAACCTTTGGGGCATTACTGCCACTTCACTAAAGCTGTACAAAAGCAATGAAAAGCGCTTTACATACAGTATTATTATGCAGATTTACACATGAGATCCCATCACAAATACGTCAACTTGTTCACTCCCTCACACTTCTACGGATTAGTATATAGGATCAGACTGCTGATGGGACAGCCGTGCACATGGACATATACGCAGATGTACCACTTTAATTCTAGGAGCTTCAGTAAAAAGCAACTAGACTTCTGTTTTAGGTTCTCAAGGTTCTAACTGACTCATGGGGTCTCATAATGACCTGGATGACTGACAATCTACACAGACATATGTCTTTAACTTGCATCATGGCTTGTATCACTTTGCACTGAAAACAACATGATCTTTTATAAGTGATCACAGTACAATCCCTGACCTCTTGCTGCTAAAATTAACCAACTGACCAACTGCAGCTGCATAGGAAGGCAAATTAATCCCACGCCAGATACAGATTAGATGAAAAGGGGATAGTCCTGTGTGAGTGCTTGTAAATGAAAGTAAGAGCTCCAGGGTTGCAGGATAAAATGCATGGGAGGATTAGTTTAGGTTTCCAAGGCAGGGCTCAGAAAACTAATCTTCACAAGACTTTTGGCTTGTGGAAGTTCATTTTAATTGCATAACACACATAGCTAAAGTAACTATGGCTATCTTAGTCAATTTAGCAAAGCTCCCATTACACATCTCATAGTAGAAACACTGCAGGCATCAGTGTATTCAGGTTCAGGGGCCTGGAGTCCCACATGCCTGTCAACACCCTCTTTGAATCCATTTCCATTCAGTGGCTGATTATTTCATTTCTGCCCCCTTACCCAAAGCTTTCAGCTCTCAGAGAGAACGGGAGAAGTGTAAACAGAGAATGAAACGCTAACAAAATGAAAAGGGGGGGAAAAAAAACCAACAACCCTGCAGGTTATTTTTTGTGTGTCACAACCATTATAAGTCAACAGTAGTGCTCCCAGCATGCTGAGTAAATGTGGGCCCTCAGTGGGAGGGCCTTCCCCGTGGATCAGCCAGTGTGAGAGCAGAGAAGCTAAGCACTCTCCTGCTGCAATTAAAGAACAGCCCATCAATAAATGATGAATGTCAAACACAGCATGATGTTTGGCCTGGTAAGAAGACTAGTATCCTATGTAGATTCATGGTCACAGCAGGGCAGGAAACAAGGGGTGGCACGGTGGAAGCAGAGACAGAAGACAGGAGGATGTGAGGAGGATCCTGCTGCAAATGTCACTTCGTCCCTTTCAACACTTCTCGGAATGTGGCAGCGGACGTTCAAGATATAGAGGCAGCTGTCATTTCTTAAGCCAACCACTGACTGCTGGGATTCTGGGCAGCCTGCCCTTCGCCGGCACAGGAAGTGAGATGGAGGACAGGGGTGTTCTTTATCGGCCAAGGGCACAGGTGAAGGAAGAGCTTGGGATTATCAGTCAGAATATTACTGTAACTTAACACCATGTTTTCAGCTTTAGGGTAGAACTCTCATAACCCCCCCATGGCCTGATCACAGAAAAGTGAAAGAAAAGGGCAGCTTGGCACAGTAATACCTGATATTTCATGTCCTCAAATGACACAGGCCACCAGGTCACCCACACAACTGTGTTTTCTGTTCTGTGATCACTATTGCACAACTAACTGGCCTTCTCACCACTGTGGGAAGGGTTCCATGTGTTGCTGGTTTTACCGCTGGAGATGAGTGAGATGAGTCAGACCTATCATTGTTTTAGAAGCGCTCTGCGTGTAGTAAAAGCCCACAGTGGTCGACAGTGGTGGAGTTACTTCCTCCTCAGTCCAGCAGCAATAAAAATATTCTGGCCACTCAAATTACACAGTCACTGTGCAAAACACTGCTGGCACGCAGCCTTTAATATCTGCTTCTCCAGCCACATGGACATGAGGCTATCTAAGGTTAGACATTTCTATTACTGCTCTTTCAAAGTTTGCATGGTACCCCGGCTAGAATGAATCACAACTTTATTGGCAAACTTAGCCTTAAACCTTCTTAAAACTTGTCAAAGCCCACAAGATAACTTCAAATAAATCATCATTTTATATTATAAAATGAGGGCGGCTGTGGCTCAGGTGGTAGAGCGGGTTTTTTACTGATTGCAAGGTTTGCGGTTCGATCCCCGGCCCCTCCACGTGCCGAAGTGTCCTTGGGCAAGACACTGAACCCGAAGTTGCTCCCAATGGCAGGCTAGCACCTTGCATGGCAACTGTGTCACCATTGGTGTTTGAATGGGTGAATAAGTAATACATTGTAAAGCACTTTGAGTACCTCTAAGGTACAAAAAAGTGCTATATAAGTGCAGACCATTTACCATTATTATATTTGACATTGTATGGGCTGATATGTTATAGAAACATGATTTCAGTTGAGTGTTCATGCAACAATAGTCTACACCAGATAGAAGTGAACCTGCATAGTTTGATTTCTAGGTTGTTTATACTGTGGAAGTTTTATTTTAGGTTAGTAAAGCTACAGCTCCTTTGTCAAAGTGGGTGCCTTTTAATGCTCATCTTGTCGCTTTCGTCAATGTGTCACTGTATCTGAGGAAACCCAGAGTGAAACTATTTTCAGCGCATGCCTGCCTCTGGTGTTTGTCAAATCCATGTTCAAGCACATAATTATGCGTCAGAGTAAATTTACTTCAAAAACAAACTGTTGTTCCTAGAAGAAATACTTTGAGTAATCAGCCTCAAACAGCTGCAGCTGAGCCACAGGTACAAAATCCGTGTTCCCTTCACTTGACATCATGTCTGATATCATTTGTCTGTCCACCAGTCCAAAAACACAGAACATCCACTTATGTGGCTGGTCTGGAATATTTCAAGAGACTGCTATCTGTAAACTCCTGGGCCATTAGAAGATCAAAAAATAGAGGTTGAAGTCATACATAAAAACACATTTACTGTTACAGCAAGGCAGCGAGGTCTGTTGTGGCCATGAAATATTTATTTTGCTGTCTTTTACGCTGCACAAGAATAAACAGATCTATATTTTATGCTATACTAGATCCCTGAAGGCCACAGAAAACTTCCACTTTTTGGTGTCATGAAGGCTTCTTTTCGCCAGTTCTTCTCTTAATGATTCTCTATAAGCCACACGGATTTGCAGCTGGGGGAATATGTTATATCTGCAAACTGTACATTGAACTGTATGTTATTAAGTCCACTGAACAAAGCCGTGCAGCCACAGTACTGCACACGATATGCATTATGTTGCCTTGTTGCCAGTCGATGCAGAAAACACAGAAATATGTTTTTATGTTTGGCCCTGATTCACTGGCTCTGATTACACTGTTGGCACTGCAGCTAGAACACAGACTGGAAAATGGATTCATTTATTGAATATTTAGATAATATTCAATCAATGACAGTCATCTCAGTTTGATGTAGCCAAATACTAAAGTGATACGGTAAATGGTCAGGACGTACAGTGTGTTTTGCATTCACTCATTCACCCATCGACGGCAACAGAGTTTCCATATCTGCGACTGGGAGCAACTTCGGAATTCAGTGTCTTGGTATGTGGAGGGGCCGGGGATTGAACCACCCACCTTGCGATCAGTGGACAACCTGCTCTATCATCTGAGCCACAGCTGCTCCTTCATTATGGGACAGTATGCACTTCTTCAACATCATGTTTAAACGTATGAAGGTAAACATTTATGTCTGATATGCAGCTGTCATGTTAGAAATTAGCAGCTGCATTGACAGCGCACCAAGTGGTAAAATAAATAGACTGACATACACAATTAATCATTTTCTACTAGCATTTCTCTCTTGCGTACTTTGTAGTAGCGGTGCTTTTAACCAGTCATTTTTTTAGACTCTTTAAAGATCTGCATTGTATCAACCCCGAAGAAGAGCCACATTAAACGACACTTTAATAAACAGCTGGTGTTGGTAATGAGCCAAGAAAAGGAGCAATCTACTGGCAGAGGTAGAGAAGAAGAAGACTGCTGGCGAGCAAACATGGATGCAAACAATACAGGGTCCAAATAATTAAAAAAGAAACAGCTTTGCAAACATTTTATGAGGAAGGAAACCCATGTCACACACTCAGTAAGCCTGAATGATAAATAACTTTGTTTACCAAAAACTGCACGGGGGAACTTTAAATTCTCCACGTCTGTATTATGTTATTGTTAAATTAAAAAGAATATTAAAATAGTTTGTGCAGAGAACCTTCCATGACCTCTGCTTGTCCTCAGCCCACACCTAGAGAGCCAGCTGTTCCGGTGTGCGCCTTTGGGTCTGTTCACGAGGATGTTATGAAATGGCACCATGAGATCTGAGCTGTCACTGGTCATGGCTGCTTTGTTCACTTGTCCCTGTCAGCTGTCGGAGGTTTCTGTGCATCAGGAGGAAACCGTGCCGTGAGTGAAGTCTCACAAACTGCGGGGCCTGTTCCCTGGATTGACAGACAGTTGTCAACAACCTCCAGCAGCAGCACTTGGGAATGATGCTCATACATGTGCAGATGCACAGGAACACACTCGCAGTCTGCCGTCAGATATCAGTGAACTGTGGCGATGTGGGACTCCAGAGCAGATTTTAAAATTCACATTTTAAAGTCTAAAAATGTGACACCTTTATAAATGCAGTGGCTACATACATTTCTATCCCGGTTGACGTGAACTATTCAGGAATTCAAAAACCCTTTCAGTGAAGCGTTATATCATGAGGAGCATCTGGGCTGCACTGTAAACTAAAACCTGTTATCATGGAGTCAGTTAAGTTAATTGAATCTGGCCCCAGCGGAACACATGACGCCTTATTTTTGCAAATGATCTCGATTCTTCACTCTTCGCCAGCTGGTTGCATTAGATTGACGCTGGCGCTGCAGAAATCAAGATAGTGTGAGGAGAAGCAGCCATATAAACACTGCAGCTCCATCCTGCACCCCCAACGATGAGCTCTGATTAACCACGGCCTCCTAACTGTGTTAGCTCTCAGCATGAGGAGAAGCAGGTGAGAGAAAGGGGGGCAAGGCAGGGAGAACGGAGAGTGAAATGCAGAAAAGTAAATGTAAAACCAAAGAGGATTATGGAATGAAAATGACGGCGGGAATCCTAAATATGGCTGTAGTTCCACGAGATGAAACTGTAGATGCTCAAATTTGTGACAGCTTCCCTCGCTTCCACTCACGTTGCTCGCCACTCAACGAGGAGTGTGCCCTGTCAGCCCAGAACTCTGCCCTGACTTGTCAACCGCCAACACACACACATACACACGCGCACACACACACCTACCTCGCCGTGCCAACTGCCAGGGCAAATGAGACGGTCGGTTGATCTCGCAGAGGGTTTGTATTACCCTCCTGCAACCGAGAAGCTCCACTGCTCTCTCTCAGCTGCGCTATTGAGGGAAGTGTTTATGTGGAGATCAGGGTTTAACTTTGCTCTCAGATGCCTGAATTTGTATTACTCTCTCATCACCAAATTCAGCTGCCGTCTGTGGGGTGTCAGCAGCTTAGTCTGAGCCGAGCAAGTTCATCTCGTGGATTTAGTTGGGCATGCCTAACATAAATGTATTCTTACACGGTGATGGAATCTCGAGGTTTTCTTAGAGATTGGGCGTATTCTGAGATTATAAAATACCCAATTTTGAATGATAGTTTGTGTCCGATGAAGCATTTCCTTAAAAAATGATTATCCTGAATTTATCAATATGCGTTTTTGTACACCAGGAGCTTAATTACTGGATACAAGACATATTCTGTAGTAGTCTATTTGCTCAGCTTACACATTCATGCCTTAAACTACGATTTGAGGTGAGCACAGACAAGCTTACACACAAACTTGCACAATAAAGGTAACCAAAACACACATACATACAAAAATGACTCAAACTAGTTGTCTAGCAGTTTTATTCCAAACATTACATGCGTCTACTGATGGATCAGCACCATTGTCAGCAGTGTTTTGTGTGAAATGCTAATGTCTTACAGTGACAGTGACAGTGCTTACATGGCATGGCAGTCAGTCAAGTGGTGGAGCAGCTACATGATAGAGCCATCCCCAGAGTCACGCTGCTGCCATGGCCAAAAAAGCTGATATGTGTCATTTTTCATGCAGCATCTTTGGAATTATTCTGATGATAAAAGTATTTGTATGCAGAAAACACAGCAGAAAGAATTCTGCAAAGAGACGCCGTTGGTGTCTGCATAGGCGACTGAACTGACCTTGCATTCAACTCTTTCGCAATAAAATGTCAATAATCATCTATTAAAAGCAAACATACTTCTAGGAATTTAAAGGAGACTGACAAGGCAGCACAGACAAGCTCTGTGAAAACCTTTATGTAAAAACTTAAACAAATATGATGGCTGCAACCTGACCTTGGTCACAGAGATATTAACAAAGGGGCTTGACATGAATCTTCATTACACTTAACATTACGTTTGGTACAATGTGATCAAGATCTGTGTTTGTTAACCCTCCGCCCACACACACACACACACACACACACGCTTACCTCAGACTCATCCAATCTTATTTGTCACTGGTGCAATCCCTTTAATTTTGGGACACGATGACGAGTGGCCGAGCTACAGCGTCACGTCATCATCAGCCATTCATTGTCTCTTTCTCTCTCTCTTTACACAGAGACTTACAGAGAACACACACACACACGCACGCACGCACGCACGCACACACACACACACACACACACACACACAATAGATTTGCAGGAGAGCAGAACACAAGGACAGCCTCCTACACCCAGCAGCCCCCGGGGCTCTGTGGAACAGTGCTAGTGGAAAGGGCAATGTGACTGGCTTTTCAAGGGAAGTCTCTGACTTTGCCCCCGGTCTGGCTATTGTGAGTATGTTAGAGACATAAATAAATAAATAAACACAAACAGACACACACACACACACACATATAGGGAAAGAGAGAGATGTATAAGTGCCGCTCATGATGGCAGACAGTACTACGGGAGGCACAGATGGACCAAGCCATGAGGCTAAGATTAAGAAAAACATCTGTTTCTCATGTAACTCTCTGGCTAGAAACAACAAAACTAATGCACCACTGTAATAGCAGGCCTGACGTGGACTGTTTGCAGAAATACTGCGATTGAACTAGTGCATAATATATGTCATAAAAGATATCATAACATGCATTTCACATGAATTTAACTGCTTTAAAAGAAAGACAAACAAGACTTGAATTATATTATTTCAGTTAAATTTCACTCATTACCAGCAGTCTGGTTTTCTTGATCATTTCACCAGACCACTAATGTCACTTACTCCCCCGTCATACATCCATCTTTACTGACGGTACTGTACATAAATCATTTTACATCTAGCCAGCACGCTAGTCTCTTGACAACAGTAATTCAAGCTGCACCTAAACTTAAGGGCAATAATCTCTCTGTATCCTAAAAATGCAATTACCGTAATATAAGCAGTATAAGTAACCTACACAACATGTTTTCTAATGGTTAATCAGAATGTGACATTTAGGTATAGAGAAAAGAAAGAGTTACAAGATGTTACACTCCAAAGCTAAAGCACACGTGTGTGTTTTAGGTTGTGTGGATTGTAATTTGTAGCACCTCATTAGTAATCTACCACATTTTTTTTAATTAGAGGTATAAGATCCAAAAACAAAGTCTGATGGTGATTCCATATTTTTTCTAATTATCAGCTAATCCCTTAGGCCACATGCAACAATAATGATACTTCTTCATGTGTTGGTCTTTTTTATTAGATGTGTTGGCAGTGGGAAAAATCCAGAGCATCCGCAGAGTTTATCTCTAAGACCGTCTTTGCTTCCATTTAGCAGTGTGCTCTTATACCACCACAAAAAGTGCAGTGGAGGAGGTGAGTGGACTGGACCAGAGACCTGAGAATGCATCCTACCCAGTCACATCCTACAGACACTCTGCACTCGTGTCTCTTCTTGGTTTTATTTTATTTTTTCTCGCAGTGTTTCTGCAGAACTAGAGTGTTTTCTCTTTTGTTATTAAAAAAATCATTCCCAGATGATGTCACTGAGCGTGTGCACTTAATCTAACAGTAATGGCTGCTTTGCGTGTGCCACAATATGGAAACAGCTGAGAGAACTGAATCTGTATGGGGCTGACACGCATTTTGAAAATGGTCCAGTAGTTAAATGATTTGAAAGCACGGTATATAATTAATAATACAGCAACCTTTTACACTGGTAGGGAACAGCTGAGCACAAGGTTTGTCTGTTTTATAAGGATCTGCTGGGAAAGTGGGTCTACAATCCTCTATGGATCGGCTAACAAAAACACTGCAGAGAGCCCATTGTGAAGATGTCACACATTTAGTGCGCTCAGTGACGGCAGAAGTCCCTGAGGTTCAGGCACATGCAAAAATAGATCTGCTTTGATTGACGGGCTAAAATACAACCAGGGATTTCCAGTGAGAGCTGTGATTTACATAATGAAGTAAGAAATCATCCCGTGGAAGTGTGTGAAGCTCCGTACACACTACAGTGTAGACATTATTAAAGACAAACAGCACAGCTGGCAGTATCACATGTAGCTTTATGTGCACATGCTAGCATGGTAAATGAATTGTAATCTGCTGATGCAGGGATGTGGAAGTCACATGAAGCCTAACGACCTTGTCATCTGCCAGAGGGACGGGCTGATTGACAGGCCTTTCTCTCTGACAGCTGCCTCCCAGACTTCAGCAGCTGAAGCAAAATAATGGCTCCTCTGGATTGGAACAAGAAGTGTCCCGGCTTATCTCATCATCACGGAAGGAGTTTTGAGGATGTGAGGACAGTTCGCAAGTTTCCTGTGTGGACCAGTCACCGCTCACATCATAGGAAAACCGCCATGCTTTTGTGTTTTGACAGAGCCAAGACAGATCACAGCCATTACATCAGCCAGAGGTCAGCTCCTCTCAGTCAGATGGGCTACATCTGAGGCCAGGGTGTTAGTTATGTTTTAACCCAACCATACATCATCAGCTGTGCTTTGATTTCCCTCTTCAGCCACAAATATGAACCCATTTCCCTTGAGCTCGGAGGAGGCCAGTCCTTGAGTGTTTCCTTTTTTATTGCAGGGCTGTCAGCGCCAATGAATCGCCAAGTATTGCCAAGCAGTTCAGCATTTTCAAGCAGTTCAAATGTCAATCAAGATGGTTTCTCAAATGTTTTTTTTTGCAGCACTCAAGCATCTTGGCGTGATGCTGTTTTGTCATGTCCACAGCTGCACACCACACATCATCATTAATATGTCCCCGGCACAAGCTCAGAGGTCAAGAGGTCCAGCTGAGAAATGGCTTGAAATGATGACATCATTAGCTCAGTGCCAGTGGGCAGCGGGATGGCAGGCAGAGGGCATGCAGGGTGGCACTGCAGGGTGGAGCGACAAAAATAACACGAGTGTAAATTTCTGCCTTGTTCCCTTGGCCAGTGGAGACACGCTAGCAGTCTCCATCTAGCACTTCACCATCACGTCTCGTCTGGCAGGGGACACTCAGCCTGATCTCAGCAAATAAATTCTGTTGTGTTCAAGAGGGGTGTTGAAGTCCAAGGTTGACAGTGTTTCTGTTGGCAGCGTCATGAAATATGTGTTTCTGTTTCAAGTCTGTCCAAAAGGAGATAAAATTAGACAGGGCACTCTGTGTAGGGGCACTCAGACTGAATGCGTAATTTCATTCAAAGGCACATTAACTTTGAGACAGCTAATGAAAGAGATGGAAACACAGAGACAGAGGCAATTTCAATTGGTGCGAGTTGAAGCGGGCGGAGATAGTTGCCAAGGAGATAAGTCCTGTGAGTATGAGGTGTGACTTGTGCGTCACTGATTTTTTCTTTTTTTGTATCTACTATTCCTCCCTCCTCTCTCCTCGATGTATCTCAGTCCTTCCTCCCTCCCTGCGACGTCAGGCATCGTGCTTCAGCACCCGACGCCCCCCATCACCTCCCACCATCACACAAGAATACGTAGGTGGGGGTCTCTCCTGTTTTCCCTTTTCCCAAGATCACTGTCAAAGTCATGGCTTCACATGTGATGAGTGAAGGGAAATATTTCTGACTGTCACATCTCCTTCCTGTTCACAAGTAGTCAGCAAGTGTAGGGATGTTCTGTCAGCACATGCCACTCCGACCACACACACACACACACACACACACTGGAGGAAAGAAATGACATTTGGAATTTGTGTAACATTTCACTATTTCCCCCAAATCAGCCATGGTAGCCATATTTGAGGTGATGAATTGATTCGAGGTGACATTTAGAGATTTTACTTCAATTAATAGATAGGGTGGTGCATGGCTGCGTAGACACATAGCTGAGTTGTGCACACACATATAACGGCGTGCATAAATAAATATATGCATGCCCTCCCCCATTGCTGCTGAGTTACATAATAAAGGACGCAAACTTATGTGGCGGTAGTTTTCGAAAGGGTCAGTGTCTGTATTAAATGAACAAATTTGATTTTAGGAAATCAAAAATGCTGTAAATGTCAGATTCATATGTCTTTACAAAATCATGTGGCAGGAATACCTCAATATGTCACCTGCAGTGTTATAGTTTATGATTGAAGTGCTTTGACTTAATACAAATCCTTTCCATGGATATATTATATTCTTCAAAGCTGATCATAATTTTGCGATCCAAACACATTATCTTTTTATCGTTTCGTCAAATTGCATGTAGCTTAAAGGCTAAAGCACATGCATCTACGTAATCTTCCAGAATGCTAGAGATGCTATTATTGCACAGCGGCTGTGTCAAGTCACTGCAGATTTCTGCTTTGTTTGAGTGTGTTTTCTTAAACTGCAGCGCACTGAGATCTCAGGGGCACCGTAATTTTGACCTTAATAAAGCAGATTGTATAATCAGCCAGATGTGACCAAACCGCATCAGAGTTTTCTCTGTTAGTTTGCCAGTGGCTGTGGGGAACTAACAGTGATGCAATGCCTTACGTCATATCACCATTAAAATCCACTCAGTATCAATGTGGCTTTAATGTCCTGATACATCCATGAAAATAAACAATAAAACAACAGCATGATCAGAGTCATAAATACACATTGTGTCTGTTCACTGTTTTGGGATCTAGATTCCAGTTCACATTTGAAAGCCAGCTGACTAGTTTGTGTCCTCGTAAACATCATCCAGCTGATTCCAGATAGTGGCGCCAAAACACTGCAGGCTGCCAGAGAATCTGTGGCATCAGGGATTTCCAGGAGGTGCTGGTCCCACCTCTCCAGAGCCTTTACTGCTGACCTTGTGTGGCCATTATTGGCTGGTAATGAAGCACCCTTGTGTCAAACGGCCCCACCCCACCTTCTCTTATGGCGGAGAGGGCAATGTGACACACAGTAAAGCTTTAACCACTCGCTACACGTGCTTCACAATAAATGAGCTTGACTGTGAAGGCAGTGGTTGACCTCTACACGTGAAACAGAAAGGGTTCTCAGAACATTTTAAAACATGAGCTCAACGTGTTTTATTATGTTTGAAAGAGAAAGGGAACCAACAATGCTACACACTTTTACCAACTTCAATGAAATGACATCTGGAGCTGAATAAGATGATCTCAAACTTTCCACCCAAACTGCAGATGGAGCAGATTTGCAAACACATGCGGCTTTGCGAAGGTGCATTTTCCCATCTAGATATGACACAAAGTGATGACGATGAACGAAATACATTCTGATTACGAATGCACGTGTGGTGTGACAATGTGAAAATGTCAAGACGCACATTGCATCAACAGGACAGGAAACAAAGGACCCAGGACAGGAAGAGGCGCAGCAGAGAGCCTCATTAGGCGACGAGTCGGCGAAGTGCACAGGCCGAGACGCCGCACATGGCAGGACACGAAATGTCTAACCCCCGCTGCTCCCTCCTCTAAAAGTCCCCGTGATTTGAACTTCAATGGAGAAAAAACTCAGTTCAGAGAGACAAATGTCCCCATCAATTCTCCTCCAATCTAATGGATGTCTCAGAGGGAGTCACAGCAAGGAGCTTCGCAATCACTCATGCCTCCCTCCCTTATCATTCACAACACCTTCCTGCCTGGCAAATGTCAGCGTGTCATAGCCTAGCCTAACTCTGCAGTGCATGCATGTATGTGTGTGTGTGTGTGTGTGTGTTCTGTGTGCTGGCTGCTTGTGTTGTGGGTGAGTAGGGGGCATTGAGACATCTGAGTGTGAGATGGATTGAAGCGGTGATGTGGAGGCAGCAGGATAGTGAGGGTAGAGAGGACAGCTACCGTGAAACGTCTCCCTGTGCCTGTATTAGTCAAAGCAGTTCAATCTATCATCCTCCTCTCCACTCCTCACCCCCTCCACTCAATTGTCATTCTGCCCTGAAGAGTGTGACGGATAGACTCCGCTTGCTGTTTATTCCAACTCCATGAAAGAGGCAGTCCTGGAGAGAAACACTTTGGACAAATATTGCAATTGTTTGTTTTAATTTAGCTGGAGTGCCAGGCGAGTGGGGTTTAGCTCAGCAGCACATTTCAGAAAAACTGCATGTGCAAAGTCAATACTATTGTCTTTATAATTTCAAGTACATAAAGATGAATGTGCTTCTCAATAAGCTGCATAAAAAGAGCATGTAGGCTGAGCAAACAATCCCCTTACAAGGGATAAATATAACTAAACGAACACAGCATAGGCAGCACGGATCTGGTCGTGTGCAGACCAGGATACGTCCTTTGCTCTAACAACTCTTCTACAACACTGTGTAGTTTGGACCCACATAACATGGAGCTTTCCCCCTTTTGTTTCCTCATAAGTAGCTTTAAGTCTTAACAAATAATCACACATTTTTTGACAGTATTATACATAATCCTGTATTAATGTGTTCCAGCTCTTCACTATACAACAATATATGATTTTTATACTAAATACTGCAGAAATCAAGATGTTTTGCACATTTCATCAAACTGTAGCCTGACAGATTTGGTATATTTAAACACTTTAGGATGTGTACTATTATCTAAAGATGCAATATGCAATCCCTCCAGGAATTCGCGATGTTGCGATCGCAACAATTAACGCAAATTCAACCCATCTCCGTGAATTCTGCGCGACCTTGCAATTTTGTCCAATCACCACGACTTTTCCGCAATTTTGTCCCGCCTCCTGTGAGTTCCACCAATCACAGCAGTCCCCAGCACAAACGTAATGCACGTACGTCACCGAATTCACTTCCTTGTTTATGGTTTGAAGATACAGATACGTATGCAACAAAAACTACTGCAAAATTCCCTGATGTTCTCCACCAAAGCGGAGGTAAACTGTTTTGCACCCCGTGGAATATTGAGGAGGAACACAAATGAAATTCATTGAATGGCAAACATTTTTCTACCGCGAGACATATCAGGAGAATGGGTGAAACCAGTGGACCACAGACCAGACAAATCACCATGACGAAAGCTGTTGCATCCAGATCTGTGGCAGCACTGAAAGAATGAAGGCAAGTTAGATTAATTAACTGACGTGACGAGCTGTGAGCGTGTGTGTGTGAACACGTGTGTTCCAGGATGTGACATTAACTTTTTAAACTTTTAAAATTTTTAATGGATTATACAAAACAAAGAAAAAAATGCAACTTTTGGACAATTTTTTACTGTCTCCCGCAATTTTATCGCAACAAATACGCTTAAAACATCGCAACTTTCATCGCAATTTTTTAGAAAAGCTCCCGCGAACTCAGGCATTTTAGGAGCAACAATCTGGAAAAACGCCTGTGAAATCCTGGAGGGACTGAATATGTGAGATGCTGAGCATAACTATAAGTTTAATGTAAATGTAAATGTGCTTTATTTATTCAGCCCTTTACAACCACCCACAGGTGAACCAAAGTGCTTTACAACAGATAATAAATAAAAACAATAAAAAATAAAACAATAAAACCAATAAGTAAAAACAAGAACAATAACAAGAATTAAAGCAATAAAATAAAATAGAATAAAAGTGTCACCAAGCTACTGGGTATTAAAAGTCATCCTAAATAAATACGTTTTCAGTTTAGATTTAAAAAGGCCCAGGTCAGAGGTGAGACGCATTTCTGCAGGGAGCTTGTTCCAGAGCCTGCAAAAGCTCGGTCACCCCAGTGTTTGTATCTTGACCTGGCCACTTCCAATCTGCTAAGTGATGGCACCCTTAGCAGAGACTACACACAAGCAAGCAGGGAATGTCCCCACAACACACAACTTGTAGGGCTAAAAACCCCACAAGTTGGAATAATGTTTGACGGAAACATTTTGATCTAATGTTCAAAGAAGTTTTGAAGGATGTTTATCATTTTGAATAATGTTCCTATGAGGTTCAAATTGAACTAAGACGGAACATTTCAGCATTCAGAGGATGCTTGCAGGATGTCAGATCACGAAGAACGTTCTCAAACCAACATTCAAACAATGTTTTCAGGATGTTGTCAAGGTCTAAGATGACAGAATGTGCTTTCATGAAACATTCCTGTCATTTTTTTGATATATTAACAAAGGTGGAACATTTTAGTTTTGTGGATGTTACTGTTGAGAGCATTCTTATAAAAATATTCCCACACTGTTACATGATAACAAAGGAAGGGGATTCTCAATACAACATTTGACAAATGTTTTAAGAACTCTGTTGGAGTGTCTTTAGAGAACTTTGTCCTGCCTTTAAGAACATTGAAAGCAGAAAAAAAAAAATCCAGCTTAAAACGTTACTAGAACTTTGTAGAACTTTTTCAGAATGTTTTAAGAAAAAAAAACATTTGTAGCTGGGAAATCACACCTACTTTGTGCGTTTAAACACATACATACCTATCTGGCCATGTGTCCATGTTATTGTGTCCATGTCCATTTTAGTGCATGTGAGTCCCTCCCTTGGAAACAGTGGGCCGTACCTGCATTTGATAAACAGACCAAGAGTGACTTCAAACACTGCGATGGCGAGGTGAAAGTGCAGTCAAAAAAAAGAATTTAAAAACTATTTTATTTGCTATTTACCTCATTTATATACATTTATTTTATTTCAGCTCAGTGTGAGAGTCTCTGCTACGTCTTCTTTACTCATGTCTGTTCAGTGTCTGTTTCTTCACGTGGACCTGCTCCAGTCCGTTCACGAGCAGACCTGGTCCATCCTGGGTTTGCTGTGGTCCATGGGAACACAAGTGCAGAAAAGGAGGGACAGGTGAAGTGAGCTTAACGTGAGTCGAGCTGACAGCAAGCTTCCACTGTTTTTTGTTGGCTCTTGTGTACACAGCCTTTCTAAAGTGTAGCTGACCTGCGTTTTTATTTTGTTGTGAAATCGTGGTGCTCGAGTGACATCCATTGATTCTTGAAGCACAAAGAACCTGTAAAAAAAAGAAGTTTTGTGGAATTGAATGTTGGTTGCACAACGTAAGTATTTCCACCCCTATAACACAGTTCCAGGACTCCAAACCACATCCACTTGTTCCACTGCTAGCTGTTTACATTCTAGTGAAGCAGTTATTTCAGGTAAGTGGCATACTTACAAAACACCCTAAGATGTGTTTGTGCCAGTCGAATCACCAAATCAGTTGAGTGTTAAAATGAGATTAAAATAGAAGACATTACACTCTCCTGTGCTCTGGAGTCTGGAGGGAGTTATACAATGACCAAAGCTGCTCACATGTACAAGTCTAACAACACATAAACTGATCAGGCATAACATTATGACCACCTGCCTAATATTGTGTTGGTCTCCCTTATGTGGTCAGAAATGCTCTGAACCATTGGGCAAGAGGACCTCTCAGGGTGTCTTATGGGGTCTGGAACCAAGACGTTGGTAGTGGATCCTTTGGGTACTCTGGCTTGTTCCACTGCATCCTGTTGATGCTTGATCAGAATGGGCTGTAGGAAGTTTGGAGGTCAAGTCAACATGTTGGGTCATTGTCATGTTCCTCAACATGTTCCTGATTGGTTGATGTTGTTGCCATGTGGTGGGGTGCATTTTCCTGCAGGGGTAGGCCAGTGACATTTGTTTCAGTTTCAGTTTCAGTTTCAATTTATTTGCCATTTGCAGTTAAAAATACCACACTGGAAAAGAGGTGCAAGTAGCTCAAGTGCCCTGTCAAAACATTCATACAAAACACAGACTCACAAACAGCTGCCAGTAATCAATATATGATAAAAGTCACAGTAAAAATGCTAATATATGACAAATATCGAGCAAAAGGGAAAAGCCCTGTCAAGATGCGTTATTTAAAGACACAACAGCTTGGGGGAAGAAACTTTTCCTGTGGCGAGAAGTACCACATTTAATGGCACGATAGCGCCGACCTGATGGTAGAAGCTCAAACAAGTCCTTAGCCAGATGTAGAGGGTCATTTACAATAGGTAATGCCTGGGACAAAAGTCTCTGTTTGTAAATGTCCTCTAAGTTGGACAGTTTAACATTTGAGATTTCCATTTGCATGAGGGAGTGTGCTTGTTCTGGGACAATGTTTGTTTGGGTGTCTTAGTCCAAGGTTTTCCAGCAGAACATCACACAGTACCAATAAGATCAATGTTATTCACTTCACCTGTCAGTGGTCATGATGTTGTGGCTGATCGGTGTATGAAGGACACTGTGAAAGAATGAGGTGGGCCACATGTTCCTATCTTGTCTACATTCACTAAATACTAAGTTTTGCTCAGATGGATGCTCGCTTGAAAACAATCTTGAGGGTAGTAACGTAGCATATATGTTTGGGCACATTCTGCCTGCCTCCCTGTGTTCCATGTTACATCCAGGTTGTCACATTTATGTATGTCTTTATTCGTTAACTCGTGCTCTTGCACTGATATCACACCTTGTGAATATAAGCACAGCAACAAGGTTTAAAAACGTATTCACCTTTCAGTCATGCCTTTAAACAAATATCCAAGGCAGCCACTAAATGACACCGTCCACATCATCACATGATGCCATTCATCTGTAATCCTGAACAGATGGGACGGTGTGACTGCCATGTTACTAATGTCTCACGATCAATCATTTAGGGAACTGAAGTGATAACTGCTCGTGTAATGTCACATGGGAGGAGATTAACAGTGAGCTATGACCTTCCCTGAGTTTATACACAGACTCAGTAATCTGCTGAGACCCGGGGACACACCTCACTGCGTCTTAAAATATTCCGTCAGTGTCTCCACCTGACCAGAGACCAGGAGAGCAGATATCACCTCGCTGCCGCTGACATTTATCAGCCTGATTTGACTGATGTCCCATATGCCTCTTGTTTCTCCTTGAAGCCCAATTTCAGTTTCATTTTGTTTGTTGACAAATTTCATCAGCTCAGACAAGACAACAGTGGATAAGCTGCGGACTTGTCTGTTTAAACCATTCAGGTAGAAATGCTCGCTCTCTCTTTTGTCGCGCCCACAAAATAGAGGAAAATTGCAAGTTGTCTAGACAGACAGAGACCCTGGAGGAGACTTTGTCCTCCAGAGCGACTCAGGTTGACCTGTTGTCAAACACTGCCCTCCTGTGGTTCCTCATCATCCGGATTTTCCTGTTGAGGTACTTGAATGTTGAAAAAAGCATCCTGTTCCGAATGTTCTGACAATATCGTATTGTCTGTATCAGTATATATATATGTTCTGTGTTGTTCTGACTCTTCAAAAAATCTCTGTTGTGATTTAATATATTAATATAATCAAACTCAAGACTTTAACCCTTTTTATGGCTTTACAGTTCTATCAGTCCATCCATCCATTATCTATACACCACTTAATCCTCTGTAGGGTCGTGGGGGGCTGGAGTCTATCCCAGCTGACTCAAGCGAAAGCAAAGGACACCCTGGACAGGTCACCAGTCTATCACAGGGCTACATATAGAGACAGACAACCAAGCACACTCTCATTCACACCTACGGACAGTTTAGAATCACCAATTTACCTCAGCATGTTTTTGGACTGTGGGAGGAAGCCGGAGTACCTGGTGAAAACTCCACACAGAAAGATCCCATGCGTCCTAACCAGGACGCGAACCAGGGATCTTCTGCATTACAGTTCCATCAGGTGGAAATATTCTGGATGTTTTTGTCATCACTTTTGAAACAAATACTTTTTTTTTCACTAGAATTTACGGATCTGTGGGTTTTTAACATTTGGCTGCACAGCATTAGTTTATGAAAGACCACAGCTTGTTGTTAGTTTAAAGAAAGCATTTTGTCTACCTGTAGGGACGGCATTTGAAAATATCACATCCACAAAAATCCGTGGGAGGAAGACGGAATACCTGGTGATAACCCACGCTGCTCAAGGAGAACATGCAAACGCCACACAGGAAGATCCCAGGCGTCTTAACCGGGACGTGAACCAGGGATCTTCTAACTGTGAGGCGACAGTGACAACAACAAAGCCACCGTGCAGCCCCTACACAAAAGTATTTATAAAAATCTATTCATAAAAAACTGATTAAAGCTTGAATCTTTATTTTATCGTATTATTATAGTCTGTTTACTGGATCAACAATCTTCCTGAAGTAGGGGTTTTTATATGAAAAGGTCATCACACATGTTCCCAACAGAGAGTTGAGTAACTTGTAACATTTCTAGCCTGGTTTTCTACAAGTACATCTGGTCTAATTGTGTGTTTGGCTGTAGAAAGTTGAGCGATGGCAGAGGTTTGGCTCCACCGAAAGCTTTTTAGATTTTTGTTCTAACCAGGCCACACAGTGAACCACAAGTAGGACGTGGTCTTTCTCAAGGTTTCAGCAAGGAACAGGAACAATGTCAAACAGCTGTCTGAAGAAGGCCGAGAAGCAGATGTAGCTCTGTTTTCCAAGACTCTGGCAAGTATCCGCTGACGAAAAATGACCAATTCCAAATCAACTGTTTGTGTTTTTTTGTTTTTCTACTTTTCCAGGAAAGCAGATGAGAGTGCACATAAAGAGAAAAGCCACAGGGCACTTGTGTGAAATATCCACCCTGCTGGATTCCCTTCAACAAGACATGGACTGAATTTGCTCCGTCCAGTCATTCTGGGGATTCCCAGAATGGAAGCTGGCAGCCGAAACAATGTGAATCTAGATTCCACTGAAACTTGCGGTCTTGCGTGTATCGACTCTTGACTGAGAAACTGTGATTAGGTATAACATTTGCCGACAGCTGTATGTCTCTAACAACAATGCACTGTGTTCTAAGGACTTGCTTAGACACATTACATCCATCTACTATAATACAATACAATAAGGCGAAGGCATTGCTATCATTTCAGCGGAGGACAGCTTCTAACAGCAGCACTTCTATTGACTGTGAGTCTGTCCTTGTTTCCAAGGACAAGTTGAATTCTAGGGCAACTGAGCTCATGTGTGTAACACATTTCAACACTAGGGGGCTCCCTCAACAACAAGCAGCAAATACAGGGGAAGAGACAGGAAACGCTGTTTCTATGAAGACACATATAAATAGTCTGGTTTTGTGTGTATTGTGTGGATGGCCTATGAGTCAGAATGCCTCACTGAATAACATTATGGCTTTAATGTCAAATCTTTTTGCTTGGATCAGCCTTAAAACAGAGCTTTGTTACTGTTAGCATTGTGGCTTATGTATATTTTCATTCACTTGTGTTATTTTCTGACGTGGAGTTTGTTTGTTTTTTGGTTGGGAATGTTCCTCAGCCTCCTTAGAATGGCATGTTGCTTTTCAGCGTACATTTTTCATTCCACATGTTTCATTTTGTTAAATAAATGAAACAAATAGCATATTATAAAATTCAATTTGTGACCACACTAAAGTTATTGTGATTTCAGTTGAACAGGTGGTAACAAGATTGTGGATCTGAGGAGGCTGTTTATGCCACAACTTGGATGGAAAGTTGTACTACCACAGAAAAAGCATTTCCTTGTAGCTAGGAGGAAACTACTGTAACAAGTGTTTCTGTGTGTGCATCTCCTCCATGTTGTGTGTCTTTTATGCTCAATAAAAATCAAGTTAAAAGTTGAAGAATTAAATGAAACTTGAGATCTAATTGTGATGCATCATCACAGTCTGACAGGTGATTACTTCATGGAGCATTTCAGACAGCATCTTCCTTCTGCTAAATATCTGGAAACAGGAATCCCTTTCTTTAGAAACTGACCACAAAAACAAAACGTAATTGCCAAATGTGTCACACTTTTTGCTGGTAAAAACCGATTAAATCAAACCTCTGCCTGAGCCTTCTGTTGATTACATGTCTTGCTTCTCTAAAATCCCACCATGGGAGTCTGCAGGTCCTTCTTTTCCAGCAGCTGATTTTTCTTGCACATATTCAGTCACGGAGCGATGTGTAATCACCGAAATCAGCCGCTGTGGTGATTGGATTGGATGAAAACCTATGACCTCTCCCGTCTGTGCAGCAAATGGTGATCAACAATCGCATTATCTTGCAGCGCGTTGCCATTTCTTGCATCTTCTCTTTCATGTGTATCCATCCATCTTTTGTGATGCACATTTGATTGTAATGTTTTGCCAACAATGTGCTATGTAAATAGAGCTTTACCATTGCTGTTGTTACTATTCTCATACACTGATGAGAGAAAAATACCTTTTATAAGACTTTATGTATGATTTATGTATCATTTTTCAAGTAAAAACAAACAAACATTGAAATACAATAAAAGGTATCAGAAGTAATCGTGAGATACATACCTACAAGTACTATCATACACACCTGATCCATAAACCAGGACAAGAAAAAGGAAAGAGAAAGAATTTTTTTTTAATTAAAAAAAAATACAGAACAAAAGCAAAACAACAACAAAAACAAAGCAACAACAACAATACAGGTGTAGATAAGTTAAAATAATAAAGATACATATGTGCTACTGTAGATATTACAACAGAGTATGTGATGTTTTAAGTGAAGACATGCTGAAAAAATAAATACAAACTGGGTTCATGGGGCAACCTCAAGAGTAAGGGACATGACATGGTCTGAAAAAGGCAACCAGATTTTTAGAAAACTTAGCATCAGAGCCTCTAAGGGAGTATTTAATTTTTTTCCAGTTTCATAAAAGAGAAGGCATCTTTTATCCAGTGAGAATGAATGGGTGGGTGAGGGTCTTTCCAGCGCATCAAGATGGGTCTTCTGGCCAGCAATGAAAGAAAAGCTACAAGTTCAGAAAAATGAGCTGGTAAGGAATGACCACTAGGAAGAGTCCCAAACAGAGCAGCCAGGGGGGGTTGTGGGATTATAACAGCTGAGATAGCTGAGAGTGAGTCAAAAACTAAATCCCAAAATGTGGACAAGGTGGGGCAAGTCAGAAACATGTGAGTAACATTAGCTGGACCTAAGTTACATTTTACACAGTTGGATATTATAAGACTTTGAGCTGAATTTTTCTGTTTCTGTTGTTTAATTGAATAAAAGTCACTCATCTTGTTTGATACTGAGTTAAATGGGAGACTGATAACTAAATCTGGCAGCTGAACTTAGTTCATGAGAGAATGAGGACACAAAGCATTGTGTGATTCTGTCTCTCGGCCACTAGATGGGGGTCAAGATCTATTCTTTTAAAAGCCTCCAAGCTTCCCCAAATTATTTAACAGGACTCCATCCATCCATCCATCCATCCATCCATCCATCCATCCATTATCTATACACCACTTAATCCTCTGGGTCACGGGGAGGCTGGAGTCTATCCCAGCTGACTCGAGCGAAGGCAGGACACACCCTGGACAGGCCACCAGCCTATCACACAAGATAAACTCAACTATTGTTTGTAAAACAGCAGATTTAGATAGATTGTTTGATTTTTTCTTTATTTTTTGATAGTATATACATGTATTTTACTCAAATAATATAAAATCATCCACACATAATACCTATACAAATGCCAAACCATGGTGCGTATATGTGCTTTACATTGCCATATAGGTCAGACAGATGTTTCTAAGCCATGTCCTCTCCCTGCCTCCACGTTTTGCACCCTCCTGCTGCTGCAGGCAGAGATGGAGCTTAAAACCCACTGAGCAATTTTGCGAGAGGGGAAAGATATCCCCTTCGGTTCTGCCCGACACGATGTGGCATCTGTGGGTTGTGTAACTCAAGTGGAAGGGAATTAAGAAGAAAAGAGGTTCAGGGACTCTAAAAGCAGTCACAGAGAGTTCACGTGTCTCTCTGTGTTGTAGTGAAAATGTTCAATGTGCCCTTTGATGTTCGTGTTCTGCAGCCAAACAAATGTCATCGTGTCGTGGCCTGTTCTCTTTGTGCACCTTACTATGACAAGGAATTATCATTTTTCACATGAATATTCATATTACTCTGTGATTAAAATCAGTTTGTTTGCGATTGGCTACACATAAACTCTCCTCACCTGCGGTGCGACATGAAGGAACCGGGACACATTTTCCCGGGAGTTTCACAACTTGGCATCTTTAAATCAGGATAAGAAAGCTTTCGTCCGTCCTTGAGTGGTGCCTTCTGTTAAAATGTTGCTTCAGCTTCCCTGCCAAGCCAGAACAGTGTGCAACATGGATCAAACATGGCTTTTATTTACAACCAAGGTCCCTGCAAGGTCCACATTAACCTCTCAGTCTTATTTACTGTACCTGCTGGGCTGTATTAAGCACAGCCAGAGTCCAGTTAGAGCTGGATGTAATTCTCCGGAGCCCAGGCCCAGATGTCCAGATTTCTTGGACACATTAATTCTTCAATCCAGGCAAAGGGTCTTTTAGCAGTCTGTGCTGCATTAGCCACTGTCTCGTAACTCTCTTCAAATCTGGCTCCTGGGGTCGAACTTTTGAGCTTCTTGCCAATTAAGGGCACTTGTATGGTAAGCAGATCCATTCCTCCTGTGCCTGGAGGAATCACTATGTCTTATTTCATTCTAATTCCGCTTTCCATCATGTTTCAGGAGCGGGACATGATGGAAATGGCCTGTGACAGTTCTGACCCATTTGGAGGGCTTTCTACACAACACGAGCCGGTGAACTCTTCCTCACTCATTCACACTGGCCTCGATGTCCTCGCTGATCACATGCAGTTTTTCCATCTCGCAGCCACCATTATGGAAAATTTCGCAGTGACCTCCTGCCTCCAAAGCCGTCTGGACTGGGGGACATTTTCTGCAGCAGAGGTAAGCTGGACCGCAGCTACCATGAACATTAGGAAAGCCTGGAAAACACACCTGCTGTGGGCCTCACACACGCGTTACGACGGTTTATATGCTTTACTGTGTCATAATAATGCTTCGTGAATAATTAGGTGTTTGTCAGGATGACTTTTTGAGTTGACAGGCTGTAAAAAATAATGAAAATCCCTTCATTTACAACTTTCCCAACTGCTGGCTGGATGGTTTATTAGACTGTGAAAATAAAACTCTGTATTAAAAAATTGCCCATTTCTGCTGCTCATTTCTGCTTTGGCCCAGATTCGGATGCAGATGCTGTGCTGCCAGTTTTCTCAAGTTCTTCAACTAATTTTAAACTGGTTCAGCATCAGCTCATCGCGATTTCACTGCAAACCAAATTTGATGATGGTTTTCTACATAGTTGTTCCAGCCGGGTCCATTTGGGATTTTCTTTTTTACCGATTATGCAGCTCTTCAAATGCAGGCGAATGGAGTCTTTGGCTTAAAATGCTTTTAGGTATATAAGAAAATAATCCATCGAGGGAAAATTCAGGTGGCATTCTAACTGAAGACTGTACCAGGCTTTCAGCTATAACTGCACACTGCAACTGTTCAGTGAATAATTAACTTTTTAAAATGAATAAATAAGCAAAAATCATTAAATTCTTACTTAGCAGAAATTAAACTATGCGCAAATAACATTTTTTTTCTGAAGGAACATCCTCAACAGCAACACTTTAATTCAGAGTACATGACGTGGGTCTGTGTCTCCTGTATGCAGATGACCTGTCAATAACTGCATTAGTCTGTTTTTGCTTTACGAGTATCAACATTAGCTGCTCTAACCGTGATAGCCCACAAATTTTAATCTGCCAAAAAAAGTTTTGTTCTTAGGTGAATAAAAAATGAACAAATAGTTTCAAAAAGAACATCGCATGTTTGCAAAGTTTTTTTTATAACACAATCAGAGCCCTAAGGAGGGCAGATTGTGTGGAGTCACAGGGCCGCAGCATGAATTATGGGTTGTGTATGAAGCAGAAGACTGCAGGCATCCCTACAAATCCTACAGATCCCCACTCAACCATCATTCAGTTTACAACAAAACATCTTGGTGCATCTGCCAAACACGCAGCCCCAACATACATTTCATGTTCCCAAATTAAACTGTGAAGTTTGGATTCCACCCGGTAGCAGCAAAAACACGCTGCCATCAGTCACATAACTCTGTGTAATCTCCCTCACACCCTCTTTTCCTTCCCCCAGTTGCACATTATGATCCTCGGAGCTCAGATGAAAAGCCCTCTCTCCGGTTGGTTCCCATGCTTTGTGATGCCGGGCCCTGAGTCATCAAGGTGTAAGAAGGTTGGAGGGGGGGTGAGTTGCGGGTGGTCGAGGGTAGCAGTAGAAAGGGTTTGGCATACCAGCAGGGTCCCCCCTCCACTGAACTCCTGAACCCCTCCTCTCCTGCTCACGGGGTAAACTCTTTAACACACGCGCCTCTCTCCGCCGGGTCAGGCCGAGGTCTCCAGCCTTTTTCACGCGTTGGCCGCTAATGAGGTTTCAAAATCTCAAGGCAAGGTGAAGGGAGTCTGACCTACACTCAAGAAACTGAGCCAGTCTTGCTCAAATCACTTCTGACACAAAACCACAGAACAATGCGCAGTAGTCTGGCTCTGGGGAAACACTGAGAGAAGTGATGCAAACCCAAATGTTTAATTTGACCTCAGAAATTATCGCCGGATTTGCTTCTGCTTTCTGGCAGCCTAAGACCATTATGATGTGTATACAATGCGGCATTTGTGGACATGAAAGCAACCAACTTACTAAATTTGCGGCCATGCTTTTAGCATTGGTGTATTACAGAGGGAATTACAGAGTTTTCTTTACAAAACCATGGGAAATTAGATCTGAGAGTGGACTATAAGAAACGTCCTGCATGCAAGAGTCGTAGCACCAGAAGTTTAAGACTCTTCTTCTTTCTTTTAATATTATTTTTTGGGGAGAGAGTTTTTCTGTTTTTATTGGATAGCGACAGAGTGAAAGTGGTGAAGACAGGAGAGCGACATGGAGCAAAGGGTCTTCAGCTGGACTCCAACTCATGACCGCTGCTAAAGGGACTGAGCCCATGTGGTATCGCCTTAACTCAGTGAGCTAAACAGCAGCCTTCTTACATATTTCTTAATCTAAACCTCCATTAAAATTGATATGAGAATGAATATTTTACATCACGGGGTTAACAGCTAGCACACAGCAATCTGCCCTGCAAAGGCAGAGAGCGATTACTGCAGCAGGAGGTGAGAAAAAAGGCTTCAAACGGGCAGTAAACTGCGTTAAAGATGGAAGGTTGTAAGCTACCAGTACTCTTTCACCCTGCAAAAAATCCTTGCCATGGAACTTTAAAATCCAAATGCTGCACTTTGCCTTCAAGGACTGTGAAGGGGGAAATGCAATATCTTACAACAAAACGTGCTTCTCAGCGTTCTTGTCAATTCTGAGTAGTTTGTTTGAGATGCTTCTTGACTATTTGCAACCTTTAGTGGACGTGTATCTGCTTTGCTATGTGTGGAGGTGACATAAACAAAATCAAAATAATAATTTGGCAAACGTGTAAATAATTATAGGCAAACTGCATACATTATTCTTTTACTTGTTTATTATCAAAGATGGCAGATTATCAACACTGACAATCTCAACTTAAGTAAAACTATGGAGATAAAAATGAGTTCATGTTAGATTTGGCTAAAGCTAGTCAGTCCTACTTGATGCAGCTCTCTTGCTGTTCCAGTGCAGTTAGATGTTGGGATTTCAAAGCCACAGTTTACAATTCAATACAATTACTGCAAATGAATGCTATTCATAAAAAAAATATATACATTTCTGTGGTATAATTATTTTTTTCAGTACAGAAATGTCAAAAAGGCAGATTTTGGACCTAATTTTGACCCAGCGTAGAACTTAAATTAAATAAATATAAAATTAATTTAAAAAATAATCGCAACCCCAGTCACCAATAATCATCCTCAATAGATTTAAAATGAAATTCTAAAATGTGTAATTGCACAATTCAAAAAAGATCATTTTTTACAGTAACTATTTACAGTTACTTTCACAAAATTAAATATCATTCAGTCTCGGCAGCTGTAATGTTGTTTTTATTTTATGTCTACAATTAGAAATCCTATAGAATTATCGATATAATGTACTAAAAAAATCCACAATTTGCTGATGTTTCTGAAACCACAGATTACAAATTACCATCATCCAAATCAACACTGTAAAACAAACAGACAGACAAAGAACAACAACAACTAACACATAATGAATGAACTACTCATCACCCTTTTGTTTTTATAACAGATCTTATTTTTTATTGAGGAGAGTCAAGTTGGGCTTTCCATTTTTAGAAAATAAACCAATGACAATATTACAAATAATGAAATTGTTACATCATTCACAGGGTTACAGTCAATATACATTTATACAGAAATACAGGATCTCCCACATCAGTCACAGTGGTCTGAACCGGCACTGGTCTAGAATGTGGGCTTCGACAGACCAGGGGAACACATCGAGGTCCCCTGCCTGCACTAACCAACAGCCAGAGTGGTAGTGGTGGTGGAGGAGGGGAGGGGGCGTCCAGGGGCAGGGTCGGTGTGGGGGGGGGGGCAACAGAGAGAAACACAGGGTCATAGAGGGGAACATAAGTGGCAGTGGAGCTCTGCCTGCTGCAGCATTCGCAGACTATCCGGACCTGCAGCTCCAAGTGGCCACATTTGACCACCACAGCAGTAGAGGGCGCTCTGGTGCTTCGTCCTGCGGCCTTTAAACAGGAGCCATTTTCTATCTGCCACAACAGGAGGCAGACTTCACGCTCTCACCATACTGCAGTTAGGCGGTGTTCAAACGCAGCCCAGTGGGTACAGCCTGGCACCGCTCATGTTTATCCACACTATCATGTAACTGTAACACTGAGACTTAACAGTTTTCCTCCGTCCTTCAAAAAAAAATTGGCACACGGTGAGGGGCAGGGCTGAGTGGTTTTACTTTGCTTCACAGATGTAAAGGGAGAAAAGTACAATATGTTTCGCTGAAAGTTGCAGTTGGCAGACGTTGTATGAAACCATCGCTGGCGTCACAACCACAACACATCTTTCATTTCCAGAGGAGAACTGTAAAAAGCTTCTTTTTTTTAACAAGGGAAGCTGGACTCTGCATATTTTTGTAGCAAAATTTCACACTAAAACTACACCTGGTTTAAAGTTAAATAATACATAGTGTTTGTGGAAAGTGAGTAGTAGAAAGAACAGATCTGAAGGGGGAAGAAGATTACACAAATACCTTTCTGTATATACAAATTGTCAGCGTTCCTAGTGATCAAATGTTCGGACATGGTCCAGCTGAACCTCTGAACGGGGAGAACACTTTACAGACGTGGACAGTAATTCCACCTAAATGAAATACTCTGTCTGATTTCAGAGGCAATAAAAGAACAATCGCGCTGAGTGGAATTTATTTTAGAAATATGTGCCAAATGAATTATTAACTCGACTTCTATGCATTTTCGAATAGTGTAGAAGTCGGACACGAGGGCCCAATGATCCTTGCACAGCTTTAACTGCAACAGTACGTCTCTTTTGATCCAGCAGAATCATAAAATACATATAGTAAATACTTCATGCGGTTAAACACTCCACATTCAAACAAAAAGTTGTTGGGTTTTTTTCCCCCCAACTCCTTTAGATGAAATCAAGAAACCAAACCTTTAGAAAGACCTCGGCAAAAGGTATTCTCTGAGCTGCAAGAAAATACAGACAGTATGCAACATTAAATCAATCTCAGCAATACTCAGCACCAGCAATAAGAACGTCTGCCACCCTGTTTAAGGTAGTTCCTTGAAGCAAACGTCAAGGATAATTGCTTGATTAATAGCCTCAAAGTCTTGGCAGCACCCGTGGACAAGCATCTGAATGAGCTTTAATGGGACTGGAGCAAAACCTCACCAGCCTCGCGTATACTTGAGCTTAATTTCTTGAACAGTAAGTGTTTTTCCTGACGATGGAATATTTGCAGTACCATGAGAAGGCATACAGTCTCGCTAAATAAAACTGATGAGCTGTTAAGTGCTGAGAAATGGAAAGGGAAGACACTCTAAAGCTCAGGGAAAAAGAAAAAAAAAAAGAAGACCAAACTGCATGTTGGCATGAGTGGCATTTAGGTCACAGCATCACTTCTCACTTCGCTTCTTAGCTATGACTTAACAGCTCATGATTCTCCTCCTCCAGTTTCAGATGTTATGAAAAGCTTCCAGGGAAATATTTGTTCTGATGTGTTGTACTGCAGATGAAAATAACCAAGCAGAGGATGGTGGAGCAGAAAGGGAGTAAAAATGCTTCCACTCTTGGCCTCTAAATTCTCTGGACAGCCAGGGATGGTGAAAGGCAGGATGACAGCAATACAGTCACTGAGGTTTCTCGCTTTCTTTAACCGGGGCTTTGGTGCTAAAGCTGTCTGCACTGACGACGAGAAAACTCAGGTCAACGTCTGAGGATTTGGTACGAGCGAACGCGGAGGAATCTTCTGTCACATAATTCAGTGGCACGCAGCATCAGGACAAGACATGACACAACTGCCCCACCGATGAGTGTCAGCTCGCCTGCTGCTGTTGATGCTTTTAAACGCCCCGAGACGAAACGGGACAACTGGTCAAAGCTGACTATGTTGAGATCAGTGGAAGCGGCAGACAGGTGGCCGACAGGCATGTATGTGATCAAGAGGACAGGGAGGGAATCAGTGCCCGGACAGAGCGGCTGTGATCGGGGTGCGGCCGCCCCGCTGCGAACAGACACATCTGACCGATGGCTCACAGCTGGACGTCCATGTCTGGCTGTCAGGTCTCAGAGCGGAGCCCAGTGGGAGCTCTGCACTGCTGATATCATTTACTGGCTGCGTACATAAACCCCTGCTTGACTCACCGTCACTGGGGAATCACTGCATTGCTACAAGTGCCATCCCCCCCCTCCCCATCATAACCCTTACAACAGGTTACCGACAACAACACAAACAATGATTGACAGCTCTGTACTCATGAGACAGTATTGTTCACAGGAAACCATACAATAAACGCATATACTGCCTAGAAAATGAAACCAAGGCCCGTCACAGGGAAATGCTGTTTATCTACATGGTTTTGTGCACCAACATGATTCATGTTTCAAAAATAACTTCAAAGCATTGATGGAAGAACCAGAGTGTTTGCTGGAGTCACACAGTAGACTCAGTGCAGAAAAAAATCTAAAAGTAATAACAACAATTCAATAATACCCATACAGAAATTGCAATAATATAACACATTGCATTTTTGTTTTTCATTCAATGAACGTCTGATTGTAAAGTCTATTCATGTGTGTGTGTAAAACAACCATGTGCAGTATCAAAACTTGAACACTTTAAACATAAAAATGTCTTTTCAAAAGGGAAACTGGAAGAAGAAGAACAGTAAATATAATGCAGCCACATTATACTCTGTAAAGTGTGTCAAATCCAAGCTCTTACCAAACAGAGTTCTAGTAATTGCAGCAAATCAAAGCACTGTGAAATTAACCACTCACTCAGCATGCTATCAAACACGAGTCCCGACGCTTCAGGAGCTTCTTGGTGCGCGTGGTTTGCGTGTGCAACGTGTGCATGTACGCACAGACGGCACTGGAGATGAACAACATGAGGGAGGACGCTATGATGGGACATACTGTATGTATGGAGACTCTGATGTAAACAGTAGGTTTCCTTTTCTGTGGATTTCTGTAGGAAGTCATTGTCAGGTTGGTTTTTTTTCTCCACAAGCTATTTTTTCCCCACAAATTAAAGAAATAAACTGATGGTGACGACAACTTAAATTGTCCCTGGAGTCAGTTCTGCTCCCGAACTGATCAATTCTAACCGTCTCTGAGTCATCATGTTATGGCAGGTCAAGTGCATCTGATATGTACAGTACAGGATCATGACTGGGGTGCAAAAGAGAAGAGTTCTATTTGGCAGGCTGTGAATATTTCACTGTGAAAGAAAAAAAATAACTCGTCATCTTGTCTTTAGTGAGAGGAAGCATGGTGAGAGGGAGTCTTCATCACAAAATGTCACACAATATAGAAAATTACTTGCAATGAGAAAAAATGTTCTTTCTTTTTCTTGAGTGTTGATTTCACCGTGTGAATTGTCCGTCTGATTGAATGTGTTTTTGTTGTTTTTTTTCTTTTTTCTTTTTTTAAATCATGTTTCCTGGGGAAACAGCTGGGTGTACACGTTGGGTCCCCCAGTCTCCTCCTCCTTTCAGAAGACCTCAGAGAACTCTGCGTTTCCACACGATGTCCGAAATTAAAAACAAAGACAGTATCCACACCTCGCTGAGGACGGTCTCCTCAGCTCTTCCTTGTTTTCTTTTTTTTTGCCCTTTTAAAGGGTAGCTTTCCTACTCAGTTCATCTAGTGTACAACCTTATATCATCTATAAATTTAGATAAACTCCTTTCCTTTTTCAGTTTTTCTTCTTTTTTCTTTAAAAAATTCTTTACAAAATTATCAGAACAAACAAACCAAAAAATAAATGTTCTACATCAAATGAAAATTGGTGGAAGATTGAAAAATGTGTTGCTGGTCACTTCTAACCTCCCATGTTTCTGGCTCTAAAAGGTGGGTTGGGCTGTGGGCCGTCTGACGCGTCATCACAAGGACTTTTGCTTTCACAACTTCTCCACAGCTGATTCCCAGGATGGAGGGAGAGTCAGGGTGAGGGGGGGGAAGAGAAGGAGGATAGAGGGCAGTGGAGAGGGGACCGGGGGGGATGAATGGTAGCCTGGTGGGAAGACCAGACACACTGTCACGCGAAAAAAAATATCCACTCCATCCTCCGCGCCCAGAGCCATGCATCCCAACCGCTTTGTTTTACTCCCCCTCTGCTCGGGAGGGTCAAACCTCCACTGACTGGATCTGGTTCATCTGTGCACGCATCATCTGGACGCTGTTGAGGATCTTCTTTTGATGGCCTGCTAACGTCACACCAACCCTCAGGATGTCACTGTAAGTATAGACAGAAACAGATGTCAGGCTGATGTTACCACAGGCTATACATAGTCTTTCAGCATCTATTCATCTTTCTGTCCATTTTTATTCCCACCTATGTAAATATACTAAAAAGACAAGCTGACATTAGCCAGAAAGTCTTGATCAGGAACTGGTAATACAAGAAGACTACATATAACAACATAATATGACAAACAGGGATGTGACGGCGTGACGACAGAAAAGAAAAATGTAAAGTGAGATGACAGTAACAAATGCAGGCATGAGACGCTGTCATTCTGACTCAAAGCAGTTGCGTGTTCCTGCATTTTTGAAGGCCGAACGCTTATATAATCACAAAAACAATGTTTGGATGCCAGCTTTGCTACGACTGAAACTTCTCACGACTCTAAAACAAACAGTGAGAGCGACAAATTCACAACATCTCTTTCACTCCAGCCTATCATAGACACAACATTCTTCGCAGAGGTCATGTGCTGTTGCCAAAACAAACAGCTCGGCATTGTATCACGGCAGTGGCATCAGCTCCAAACATCATTTACTCAGCGTTTGTTGAACAGTCTCTTATCCATAAAACAATGACATTCCTCTCTCCTTATGCTGAATCGCAACAGTATTCACACTTGTGGGATTACACATTACCATCTGTTGTGCTCAAAGAACTGAAGCTCAACATCTCTGTGGGTTAAACTGCGGCTTGTGATGCTGTTATCCTTTGACAAGATATGATTTTTATCTCCCAGTGGCATTCTTTACATGATTCTATTTTATATACTGAGCTGGTTTTCCTCCTAGTATTTCAGCTAACTATCCCCATATTCTAAAGTTTCCTTGCAGTCTTCAAGCTGAGGTCAAAGAGAGGCCTGCTGCACACATGGCAGAGAATAAAGGGCACTGTTATGGCTGGGAGCTATTGTGCCCACCGCTCAGCCTTGCGACTACACTATTACGATCTGCTAATTACATGCAGAGCTGGCGTCTTTCATAACGAGCCAGAGGCAGAGTCTGGTGTTGGTTCAGGTTTTAGGGGGATATACAAGATGGAGCAAACCCGCTTCTTGTGATCATTTTCCTCAAGCTTATCAAACACAGAATACCAGGAACCATCAGCACTTACTCCATGGTCATCTGAGACACCACATCAAATGTAGAAAAGTCCGCGTTGGCAAAGTTGTCTTTGTACTGGCCCATCTTGATGGCATCCAGCCACTCGTCCACAGTGCTGAAGCTGGAGAAGTCTGGGATGCTGCGGTCCAGGAGGGGGAGATGAACACTGAGGGGGACACAAGAGGGGCCATTAAGTGTAATGATAATACAGAATGGCAGGTCTAACATCATAGCCAGTTCAGACCACCTGTGTCTGATTCAAACATGAATTATTACATTACATTTTCAAAATGCAAGACAGAACTTAGAGAATCCCGCTGGCCTGATCCGCGAACCAATATTTTCCAAACTGATTCCTCATAGAGGGTATTTTCCAAATGAAGTGATAGGCTTCGGGGAGCCAATATGTTCACTCAGTGTCTGTGGAAAATCTGGCCCTTGGTCCTGCACTCCACCACAAATGAAAGTACAGACGGGGGGATAATGGAAATCAGTAAACCCTGGCTCTCAAAGGAAACTAACACCCAGAGCAGAAACGCTTCAAAATGTTTTGTTTCGAAAATTGCACAACTGCTTCAATCCAGGATTCGCCTGCAGCATTCGTGGGAAGGATCTGATCTATCAAACCAAAAGGCTTTAATTTACATAACCGCTCGGCGCCAGGAGAAACAAGAGACACTGTGTTCGGCAAAAGTGATCTGTGCCACGGATGACACTGTAGCAAGAGTATGAATTTCCTGCTAGGAATGAGGAAAGCCTTTATATTGAGAGAACTTCAATTGCATCACATTGCTCTAGATGCTACAGATCTGCATCGGCGCGAAATGATGCTTCAATCAAAGGCCTGTCTTCTGGGTTGAGATAGAACACATATGCAAATACCACACAGAGACTGAAGGACGGAGCAAGGAAAAGACTGAACAATAGACTATACCATATTCTACTGCTGACAAAGCGAACACAAGGAAATCATATAAAACAAATCTGATCAGCAGCTTTCTTGTCACTCACCCTGAAGACAAAGGAGTCATGGCCTTCAACGTGTTGGGATTGCGGATCATCTTGTCAAGGTTGTTAACAATCTGGCTGAACTTGGGCCGGTTGTTGCGGTCCTTCTGCCAGCAGTCCAACATGAGCTGGTGCAGCGCGCTGGGACAGTCCATGGGTGGGGGCAGCCGGTAGTCCTGCTCTATGGCATTGATGACCTGTAGGGGGAGACACAGATCTCTAAGGGTCGCTAGGAGGTTCTACAAAGAGGAGATCGATTGATGGAGAGGAGAGAGTGTGCGACCAGTTTTGGAAGCAGTACTTGTATCCTTTCCTTCAGTAAATGTTCCAGTACAACAGCATGAAAACACTGTAATACAATTAACTGCAAGCCCTGCACTCAAAATTGGACTTACATATGGAGGTGTTTATACAAACTACTGCAGGTAGAAAACAAAAAAGTACAAGTTCTGAAGAAAAATGGCCAAAAACAATTATATATTTGATTATAAGATTGTTAGCAGCAGTATTTCAGTGTTCAGCTGGCCAAGATGCAGCTTTTTTATAAATCTGTATTGTTAGGTTGCTTCATTCACTTCAGTCTATTGACAGGTCCCTCCAAAGGCTCACAAGATAAACTGGAAGTGCCGTGAGATGAATAATGCAGGAGGGAAGATGAAAAAACAATCCGTGTTCATTTATTTAGACTTTTCTGTAAGCTTTGCCATTTTATTTGGTTCAAATTAAAACGTCAATAAAGCTTCGAGGGGGAATGTCTCCTTGGTGGAACTGCTAACAAAAGTGCTCATAAAAAATGAAATTTGAAAAGGGGCCTTTTGAAAAGCAGGCTGCCTTTGTGTGAGAGGTCATACTTTTTTTTTTTTTTTTAAGAAAGTAGTATTTTTTAAAAAGTTTATCTTATTTTTAAAGGAAAAATCTTTAACTATAAGTAATGTGTGCTACAGATGACAAACACATACAGTGGCAAAAAAAATCAACAGTTCATACTGTTCATCCTGTATATATACTGCATTTATCTCATAGCGTTTAAACTGTTTATATTGTTCATACTGATACTGTATAGAGTGCACTTTAAGTTAGATGCCAAACTGCATTTTGTTTACTTAGTACTTGTGCTCTGTGCAAGGACAATAAAGTTGAATTTAATCTAATAAAACGTACAATGTTTCCCTCTGAAATATAGTTTAATTAGCACTAATTATGCAAAAATGTAAACATTTATGTAAAGTTTAAGCATCTAAGACTTTTACTTATGTACAGTAATGAGAAAATGTATATGAGCTGCATTCCACGAGCAAAATGACCCAGCTGGAAAACATCCCCACAGGTTGTATGGATGCCATGAGTTTAGAATGTAAAGTTTTGGATACTAGCGGCAACATAAGTTCACAACAGTCAGTCACGTCTAATAAAAAATACTGGCAAAATACTGGCACTGATAAACATTACAAGAGTTTCTGGGCCTCACACCACAAGGTGAAAACAACTGCTGCAGTCATTACTACGTGCAAAACTGCCTAAGAGTCAAAACTATTAAATTATAGTCATTACTTGACCATAAATACATATAAAAGTATCCATATATATATTTGTGCACAAATCACCACATTAGCTGTGCTCGTGAGGAGTTGTGAAACAGTAGTTAGGTCAGAGAGAACATAAACCTTATTCCACCAACTTCACATTTCCACTTGCACTCTGCCAGCAGTGACTTCATCTCTGGCCTTTACAATGTATTTAATGCTCTCTCTCCATAAAGCCACCTTAAAGATATGTCTGACTCGGACAGTTGATGTTGTTGGTCGAGGGGAGCACACAGAGGTGGTGCACAGTTAACAGAGTGGAACAACCCGGAGGACACTTGTGACGAGGACGAGCAATCCCCTGCTCATTATCGGGGCCATTAAAGAAGCTCCATTCAGACCCAGATTAATCTCATTCATGAGACCTCCAAACGAGGACCCCGATGGAGCAGAAACACTATCTGGAGCTGCTAATAAGATAACCGTTGAGGTCCTCAGTCCCTCTTAGCACATTAGTGTTCTCACTTTCAATTTGAAACTATTTTCATTATCTCTCTCCCCATAATTTGCTCTCCCCTCCACTACCCAGAGGGAGATAGGAAATGGAGGCTCCAGTCAAGAGCAGAAATTGTCCACTGAGCACTGCTGTGCATTGCAAATGATCTGATTATGTCTCTGTGGTGAGTGTGGGGGAATTTTCATATAAAACCCATGTGTGAAAGCCGCTGTTTAGCTAAGGGAAAGCAGATACAATGACAAAATGCATCTCTGAGGAATATGAGGCTGTAATGAAACTCAGGAAGCCAGAAATGTAAGTTTGTATTGAGGCCTCATCTAAAAATGTTTGAGGGAACTTTGACTCAAGAATCAACATCCAATTTAAAAAGTACCAAAGGCAAGTTAAATACATACATCTTGATTGGTCATGTCCCAGTACGGCCTCTCTCCGTAGGACATGACTTCCCACATTACGATCCCGTAGCTCCACACATCACTAGCAGAGGTGAACTTCCTGTACTGGATAGCTTCGGGTGCAGTCCATCGGATAGGGATCTTCCCTCCCTGTGAACACAAAGGGCACAACATCAGTGAGGGAAACGAGACCGAAACCCGACCGTCACAGTGTCCTGGCTCCGGAGAGGGACACCGTTCACACTAACAATGCTGATGGTAATCCAAACTGGGTGATGGATATAACAAAACCCCTGGGAGGAAAGTGTGGTGCATGAAATACAGGAGGAGGAGGAAGGGAAGAACAGGTGATGTGTGTCTAGATAGAGAGAGCAGTGTGGGAGTGCACTGTAGTGTGCACGTCAGACCTGGGTTTAACCCTTCAAATTACCCATCAAGCTCGCAGGCAGCACCAAATTAACTTTCAATCGGGGCAGTTCAAACATGTCATTCAAGTTCTCATTTACAAAACAGAGTACATTGACCCTGCTTCAGTGAGTGTGTGTCTCATTTCATGTCATGAGAAAAAGTGAGACTTGAAGGTTTCTTACCAGAGCACTGGTGTAAGTAGGATCTGATGTATCATCCTCCAGGAAGCGTGAAAGGCCGAAGTCCGAAACCTTGCACACAAGGTTACTGTTGACCAGGATGTTTCGGGCAGCAAGGTCACGGTGCACATAATTCATGTCGGCAAGGTACTTCATGCCCGAGGCGATGCCCCGCAGCATACCAACAAGCTGGATGACAGTGAACTGCCCATCGTTTTGCTGTAAAACAGATACGCTGTGTTACAACACTGTACTGTACGGAGTGGTTCATAAAGTGGGGCTTTTGACAATATATGCATGTCGTCAGGACATCAGGATAAAGTCCAACCTAAAATGCTGAATTTCAGTTAAAGACACAGACATATAATAAACCTATGTTTCAAACTTCCAGCCAAATGTCGCACTTTCTAATTGTTAGACCTTTTGTTTTGTAACAACATTACAATACCTTGGCCTCGACCATTTTATCTAATTATTTTCCAAAATGTCCATTAGTGTCCGACACTAGTGATTGGATGCAAAAAAAAACTGTGACCCAGACGATTGAGTCATTTTTCCACAAACAAAAAAATGCAATCAGAATTTGAAAGATGCCATAATCACATTTAAAACACATTTAAGAAAAAATAAATCCATATTTTTGTTTCACTCAGTAAACTTTAAAAGTAAAATTGGATTTTCTTGCTTGTAATAGGTTCTTTCAGAACTCTCCCATGCACTCCATATTACAAATTCACACACTTGACTTCATATAGTCAGATCATATTCATTTAATATAGACATTCCTGTGTGGATCCCAACATGTAAAGGCTTAATATAGAAAAGTTACTTGAAAGTCTTAGTTTCACTGAAGCTGCGCCCCAACAAACCAACAGTAAACTGACCATCATTTGCTTTAAAACAGATGCACTGTGCTACATGCATGGAGTGATTCACAAAGAGGAGATGTTCCTTCACAATATATGTATATAGTTGGGCCATCTGGATAAATTTCAACTTCAAAGTTCTGAATTTCAGTCAAACACTCACTCATTGTGAGGATTTTTTTTTTTTGTAACAACATGGCAATATCTTGCTTCGACCTTTTTATCTGACTTCTTTCTGAATGTCTGTTTGTGTAATGATAGTGTTTGGATATAAAAACTACTGTGGCTCAAAAGACTGGGTCATTATTCTACAAATAAAAAAATCCAATTAGATTTTAAAAGAAGCTACAATCACATTTAAAACACATCTGAGATAAAATTGAGTTTCTATTTTTTTGTAACACAATAAACTTTGTTTCTAATTTTCAGAGTTCATCCATACACTCACAATAAGTGTATAATGATGTAATTTTGACATTCTATTTGGAACCAAACCTCTATAGGCGTGATATAGAAAAGTTACTTTAAAGCTTAGTTTCCCTGAAGCAGCCCCCCAGGATACCAACAGCAAGGTCTGGGCTGGGCTCTACTGGCCTCTGCAGGGCTGGGCACGACTAAGCTGGGTCTGGCTGGCTGTCTACAGCTGTTCCTCTCCATGGTTTGGTGAGGGCTTTACCCCATGCATGGGGAGTGTCTGGAGCAGTGGTGCAGCTGTGCCTCCAACTGCGCACACCTGCACTCTCCCCACCACCCACCACGACGCCCGGAAAACAGAGGATTCCAGAGAATGGAGCATGGGAGCTCGGGGCCTGGTGTGGACAGACAGAAAGGCTAAGAGAGGGGATTGGAAGGACAGCCGAGCAAGGCCCAGAGCACAGCCAAATTCCTCTGGCCTATTTCTCTTTCAAACGCTTTGCTGCTCATTAGCTGAGTGGATGCTTCTCCTCACGTCAAGCTGCTCTTCCTCATGTACCACAGCAATTAAGCAGAATGCATTATTCATGAAACCTTTCTCACAAATACACATTGCCACCTAATCGGAGTGCTATGTTTGCATATAATTTAATTGGACAGATTCCTCCAAAGTCTTCGGGGTCAGGTTAGCTGGAGGGAAGAACCACGAATGTGAGTAAAAGTCTGATTTATATGAAAATAATGTTTTGCATCAAAGACTGACTTTCATTCTTTTAACTTTCTCATCTTATAGTTGGTGCCGGATGCCATCCCAGCTATGATCAATCTATTCCTGCTCCACATACCCCGCGGTCCTTCCTGCAGGAGGCAGCAGGGGAGACAATCCTTCAGCAGGCAGCTCAGTGCAGACTGCAGTGACCATTTTTAAACAACCGCCCAGCAATCACTTCAGAGAAGACACAAACCATGTTCTGAGGCTTTGACACTGTCAGCAATTGTTGTCATAAACTGTCACCGTGAGGTGCTGCAGAGGTTCCCTGTTGTTTTGAATACAATGCGCTGTCAAACATGTTTAGCAAGCATCTACATATACACAAACACCCTTCACCACGCGATCAAATTCCAAAAAGAGCTGATGCTTTGCGACTCGGGGCTCGGATGCAGAATGCTAATAAAGACTCTGAACCCTGCCTGAACAGTGCAGTGTCAGGAGCTTGCATGTCTGTTTCTAGAGGTGGGTTTTGATGTAGTCTTAGAGCAGGAAGCTTAAACTTATTACCAGAGAGGGCATTACACTGGTGTAGATCATTTAAAGGTGTAGAAGCTGGTGCCAGGCAGGTGCAAATATTCTGTGCAATTCCTCAATTATAGTCAGTTTCATAACATTAAATGGTTCTTATTAATCACATATTGTTTTTACCACAGTAACTTTACAGTACAACTTTAAGAAGGGCTCTGGCTTCAGTTAAATGTTACTACAGCATTCTTACAGTACTTATTTATATTCCAAACTCTGTGTCACATTAAAGACAAAGTTCTTTCACATCATTAAATGTTTACATGAAAACAACCCTTTTATTTGTTTTTCCCCCACATCCCTAGTTTCCATAATGAGGCCATTTTTTTATTTATTCCAAAATGCAAAATGAGCAATTAGGGTAGATGAAAGCACACAAAAAAAATACATTAGCCCGACATTTGTTTTTATTATTTCACTAACATCCCAAGACAGATGGTGAAAGGTTGTCTGACATCTCATCTCATAGCCAGCCTCATTTTTAAACATCTGACATCTCATTTTAAGTCCTGCAAAGTGTTTGAATTATTTATGCGGGTCGTAAATGGGGGAGCATGGCCGGTTCTCTGTAATATAATTCTCTGCTAAGATTATGAAAATTAAAAACTCCAATGAGCTTGTGAGCACTGCATATTTCTTGTCGGGGAGGAGGGAGGATAATGTGGCTGCTGTTTGCATCCATACACAGCAGAGCATAATCAGCAATATGAGGAAGAGGATGAGCGAATACAAAGCGGAAATAAGAGACATCAAAGAGCAGAAGAAAGTCTTAGCCTAGCATTTCATTTCATCATGTAGTTTGGTGTGACAGAAAATATGAATTATAGAGAGTAAACTGGTATTTGGGATAAACACATCTTTAGTGAGTGAGCCGAGTTTCGTGTGGTGGAGAAGAACGCCCTCTAAGTAACTCGTGATGGACGCTAAACTAAACAGGGGGGATTTTGTGAGTAAATTTTACTTTAACTAAGACTACTCTGGATGAGATTATGTCAAATTACTGGAAAAATACAAGTGTGAGGGCAAGAAAGTGTGTTTTTTGATGTACAAAATGGATCTGACACATTGTTTGTGTCTGAACAACCAAAGTTCAGCACTTCTAGGTATGAATGATTCATTTGTTTTACATTAAAAGAGTGCTACTTTAAGGTTTAAGTATAACTTAGACTTTGTGTTATAATAATCTAGTGAAGGTTGCATTTCTGTACCAGCTTTAGGTGGTACATCTACTCAGTTGTAGTGAATTAACGTTAATATTGTGAATTGGTATAATGGCTATAAAAAAAAACGTTGCCTTGTGTTCTGATTAATAATAATACGCTCTTTGCATAGCAGGGGAGGTTGCCTCTTGTCAGTTTTTGACAGGTAGTCAGCAGAACGCTCAGCAGTCGTCGAGTGCACTGTTGGACAGAGTCGTCTGAAGCTCTCATTACACTAACATCATCACATCAATTTTTAGGCTCGTCACAATAAAAGCCTTCTATTGAGACCTCCAAGCTACAAAGCAGGGAAGCAGCGTGTCCTGTCAGATTGTGAATTCAGTAGTACTGTTAGAACACGCAGCCACCGTGTGGATCTTTCAGCAGTTTTCATTAGGTGTCAGTCTGAAATCAAACAGTGTTAGATGTGACTTACCAGCATTCTGTTACCTAGTCATTAATGTATGGTTAAATATGCGACTGTAGATAGCAATAACACCACACTGGAATGACATTATTATACTTGACGATTTTGTTGCAGCTGTATGACTATACATCACTTTACACTGTGTAGAACATAAACTAGTCATATGGGTAGAAAATAATTGCAAATTAAATTGTGAACTGAGAACTACTACAGATGAGACCAAGCAACAAGATGAATATATAAAAATGCAGATGCTCACTCTGAGGAAGGTGTCCAGAGATCCATTCTCCATGAACTCGGTGATGATCATGACAGGACTGCTCTTGGTGACCACTCCTTCCAGATGAATGACGTTAGGGTGGTCAAACTGGCCCATGATGCTGGCTTCGCTCAGGAAGTCCCGCCTCTGCTTCTCTGTGTATCCAGACTTCAGAGTCTTTATGGCCACAAACATCTCCCTTTTACCTGGGAGTTTTAGGTTGCCGCTGCACACTTCTCCAAACTCTCCTATAAAGAGGTTACGTGGAGAAAAAAAAAACAATAGTTCTATCAAACTAAGAGTGACATGAGCAACTAAAAGGAAGCAACTTCGATGCATCTACTTTTATTTAGTAATCAGCTAACAACCAAGCTAGTCTACAGAGCTACATTCCATCCACGTTTCAGTCAGATTTTTCCATTACCTGCACCAATGACCTGTTCAATCTTCACACAGGATATATCAATCTCCTTGGCAAACTCCCTCACAGCCTCGTTGGGGTCCTCATATGTGAACGGATCAATATAAATCTTCATTCCTGGAGTCACTTGTAAAAAAGGAAAGAGCCACTATAATATTTGATTCCTGTGGTCATGCTTACACTCCTGTGGGCTTGACAGTGAAACGCAGTCAGGCGCATTAACAATCAATTCACCTTGCATTCACACATTCCTGTACAATTATTTGATTTCTTGACATTCAGGCTGTGAAGGTTGAAAGATGGAGGAGGTAGAGTGGTTACAAATGGTGGTTATGACTGGTGCCTCATGGCTACTGTGAATAACTATTCGGCCAGCAAGGACATGGTACCTCCAGTCCTCTTAACTGTGATAAGGTGGGTTAATATATATATTTATATATATATCATCTCCTGTGAGTCATACTGCCATTAACGCTCAGGAGAGAAACCTGGGCCCTATATCAGCATCGCTCAGCTCCACTCCAAGAAATAAATTGGCTATCCTAAGCCCTGATGCCAGGTAAATTGGCTTAAGGTGGCCTTTAAGTGTTCAGGGACTTAAGTGTCCCGAGTTTTAAATCCGATTATTCGGCTCATACCTCCACATCAGGCCGCAGGCTATTTGAATGGATACTGAACTCATGCCTGGGCTGCAGCAGAGCTAGACGAGCATGCACACTGCCTCAAAAGCTGGCACACTACGCTGAGGAAACATGCTGCAGAGATGAACAGATGGAGAGGATCTTACCAGGCAAAAGCCCCCCCCCTCCAATACTAAAACCCTACAATCTCTTCCCAAGCTGAAGCGCTGTTCAGCAGACCACCTTCCTGCGATGGCAAAGACCACCAAAAACAAGGGCAGAAGCCTGAACTGTGACTGGTGTGAGGACAGGGTGCACACAAAACACATTGGCCTCTGCTGTTAATAGCTGTGAAACACCCGAGCCTCTTACTGGCACACTTTTCACCGAGTCGCAAACTGCACTTCTTTGCACAGCGTGATTGGATTCTATTGAGAAAGCAATCACCTTCAGAGTGGGATTTACAAAAAAAAAATGGATAAAGCAGGATGGTAATTACACCATCAAATACACAAATTAAGATGTGGTCACAAACTTGAGACGGAAATAGATCTTTGTTTTTCAAATCAGGCAGCAGTAAGACAGATTAGCCGGAGCCACGGAGAAATTACTTCTCAGCTTTTCCTCCCAGATTTATCTCTGCATTATTGTCATTTAAGCTCTATGCTACTGTACTGTATGAAGAAAGAAAATCATTGAGTAATTCCATTCATTCACCAAGTCCTTTGAATTTTTTAACAATGGCAAATGACTCATGTGCATTAGCATGCTAATGGCCTTAACGTGAGCGAAGACTGACCTATTTTCAGCACAATGGATTTAGTTAACTATGAAATGTGATGCACAGAACACACTCTTGAAGACTGGTTTTGATGTGGGTAAATCCAGACTCTGAGTGAGCAGAGTCAAACAACAGGCCAGATTACTTATAAGTGGGGGACGGGCAAATAAAGAGGTGCTGTGTAGCCAAGGACACCAGAATACAAGGTGGTAGTCATGGAGACAGGTGTGTGAGGCAGCGGAGGGGCTGAAAGATAGCCATGGAGATGACTATGTGACATGGTAGTCATGGAGACAGGTGTGTCTGGTGCTGAAGGAGGAACCGAGCAGAGAGGAGTGGTGGGTTTACTCACTGTGGCCGCTGGTGTAGTGCTGCAGTTTGTCTGTGTATTCTGAATCAGCCCTGTCAAAGCCACGCCTCCTGGGGGAAAGACAAAGAACTCTAGCTCTGGTTCACAGATAGGGAGCAGGGAGGTGGAGAAACACAGATCAAACACCCTCAGGTCTACCTACACTGAACACACACCAGCAGAGCCAGGACTGAGTAGGTAGAGAAGCATTTGTTTTTTGCCTGCACTGAAAAAAGACATCAAGCCATGCAGGCATCCTACACAAAGATATCTTTATTTTTCTTTTGAAACTCCTCGCTTCAGAATTATTTCAAAAGCCTTTTTACAGTTTGTCTTGTTTCCAACTTCAAGGGGGAGTGTGTATTTTTTAAAATACTTTGCAGATGAGCACATAAGCATCATCATTTTCCTTTGCGCAGGCTGTTGACAGGAACTGTGTGATGCACCGTGGTCTAGTTTAGTTACATCACAGAGGCTGCACAGAAGACACTGAGACAGCCTAAGTCTGGGTATGATTAAGAGTTCTGAACAAGACAGGACAAATATCTCTCAGACAGAATTTCTTAATCACAGACTATCAAACATCAAGTATTTCAGCCAGGTGTGACCAATCCACCTTAAATACAGCTGTTCGTCAGTGTCATTGTACGATTCACAGATTTTGCCACTGACTCAGTCTCAGGCTTCAAATGACCTCATACAGATAAAAAAAAATAAGAAAAATAGAGTATTAATATTGGACTAGGAACTGAGGCAAGAGAGATATACGACCTTCTGTATGAAACAAGTTTTCACGCATATCAATTTACCACATTCGCTTTTCGATGTAATTTTATACTCCATCCGTTTGATCTATAACAGTTCCCAAAATTCTCAGTCACTGTCTTTCACCGGGTCTCTTCTTCCATGTGGTGTGCAACCTACTGTGTGTCATTACGCCATCATAATGCAAGCTAGCGATATACTGTGTGTAAAATAGTGTGTCTGCCATCTAATGAAAAGAAAATATGGGGGGAAAGTTCAGAAGCTCCTCTCATATCCAGTGAACAGAAGCATTTACAGAGCTGTAATTTGAGAGAAGCTGACTTTTATATATTATTTCTGCACTGGAAACACTGCGATTTATTAATAATTCATATGTTTGAATCCAAATGTTTTTATCTCTGCTACTCACATTTCTGTTTATGCTACTCTGATGTTAGAGTACATGCATTGTTTACCCCACACTATGCTTCCTTCTCTTTCCTGCAGCTGTCTGAATCCATACTATACTACACAGTGTATCTCTGCAGCTCACATTTATGAAGCCAACCGGCCTCATGTTGTCTTATTTAATGTAACACAACGACTAAAAGGGAAAAACCTCCATTTTGCAAGCGAATTCGGATAAGGATTTTTGTCAACTGCGACAGGACTGACTCACCGGTTGCAGACGATAATGATGACAACCACAGCAATGAGGAACACCAACCCAGCAGCTGCCGAGCCAATGATGAGAGGCAGCTTCTCCTGAATGCTGGTGTTGTATTCCGCTATAGGAAGAAGAAACACATGGATAAACACAATGCCACGCACGCACACACACGCACAGTCAGAAGCTGAAACATATGGGCGAGCATCTGAGCCACTGCATATGGAGGGAGCAATGGGTGACAGACAGACATACGGCTGGGTGAACCAATGAGCATCTTGGCATCACGACTGGCTGCATGGACCATTTTCCAAAGCACACTGAATGTGCTCAGATGCCGCAGATATGGACAAATCATCTGGCAGAAAGTGTGTGAAGTGAGGAGAGAGAGCATGTTTGGGTGAGACCCAGGCTGCTCAGGCGGCCAAGAATGTGAAACCAGCTACTGAATGGGCACATAGAGCCGGAGCCAAATTCTTCTCTTGAGCATCACAAATAATACACAACTTTGTGATTTTGGCCAGATCCACAGGTCAGTGAGTTCCCCAGTGTTTTACCTGCTTCTGTAAATGATAAATGTTGCATTGCATGAGGAAGGTAACATTTAATAAACGGTTTATTATACAATGTGATGTATTTTTAGAAGATATAACCAACTTATCAATGCACAATATCACCAACAATCAGGACTTCTTTTTTCATGGCATTTTAAAAACATCATAAAGAGAGTAAAGTGACTGAAAGCAAGAAATGTCCTGAATTATTGAGCCTTGATGAAACTCTGCTGAGAACTGCTGGCTTCCTAATGGTGTTCGGCATTTGTATTCTTTTTAATTTTGAAGTAGATCAGGCATGAATTTTAAGATGCAGCTGCCAAAGTATTCAAGAAAAAAGAATGTGTCTGTAGTTTTGTTTTGAGAATTTGGAATTCAACACCTGTAAAAATCCATGTAATTTTAAAAACACAATTTACAGCACAGCATTTTTTTTTTACTTTCCAAGAAAGTTTCATTTTCATTTTTTGCCTCACTTTCCCCTTCACTTTCGATCACCTGAAGCATTTCCAGAGCTGTACTCATCACAACAATGTATTATTCCCTTTCTTGTAGCAAAGCACCTGATACTTTCAGTGAAAAGCCTTATATATCCTTTGCTTACACAATATTTACAGTTATGAGTCAGTCTGATATATCCTCAGTGCTGGATGTGTGCGTGTGGCAGCATCAGGGATGTTTGTGTGAGAGTTCAGGCTAATGATGGCCCTGGGCTCTGCAGGCTGAAGGAAATGAGATGTTCAGAGGGGAAAACCCAGGCCTGGCTCTAACATTAACCTACTTGACTGATGTTTGCTGAATGTTCCTTCTTCTCCCAGTCATGTCACATTAAAAAGATAAAACAACTTGAACCTCATCCTTGACTCAAAGACCTCTGGTGGAAAATCTCATATCTGACAAGAAATATTTCTTTGAATGATGAACATTTCTGAATCACATAAAGAAAGGTAATCTTCAGTGTTACATGTAGTCAGTTAAATCATGACATGACTATAATGTTTGGGAACTTTCCTAAAACTCTAAAGAAATGTGATGAAAATAACAATATGGTTTCACGCTTGTATTGTTTACCCCACAACATGCTTCCTTCTCATTCCCGCAGCTGTCTGAATCCATATTATACTACATGGTGTGTCGATGGGCCACGCATGAGAGGTGATAACAACTCTGCGTGCTCTGGTGAACATTGGCTGAATTCTCACCCTCAGTCATGGTCTGGAAGTACAGCTTGCCACTGTAGCGTCCAAACCCAGCTACGGTTCGGGCCCGGACCTGGAACACGTAGATGCTTCCTGGCTTGAGGCCACGGATGACCACTGTGTTGGTCTGGCTCCTGATGGTGGTAGAGTTATATTCTGATTGGTCCTGGGAGAATGAAAAAACAACATGTTCAAACCGGGCCCATTAGTAATTACAGTCCAATTGCACAAGGTAACAATTAGGAAATATCACAAGAGTAAAGCAAATGTTATTTTAAAGTATTACAAATGATTCCATCAGTAGGCACTGCATTCCTACTCCAAACACAGAGGACACAAAAAACTATTCAAAAAAAGCTCAGAGTTTTTGATCCCCACACTGGGAGGTGATTTTTTCTACAATTTTAACCCTTTGAGCCTCAACAGCTGCTAACGAGTTTGAAAATCATATCATTTAATTAAAAAAATCCCCCAAATGACACCATTTATCACAGCCAGAAAACCGCTGCTCCTCAACGCAACCAAGAAGATATAACAGTCGCGTGATAAAAATTCAGGGACTAATCAACTGAACTGGGCTGAACTGCAGGCTGTGTTTACACAGAGCAGATTGGAGACAAGTATGCAAACAAATTTCAAATGTAGATAGTTAAATATTTACAGCAAAAAGAGGCATCATTTATTTTTTCCAATATTGAGAACATATGTGGAGACTTGGAAAAATGTTGTACATGTGGATTCCAGGTTTTTGACATTTTTGTGAAATAAATATATAAAAAAAATAATTCAACTTTTTTTCTCCTTTATTGCATTAAAACTGTCATACAGCAAGGAAGACATTTTTGAGCCCTCTCTATTCCTAGCCATAGTTGTGCTGTTCCCATAGAGGTGCAGGACTTTATATTGCAGTGAAAAATGAGTTCACAGTGAGCTAAAATGTGGCAGGAGCAAAAACCGCCAAGAAACTGCTTGGGGTTCAGGGGGTTAATTTGAATGTATCCCTCAATGTGGCTTCAAACCACGTGCAGTTAAACTGAAATATCAGGAGATGAAGCAGCACAAAACATTCAAGGTAGTAGAGTAGAAGTAGAACTAATATGAATAATATGCTATCACAAAAAGCATAATGTCTGATAAAGAAGCAGGACTGTAAGCAGAAAACATCCAGCAGCTGCAGTTAAGAAGGTAGATGTGGTGGCAGTTTCAGGTCAGGCGGCTTCTCTGAGCCATGCCTTCTGATCATCAGAGCTGTGTTTCACTGCCATCTCCTCTGCAGAATGCTGACAGGTTTGAGAGCAGAGACTGAGACTCTTTTAGCTGCTCCCTTCAACACACTGCTCAGCACACACTTCTGAGCCACAGCAGGGGCCAGGACAATTGTTTTGACAGCTCTCTCCAGCAGTGTCAGAAAAAGGAATTATACTCAAAAGTGGAACGGCTTGGCATGTAGACGAAAGCCCGACAAACGCTGTGTGTATGTGCCTGTGTGCACGCATGTACATACGTGTGTGTTTCTGTCTCGTCATGCCTGCGAATGGCTGTATGCATTAAAGAGATCGTTGTGCTCGAATCAATGCAAATTTGGGACTGGAAGTGTTCTTGTGAGAAAGTATGCTGATTCGGTGGAGCTTGCCCATCAGAAACTATTTTTACAGCAGTCAGCGTACCATTGTTTCAACCACAAGTCTCTGCGCATCAATCCCCAGTGGCCCTGCTGCAGGGCCGAGTGTGGTTTCCTTTCCCAGTGACTGACCGTGATTATAATTGAAAGAGAATAAGCAGAAGTTCTAAGCAATGTTCAGAAGCTCAGCGTACATGCCTCCTAGGATCTGCTGCTATGCAAACAAGCGCAAGGAGATATTCTGAATTTCCATATACAACTAAACAAAGGAGTCATTTTTTCTGACATTAGCTCATGATTTATTTAGCCAGATAGGGAGGAAGGAAATGGAATTCATATAGATCAATACAGCTTGTACAAACAATGTATCCAGTTGCTTGAATGAATGTGATGGATTGTACCTTTTCATAATACTGCAGTTCATAGTCCAGGATGACTCCATTGGGCTGGTCTGGCTGGGACCAGGAGAGGGTGATGCTGTCCACAGTCCGGCTGACCTGGTGCATTATAGATACAGTGGACGGAGCTGTGAAGACACAGAAACAGTGTGTTAACTATGAAGCAAATCAATCGCCACCAACTCACCAGTCATGCTCAAAGAATTTTACAGCATCTTTAATCTCACAGCCAAATGCTGGGTTCTGCAAAGGTGTGAGGCCATAAAATCTATGTAATATACTACAGTCTCCTATTAGAGCATTTCACAGCTAGACATGCATTGCAAGCTGGCAAGTCACAACACTGGCTAAACCACAGAAGCAGCCTCACGGGACTTCCCAGTATCAACTGTGACTTTCATGGGATTAATTTACGCTTGTCATACTGTTGATAACGGAACACCTCCCGCAAATAAATCACTTTAAAATCACCAGACCACCTTGTATTACACGAAGAGGCACATTCTGTCAGCCATATAAACCAAACAATTGGCATAAATCACAAGAGACACCAAAGGCCTACACAGCATCCCTATTGTGCTGCCTTTTTCTCCCTCCACATTCTGATTTATTTAGTTTATGCTTACTTCCTAGTCGATGACAACATGATGACAAATTGCAGTGTTTTTGGCATGCTGCAAATTGCATATGTTTTAAATTGCTTCCAACATGTTTTTTTGATTTCTGATTTCAGCATTTCAAATAATACAGGGGAACAACTGTGGACCATAAGGAAATGCCATTCATTCTATGTTTTAAGTGGACTTTTACAGCATGTTGCATAATAAATTGCCTGTAATGTTAAGTGTACATTAGTTAGAAAATATTTATCAACATTAGTATCATCCTTTAACAGTAAATTACCAAAAAGATAATGGTCTTTGGTCATCATGGACATTTAAGGCCATCATCAATGAATAAAAAGTTAACTGTAAATACTATACCTGCATTAAATAGCTATTTGATTCTAAATGCTTGTTTTGGGCTCTTATTGTGAAAAAATATACATTTTTCTAAAAACATGTTTTTTTGAAGGTGGTGTTACATTGCTGAAGTTTTTTTCTTTTTTCACACTGGAACAAGTAAAATAACTTGACCCCACTGCTTCATTTTATTCACATATTTTTATGCAAGCACAAGACTCAGCAGTAGACTAAATGACTTGCTCCATCATGGGTGGTCTACTGTGGTCTCACATAGCCCACTGACCTAAAATTTTGTCAGGTCAGAGTGGGGCGTGGTCACCTAAAGTCATCCAACAGCCATTATGATTAGTTCAGGGTGCTGCGGGTCAGTGTAAAGCTAAGAGAATCTGAAGATAAAAAGCTCTGTCTGGCAAGCCTGGCAAGGCCTGCAGGCCTCAATGCCTGAGCCTCTATGTGTGAAAGGGTTGGGTGGGTTGAGGTGTCAGAGAAGGAGGGGTGCTAGGCAAGATTTATGGACACCAAGCCCCACGCTCATCCCCTACAGGCCCGTGCTGCTCGCACACAGCGCTCAGCCAGCAACACAGTGGCTCCCCTGAGTCCTGGCAATAAAGTCGGAAGTCCCTCCACCGGCACGCGTTCTATATGGAAAATCCACTGACTGGAAAACTACAACTGCCACGCCTCTATAATCTAAGACCGTAAGGCTGCATGCGTGTGGTTTTTACATATTCTATATACGTTAGTTATGTATCTGCAGTCCGTGTAAAGAAATGCTTACAACGGATTATGAGGTAGACGCATTTTTGCAACTTCCGCCCTGAAGCAGGGGGAAATATAGCATCCAAGTGACCACAGTGACTCAGAGCTAATAATAAAAAGTCCATTTTATAACCTCACTCATTCTCATTAGCTAATCAGCCAAGGCTTGTGTGTCCTCTGACCAAAACAGAGGCATCCATCTGATGCAACAAATTATGATGCCTCATATAAACAGTGATGGTCAAGGGACTGAGTGTGTCCTCATGTGCTGTTGCCAGAAGATAATAAATTAAGGTTCTGTACTTCATCCCAGCAAAGCACTTACACTATGATGGCCTGTGACTCTGCAACGCACGTACATCATGCCCCTCTCCTGGAGCCAGAGGTACAGTAATGTATACAGTATGCAGCTAGGACACCAGTTTCAGAAATCTCTTCCATCTCAAAGTACTCACCAGTTTGTTTGCAGTCACAAGACGACAGCCTAATAAGGCAAACAGTTACTCTAAGGGGAACTCACGAGTATCCCATTACGGATGTACATATATTCAAGACTGCCACATGGCCTTTTCCTGCATAGCATTTCCATTAAACACACGGCACAGCCATGCCTAGTAACCTGATACAGGGCCGCAGAAACAAAGGCAGCTCATGTATTCATGTACAGAGGATGGACACATGCCAGCATGAAAAGCTGTTGGAGGAGAACACTGTGGTTTTCTTCTGTTAAAGGACAACTTCCAGACAGCCAGAGTGGCAGTCGCCATGTCTGGCTTCAAGAAACCGATAAGGAGGGGTGGAACTGGAAACAAACTCTGATTAAATTAAAGGACGACATGACTGTTTGAGGGAAAAAAATGAGTGAAAACATGAAGTGTTGAAACATTATGCTTGTAGAGAAAACATAAATATATTGTAAATGTAAATCCAGCTGTGCCGTGTATTTCAAGTCAACTCAGTACACGCATTTCAAACTAAGCTGACGTTCCACCAATTGACTGTGGAATGCAGTGGTATGCCAAGTGAACGTTTCATTGCAGTACGGCCTACAGCACTGATCCACATATGAAAACCATTTTCCTACGTCTAATTTATGTATTTCAAATCTACAAGTCTCCATTGTACTCCAAATCTTCAACTTTACTGAGGTCGTTTTTTTCCACAACTTCATCTATAATTTAAAGGGTTGAGTAAATACTTGGTTTCCATTGTGTAAACACCATTCGCCGAGTTGTGCCACTAAATACATGTTGCAGTTGTTTCAAGCCATTTTCTTTGTTGTTACAATAATTACTTTTAAATCATGTGGATTCTATCCCATTAAAGACAATTAGAAATTAAAAACAGCGATGTGAGAAAGTCTCCCTGTCATTTGTAAGACGCCAGCCAATTCCATGTCACGTAGGATCACTTTCTTCGAAGTGGGTGAGCTGCACAGGATGCCTTATTTATAGGTTTTCTCAATGAATGCTCTATTCGTGTTCTTAAAACTAATGAAGCGGTTATAATGACAAAGACATGGATTGTAAGTTCATATAATTAAATTAGATGGTTGAATTGGAAAGATAAATGGTGGAAAGTAACTGGGGCACTTTATGAGTTTCCCATATACCACAGAGGAGTGAGAGCGCGGACAGAGGAGCGCTAGTCTTAATCACAGTTGATCTAATATGTTAGTGACATGAATGTTTCTTTTGTCCAAACCAAAGCTTGGAACGCATCAGTATGATGATCATTAATTCTGGTAGTGCTGTAATGTATTTTTAACAACACCATGAACAGACAGTGTTTAACTTTTTATTTTGTTTTATTTCTAAAATGTATCCACACCTGTAAATAGCTCCCAGTGACAATCAAATCAAATCAGGACTATGCTGGGGCCTGACATGGGGGTATCATGTTGCTTAATTGTGAGGCGATGGGAGGCTCCAGCTGTTGTCAGCGAATTGGGTTTCAGACCCCACATTATTACTCAGCCTGGGATCTGATATGAAAGACACTGCTTAGGAGTCTATTCTAGCATGGCATTCTGGCCTTGGCGCGGCAACAGAGAGTACAAAGACTTTGTTTTGCTCAACATCTCTAATAGATGTTTGACTGTTATGTTTGAACACCTTGTGGCTTCCCTAATCAATTACAGATGGAGTTTACGGGGATATTTCCACTCATTTAAATCCAAGCCAATTTAATGGGGCATTCTTCTACTAACACACATAGAGAAGTGAGGCTTTCATCCATCCAATTAATTTGCGTCTCCGAAATCCTTTATTATACTGCTCTCATTTGGCAGGCTTTTCCGCCCTCTCTTTGAACATCCCCTTATTTAGGAGTCCTGGATTTCTACTGTTTGGCTTCTATTAATAAGCACCACTGTGAACATGATGGGCATCTTCATTAAGCAAGGCTAATAAAGTGCGACTGCTGTGGATGAATGGCAGCAGAGGAGGCTGTGTTATGAGCTCTCATGTTCAAAACACTCTCGTTGGACAGACCTCCAGGAACGAAGGGGTCTTAAGGTGCTCCACAATCCATGGTTAAGTGTTATACAGAGTCATGTTTGGCAGAGCAGAGGCGGAAAAATCGCTATCACTCAAAGAAATCTTTTTATTTCCTGCAGTTGACACACAACACCACCTGACAATCCGATACTTTTCTCCGGAGCTCCTAACAACAGTGCAGCACAGAGAAAAGGTGAAAAATCTCCAACATCTGCCGGTACATGAATCATATGCTTCTGAGAAAGTATATGTTTAGGGCCTTTTATCTGCATCTTTCTTACATCCCACTGTGTCTGCAACCATGTGGCTCTGATTTGATTAGACGTTCTGGTACAGAGAGCAATGCTATGATTTGGGGAAGATGGGGGAGGTAGCGAGAACAGGTCAGGGCTCGTAAATCCCTTTTTCCTTTTCATTGTAAAAATCAGTTTCCCCGCAGTGCAATCTCTCCCAAAGGGCCCAAACCAGCTGGTCCTCTACCAGGCAGCCTACCAAACAGGCTGCCACTGCTCGACTCTCTCCGACTGCCGTTCATTTATGAGCGGCACATCGAGATGTCTTAAAGGGAGAGGCCCATATTTGCATGTACTTTTAGCATGCTGGCAGTCTGCCCTGTTTCCCCAGCTGCAAAGGATTGTGGGTTTTACATCTATAAAGATTTTCCAGCGCAGTAAAGCTACAAAAGTGAGATTTCAGTTCATCAAGCTTTAAACCATCTGCACTGGAAAAGACTGGGAGCTATAACACACTCATATACACACCATAAGCTAATTCTAAAATAGGCACTTCAGGGGTTTGACGAGTTTTCGGATGCTTACAGAGGTTAAGGTTTAAAACTAAGCCAACCTGGCAAATATGCAGTTGGAGGAAATGTACCTCAAAGTAGTTTATGTGAAGACAATGTTGCATTTATAATATATAAAGTGGAGACATTTATATAGTCAAAAAACTGCTTGGTGCTTTGGTGATTCTCTCCTGGTGGAGCTGACAAGAATATTCACAGCAGTAAATGACTGTCTCAGTCTTTATAAAAGTTAACTGACTGTGAAAAACAATAGAAATAACACTCAACAATAAAAAATAACACCAAAAGTTCATCGTTCTATCAACAACCAAGTCTGATATGTTGTATTTTAGAATTCCTTCAGCTCCTTGAAAACATGTTCCAAAATTGACTTTGTAAATTCTCCATATGTCAACTTAAATTATTAGAAATTTATCTCCACACAACCTCAGTCTGACCAGAAGAGCAATTTCAATTGTTAGAAACACTACAATTTGACATCCACAGAGCTGCTGTGGCCTCCAGTCTCTCCGGGCCGATTTAGGCAGAACAGACACAGCGTTGGAGCTGTCCGCCACAGGGATGTGGAATGAAGGTTTTGACTCACACAGCTCTGGGGGGAAACTGGGTTCTGTTCAATCAGCAAGCTGCTTTTCTGCATTTAAACAACTTCCAAACTGGCATCTGCAGGGAGAAAAACTCCCCAAACCGCAGGATGCATGTCAATATTCCACAGTGTTGGACAGGCGAGTGTGTTGGCTGCAGCCTTCTTTTTCTCAGATTTTTTTTTTCAGTGAAAGACACAAAATATTTAGATTTATCAAGTTAATAGCTGTAGTGGTAAAGAAAAAATGCAGAACGCTAAACATAGTTCCTCAAGGATTCTCGTGGTCGAGTCCCTCACAATTTTCGGTGCAACTAAATGAACAAGATTTAGAAAAAGCACATCTAAAATGTAAAAGGAACAGTTGGTGTTGGATCCTCCAAAATAGAGACCTCTTGAGGAATGTGAAACCGCCAATTATTTAACAGTTATTTAAGCAGTGTCCTGATTCAAGCTCACCCACATTCAACTAAAATTAACATATAAGAGGAGTTAAGTTCCATCCGTTCCAATTGTTGCCACTTAACAGCTCCAAAGTAAAAATCTTCTGACACGAACAACATGTGGAAATGGCATATATAGCACATCTGCTCCAGTTCTGTTTCAATGAACAGTGATGACTTTCGGCTTAATGCTAAAGTAATTCTTATCTACACAGTACGAGGCTACCGCAATGATTGGCACACAATAGTAAGGATTATAAAAGATCATCTCTGCTTATAAAGTTCCTGACCCCAATTTATCTATAAAACCCTCCAGAGGATGACGTTGAAGGGAGATCGCCTGGTGATGTATTTGAGCGTTCAGAGCGACATTAAAAAATGAGATGTATTAGTGACATGTGAGCAGGAGCAGGAGGAAGCAGCTTGTCGCGTTCAAACCAGAAACTCCAGACAGTGGGTGAGACAGTCGCTCAGACAATGACAACTCTGTTTTGCATCAGCCTTCAGAGGAATACTTAATGTATATGTCAACAGGAATGTGAGTGCGTTTCACAAACAAACACGCTCAAGTGAGAAAGAAAAGGAGACCAAGGAGAAAGCAAAAACGAGACATAGAGAGGGGGGGGGCGCTATTGTGATTATAACACATCCATTTGCTTAATTAGGGAAGTTAACTCCATAAAGTTTATAGAAAGATGAATAAATTCAAAAACACAGTGCTGATTGGGTCATGGACCCTTTTTGCTTCATAACCTTTATTTATTATCTTTTTTTAATTATCATCGACATCATGCTCTTGGTGTAAAGAGTAAATAAATGACTGCATTAAAGCGTTGCCGGTTATTCAGGCATTTCACTATACGGCAAATGCACTCAACAATAATTAATTGTACATTCACATTATGTTCAGTTTTACAGTCCACTGGGCCAAAGGATCGCGGCCTTTTCCCCTAGATTTATATGCAAGGATGTGCAGTTTCTGTTCCTCCTCCCTGCACAGACGTCAGCCTGCAGATCACATCCTAAAGAAAGAGATCCGTATGTACCAAGAGACAGAAGAAAATCACATGGCTATTGAAAGATTAATGAACAAGATCAATTAGTTAACTAATTTTGACAATCCATGTGCTAATTCTCTTCTGGGGAAGCCATAATTAGATCTATATTGCATGCATAGGTTATTTAAAGTCATCTGATGAACCTCGCTGTCAACCCCGCAGACTGCTTACCACACACTTTATCGCTAAACTCATCTCACTCGCTCTCTGCCGCAGCGCTTGTCTGAATCCGTCTCTGTAAACAGGTTGCCCGGTATCAACAGTACCATGAACGCGGCGTATGTGTGGCGGGCTGGCTGACGACCAGAGCAGCCTTCTCTCAGGGCTCTGTCAGTGCTGAGCTCCAGGTGCATGCTGAGGCCTCCTGTCTGTCTGTCTGGCTGACCTACACTGGCACCCACCATATGTGCCCTTCTTAACACCTTCTGTCACTGTCACCCAGCACGCCATGTACACTGGTGGTCCCTGTCTCACTCTCTGTCTATCAGTCTCTTTATCTTTCAGCTTGCATCTCAAGCGCTCGTGTATTCAGGGCTGAGTCTTGCTGATAATATAGCAGTCTGATTTAACTGTCATTGCTGTTCTACAGTAGAAACTCCTACATATTTTCCTCCTATATGTAAAATCTATCCCTTGACACGACCGTTTTTACTGTGCCAATGACTTCATGCATAGCAGTGAGGGAGGTAACGTTCATTTTGAGTATATTTCTTGGAGCGTTACTTACCAGAACTGCACTTATTTCATTTTGATGGCATTGAATGTACCAGTGGACCAAACAGAATCTGTCCTTTAAATAATCGGTGTCACCGCCCTTAAGTCAACAGCGTAGTGGCCACATTTGGCTCACTGGTGTACTGGCTTCCTGGCAGTCCCACCTGGCTCTGCACCAGTGCTTTTCACACCATGGCCCAGTGGAGCAGCAAAGTCCCTGGTAGCCCGGTAACACTGGACCTGGGCAATTTGGACAATAATTAAGTCATAAATCTTCCCCCGACCATATGAAAAGGCTACACTTGATTACATCCCCCCCCTCCAACCCCACCCCCTGAGTAATGTGGTTCACTTCCACAATCAGCCAGTTCACCTGATAAGAAACCAATTGAGCCCCTCTGCTTCTCGATAGCATTAGCAGCATCTAACCTTGAGTTAATGAAATGCCTAAACAAATATGTCCTCTGGAATCTAATATACCAAACTGCTATAGAGTGCAATATGGCCAATACACAGAGTATATGGAGATCTAATTTATCTGTTGTGCAATGTTGAATTCTCTCGCAGAATACTGATAGTTTGCATTCAGGTAGGAGATAATCTCTATTCTATGCGCTGGAACTGATGATACAGCAGCTCTATAGCAAGCTGGCAAATAACTGGCAGTTGCATTCTTAGCTATTATTTGTTAGTTTGTGTCTTCACAATTTTAAGCAACAGTCTTGCTGGTGTGCAATAACTGCACACGGCCTATGTAAAATCATGAATGACACACAGCAATGACTACAATTTCCATCCAAGCTGTCCTTAACCAGAACCATGTCTTTTAGACATTATTGAAGGCTTAAGCACAGGCTTGGCTGATCTGACCTGAAATCAAACACTTGCTGACATGTGTCTGCAATATGTGCATTTTTTTTAAGTGTGTACGATGTGTTTTTGGTTGTGCTTGTAACTTCATCTATCCATCCGTGTGTCTCAAATTGTGTGAAGACAAAATGGCAGAATAGTGCTGTGAAGGACAAAATCATGTGCTGCGTCTCTGTTGTCAGAAACATTTGATTAAACTTTGCGGTGGCACCGTGGTTTGAGCCACAGTTTTCATGTCGTACAATAATGAGCCGGCTAAGGGGACGGAGAGAACTTTGGAAGAATAAAAAGGAAAAAGAAAGAAAAATAAAAGGACAAAGAGGATATGATAATGATCTATGAACTGTCCTCTGAAATAATGTAGTCTGGTAAAGGGCTGCAAGTACCAATTATCAACTGGCAATACTCAACTGAAGCACATCAAAAGTGTGCAGAAGTACTGTCCTCAAGTAAATATACTTACTATTTTAAGATCAGTAATTAAGAAAAGCAACTCAAACAAGACAATCTGAACTGAATTAATCCCACTTAGATGTTAATTTAAACTGAGTCTGGAGATAAGGTTTGCATAAGTACACGCATTAAATAAATGTGTTTTCCACTCAGGCTACAACTAATGATGATTTCGATTGTCGATTAGTCTGTTGCTTATTTCTTGATTAATCGATAGGTTGTTTGGTCTATAAAATGTGAGAAAATCAGTGTTTCCCAGTACCCAGGATGACAAAAGCCTTGTTTAGTCCACAACCAAGAAAAATTCAGTTTCTTTCACAGAGGAGGGAAAAACTGAAAATATTCACATGTAAGAAGCTGAAATCTGAGAATTTATACTGCTTTTCTTTAAAAATCCTCAAATCAATAACAGGATGATCAAAAGAGCTGGCAATTAATTTATTAACTGATGAAAAATCAGTTATTGGATTGATCATTGCAGCTCATATCAGGGGCTTTAGGTCCTCTTCAAGTATATCTCATATGGGCACACTTTCATACAGCTAATAATTGTCTCAAGGCATTATTATCAGTAGGTCTCTCTACCAAGTGCAGAACAGAACTGCTGCCGCATCACATAAAGGACAACAAATATTGTTTGGCACTGAAAAACCATTTTAAATTATTTATAAAAATGAGGCAAAAGGTGGAATATTAAAATATAAAAAATTTACAGCTAATGCCTGCAGAAAGACAGCAGACTGGCAGCTCCTCTGCAGCCACCATAAACCAGAGACGGTCCTTTTTATCTTTTAGCTTCACCTTACTGGAACCTACTTTTTACCGAAATCTACTCAATTCACCGGGGACTGAGTCAACCAATGCAAAGCTCCCGAAGTACACAAAATGACAGACAAACTAAATTACTATTACTGTAACAATTTAGTGCGATTTACCTCTGAGCAGACAAGCACACTCCTGAGTGCACCAGCAAAAATTCAATTTGCTCCTTTTAGAACCTGAGTGCTCAGTAAGTCGCTGCTTTGTGGGCCTAATGATGCACACCTGTTGTAAATCTCACTGCAGATATTGTGCACCGCAAACAGAACAACAACTATCAGAGAACATCCTCACAGCATCACCCCACAAAAGGGCGATCTTTTTAAGAGATCAGAACCCTGTGGGGCATTAATAAAAAACCTAATTAAGACTGTGTCTGTTTGTATGACCTGAATGCAAACACTGGACTGAAATAATTATTGGCACATAAAAAACTCCCAACTGCAGGGAACAGGGCCTGGGTAAGTGTGGCATCTGCAGCCTTTTCACAGTCACATATGTAAATATAATAAAAATGCTGTTAAAAAATCAGTTAAAGTCTAAAAATCTTAAGTTTGAAGATAAAATTAACATAGGTTACATATGTTGCTGGCTTCCTAATCTCATCCGCAGCCTTCCTTAAAAGGAAATCTACATATATGTGTGGCACGTGGTTTAAGATATATATTTCAAAGGAGAAATAATTAGGACAAGGCAAAGTAATTTCCAAAAAAGAACTGTAGTTTTTGGCAAACTCAAACAGGAGTGCATTTGTTGGGGGATGTTTTAAAAGGTGGATTAATACAGATTTGCTCTAAGGAGTAATTTCAGCGGCAGAACTATGCACTGACAGCAGAAACTACCGTTCAGAGAAATTACGAAACATATTACATTTTTTTGACAAAGAAAGAGCTTTATGTCACAGACAAATAAGCTACTGTATGTCAGGCTTTGAAATAACAGGCAAAGCTTCATGTATCGTTGGCTTTGGGCCTTTCAATTTTGCCCTTCATTATCATTTTTGCTTCAGATTCAATATTGTTAAACTGTACATGTAATCATTCTAAAAGGATCACTCTAAGGCGATATGGAAGATAGAAGTCTATAGTGGTACTGTTATACATACAGTACATGCTGGTCTTGTATCACCACACATTCATCTGTCAGATACAATCACTGTAATACCTAGAAACACACGCAACTTCTGGTTTTCACCCTCAGTCTGTGACATAAAGCGTCAGAGTCACATCCCTCCACTCATTCAACGTCACATAAGAGTAACATTTTATAGACAGCGCAAAGCCAAAGTAGATGGCTTAAGCGTGACTCATTATTATAAAAAAATACAGGCTTACAGGAACATTTCAAGGCTTCTGCCTATTTTACACAATGCAAGTTTTGGGGAATTAGTCATATGCTTATAAAACAAGCTCAAACGCCATTCAGCTCAGCGTTTGCTTTTGTGTGGCATTACAGTGTGTAATCAAGCGCTGCACTTTCCAGGGCAATCACGTCCTTTATCAGAGAGGAACTGTCGCCAACCACCTACAGAGTGGGAGGATAAGCCCTGTGGGTAATAGAGTGTGGTGGGTGCTTGATTGGGTATGGAGAGTGAGAAGTTTTGCTCACACTTCCTCCCCCCTGCCACCCTTCTCACCAACAAGTCATAGCTGAGGATGCAGTCATCCACATTAGGAATGATACACACTTTCACGCCACTCACTTTAAATTTCCTTATTTATTTGTCGCTTTCATGAAACGCTTTAGCCTCTGGCCTAGAGCAAGCTTACTAAGGGGCTGATTAGCATATATGCATGTACACAAAATTTCATAACACTCTGGTTTTTGTTTTTCTCCATCTCATTTTCAATGTAAGAGGGAGGCACAGAGCTGCCTGAGATAATTAGGGGCGACATGATGTTTATGTAACCTCCAAGCCTCGCAAACCAGATGCAATTATGGGCTCCTGGTGCCTGTGACCCCAGCCCTGTAGCGAAGCACCGCAAAAACTCCAACCCCGGGTCCCGGGAGTGAGCAGGGTGCAGGGTGACGGGGGAAAGTGGGAACCTGGACTGGGGGCGAGCAAGAGTTGAGTTCTTTTCACAGCTCCCTCTGACGGGGAGCTCTCGCTGCCTAATCCAAAGTGACGGGCACTTCAGTGGAGAGGGCGCGGAGCCCCCCAATTTCCGCCAGGACCCTTCGGCAGCAGCAGCACAGAAGCCAAGGGTTGGGGTGGCAGACTTATTGTGGCCCAGTGAGACAGAGTGGGGCAGGGGCCTCATTACAACGCTTAACTGCACTCACAGGCCCTCATTAACCCACCACACCAGTGAGTCAAATCAAAACAGACAATAAAAAGAGGTCGTCGCGCGAATAATAGCCTCCATTTTAGTATGACAAGAGTTTCAGCATTGGATGTGAATACTTTATTAGGAATTCAAACAAGCAGATCTCGGTATAATAACGAACATTTTGCTACAACGGGTTAATTTAAGTAAAAAAATCTGCTGTCTTGTATTCGTTCATCTAACTTATATGCAATTCCTGTTTGACTGTTCAAACGTAGGCATCAAGTGAGAGTGTAGTCAAAAGAAATCTACAGTACATGTCAACTGTAAAGCACACTAATGTAGTGCTTTAAGTAGCTCAGTTATATACAGCTGCCCCCAGTACAGGGGCGATGGATGATGAGAGATGACAGGCACTTAAGCATGTTGCCAATGGGATGCAAAGCAAGTGGAAAGATAAAGCCCATCCTGTATCCCCTCCCCGCTCATCAGTGCTTGGGGGAGAAAAGCTTGGCACGCCAAATGATGCATTTCATAGAGACAATTAAAGAGAAAATCGATGCTGCTGCCTTGGTAAAATAATTAGAGATGCAACGGCCGACCTCAGCCACAATCACATAGTGAAAAGCATACTAAACTCAGAGAGTTGCAGAAGAGAGATTGAAGAAAATTTTGAGGTAGAACTCTAAAATGAAAATCATTAGATAATAGAGTTACCCCACTTACCAGACTGCTTCATTAGGCTTTCAACCATACTGAAATACTGGCCTCTTGATCATTGTTGAAGTAGCTTTTTAGCTTGCAATGTAGGTCATAGGTAGTACATATATACTGTACTGCTACTGTTAAAAAAAAGTAACTCTACAACTAAGTGGGTGGATGAGTATGAAGCCGTAATCACTGAACAGTAGATGAAGTGGGGAGACAGCAGCTAGCCTGCTCTCGGCTCCCCAGCCTGAAATACACATGGTGATGAGGTCACACTGTAAAGACCAGCAGGCCATCACATTCTGTCTGTCACATCATCAACGGTACTCTCCTGGCCATTTCACGGCCCTTAATCTGCATACATCACCATACAGGAGAGGAGCGAAACGAAAGACTTAGTGGAGGTCTATGCACCGCCTATTGAAGAGGAATGAGTGTGATGAAGAGGTTCTGTACAGGGCATGAGAGACACAGGAGCAGCTCAGAAATAGACGAAGAGAGGAGAGGAGCGGAGAGGAGAGGAGAGGAGAGGAGAGGAGAGGAGAGGAGAGGAGAGGAGAGGAGAGGAGAGGAGAGGAGAGGAGAGGAGAGGAGAGGAGAGGAGAGGAGAGGAGAGGAGAGGAGAGGAGAGGAGAGGAGAGGAGAGGAGAGGAGAGGAGAAGTGAGGAGAGGAGAAGCGAGGAGAGGAGAAGCAAGGAGAGGTGAAGAGAACAGTGGAGAACAGAAGAGAACAGAAGAGAACAGAAGAGACCAGAAGAGGGGATGGAGAAAACCACATGGGGAATATAAAGTGCAGGAAAAGACAGATGGGCCCACTTACCAGCCTGGTTAGTGGTAATGTTGACTGAGGCGTACTGAGGGGAGTAGGGGCTCTGATCTGACACCCCGTTGACAGCCTGCACCTCAAACGTGTACTGCGTGTGGGCCAACAGGTCACTAATGTAGACCCGGGATTCTGTCAGGCCCAGCTGACGGGGTAAAAACTGAACGTTGTCGCCACAGCGGGTGCACCCTCCCCGGCCTCCACCGCAGCTCTTGCAGATGATGTTGAACACCACATCCTCGCGGCCCCCTGAATCTCGAGGAGGCAGCCACTCCAACATCACAGAGGTTTCATTCACGCTGGAGATCACAGTTTGTGGAGCTGAAGGGACAGCTGGAAGACACAAGAGAGATACTGCAGCTGTAATTTCGGTTACATGAATGGGCAAATCTTTGATCAAGATGTGCATCACAATGACTGCTTACAATTGCTTTTGTATATTTTGGCATGTACACATTGAAGTAGAAGAATTCTACATATATAAAAATGTGTCACACTTAGTGCCAATACTTGTATGTATGATGAAAGAAAGCTAAATCAAAAAAAGATATTTAAGAATGCATGTATACAAGCATCTGTCAAAACAGGTTATTATAGGTAGAAATGCTTGTGACCTTTACTCACAAATTTGTTTCAAAACAAGGAGTCAAGGAATCTGAGTTCTAATTCTATGTCTCACAGTTTCAGAGTTTAGAGCCAAACATGATCACACTAATAGATCCAAGGCTGCACCAAATATAGGCCTAATTTTTCACTTATTAATTTTCAAAGTAGCCACTAGAGATAACAATCTGCAAATGCAACTGTCCTTCCAAAAAGAGCTTCAGTCATTTCAAGCAAACTGGAGCAAAGTAGGAATTTAGGCAAAGTTATTACAAAGAGACAAAGTCCACATAGGGAGAAGGTCAGGGAAGATTTGTGGGTCAACAGAACATTAAACTTTGACACGGGACACTGTTGTTTGTTTGCTATTTCCAATAACTTTCCATAACCATAACCATGTGTTTGTTTTCGTAGTCATGACGACAAAGCCCATCCTTAACTTGCACAGAGTAGTCATTTTGACCGAAAGCATAATGTTTCCCAAAACTTAACTTGTAAATTATTTATTTTAGCATGAATCACGCTCTTCCCCTTAGGCTCGGTTCTTTCCCTCAGCCGAATCAGCTCATTTCTCTGCATAACCACACCTTGCTTTTTAAGCTGTTACTTATGATGGTTTTTGCAAGGGACAAACAAACGGTGTCATTTTTCAGATATGACACATGTCACTCCAGAGGGCTTGGATGCATTTTGACATTTAGTCTGATTTGTTAAACACTGTCACTGAACTGGACTACAGAAATCCTGTCTTCTGCTGTTTAAGATGGAAGTTTTTTGCTCATGGCACGGAAAAAAATCATAAAAGAGGGATGACAAAATGTGATTGCCACTTACACGGGCCAAAACTTCAAGGACAATTGACTTAGTGCTGGGAGTCGTGTTGTGTCCTTGAGGGCATGGAGGGCATAATTACTAACTCTACTTAAATAACCCCTGCACAAGAGGAGACAAAATCCACAAACTCGCAAAGATACTATAGACTCTTTGAGGTCGGAGCTGACTGCATTCCAAGCTGGCAGTGCCTCTTCCCTCGGGATGCCCATTTACACTCTCTCATTTTCAATGCTGGTGTCCACTTTGTCAAGTGTTTTCTTAACATCTATTCTTGACAATTTTCTCATGGAGCATCGTATAGAGTTACTGCAGCGGAGAGAAACCTACTGTTTCTCCTATTGAGACATTCTTAGCAGCCAGGCATTACAGGGTGGAAACTTTCCACATGGCGCTACATGTTGAGTGACAGGTCAAACAAACAAACAATGAGAACTGTTTATCTTTTGCAGACATGTGCACCTAATTATGGCAGACGTATCCTCCAGGACTAATGAGATAAACAATTCCACTCCGCCCACAACATCCTAAATCTGAATCGATCACTTCTTATTTAACCTCCTTTTAATTGGCAGCAATTAACAGATCTCCGGCTCTGGAAGGAGGCCCATTGGAGTGGCCTTCTTGGTGTCTCTCAGAAACATAACTCCTCCTTGGCTCCTTCCTGGGGAGGAGGACTAATATCCCCCCCATTAGCTGGCGGACCGCTCTGATGGGCCCATTCCCTTGCTTTAATCAGGCCGGGCCCTGCTGCGCTTAATACGGGTGACGTGACGCTGCTGCTTTCTCATTCACAACAGCTGCTCAACTCCCAGAGCCAGGCTTATGCAAATCTCCTTTGTTGGAAACCATCAAATCTTTTCCCTCCTCTCTTCCTTTCAACAGGCAGAGAGGGAGAGTGAGGAAAAAACACTACGGAAACGTTGAAAGGGTTTTTTTTTTTCTCACTCACCCCCATTTTGTTTTAGTTAGACCACACTCTATGCACTGATTCTCTGTCTTTCTCACATACACACACCCCTTCTCCCGCTCCCTCAAATTCCTCCTTCTTTATTTCTTTCTGCACGTCCTTCCCTCATGCTTTACCCCTCCCTCGCTCACTTTTGCTTTGGTCTATCCTTCCGTCTGTCTCACTCTCTCTCTCTCTCTCAACCTCGGTGTCAGTCTCAAATTCAAATTCAAACAGCTTCATTGGCATGACAAGAGAGCGTCTTGCCTCGCTTCATTCTCCGAGTCTGCCCCTTCACAAAGCTACGCGCCCTGGCCCAGTAACCTCTGGTCTGGTTTGGAGTATGGACTGTGTGATGTTGAGGAGGGGCAGCTGAGCCTTGTGTGTTGGGTCAGATCTGTGGACAGCCACACTATGAGCATGTCAGCATCCCGTTCGTGTGAGGGACAGCTCTGACAGAGTTTCTCTGTTTGGAGTTACACAGACTACCACTGTCCTTTGATCCTGGGGCTCTTCTGCTTGTGGGTGTGAAATGTGTGTGTGTCAAAGAGTTCACATCGGAAACCAAAGAGTGTCAGGTCTGTGTACTATGTGCAAGAGATTCGAAAGTTCACACATAACAGCCTTCGAACTACACGTACTTGTGCACGGCATCTGGAGAGGATCTGAGTCGGTGCGATAGTATCCATTGCGGCAAACGCAGTTAATGGCGCCTTCGCTGGTGGTGCGGCTGTTGATGGGACACTGCATACAGGCCTCATCTCCTTGAGTTGGCTTGAAAAAGCCAGAGGGACAGGCTGGAAGAGAGAGAGAATAAAAACTTGGTTAGAATTTAAAAAAACAAAACATAAAAACTATATTGTAAAAAACCTTAGTGAACGTGAATTATTTTTATTGTATCTTTGCCCATAAAATGACAGAAAGTAGTCAAAAACAGTCTCTGAGCAGCCATCAAAAACTCAAGATATTGAATGCCACGTTAAAACAGAATCAAATTTCACCTTTATTTTCTATAATAATATATTATTAGAGGGTGATTAATCATTTTGTCACTACAACAGACAGTGTTAACCATAAAATAGGCAGCAGGGTAAATGTTGATGTCTGTATTTATACATTCAGTGCCACTGCAGCATTACAAGGGAGCTATTTGGTTCCATTTTACTATACAAGAGAAACCATCAAGTGACCAGAATTCAAAACAACCCAAAAAACACACGCGCGTGAGTCCAACATAAATATATATCATCGCAACCCGGCATATAAATACACATCAGCGTAGCCTTCGCATGTGAGGCAACTCTCTGCGGACATGGCAACATGGCAACATGTTGTAAGTTTGCTGTGAATTATTCACGATGCTGTAGTTGCCTGAGAAATCTCCGAAGTGCCCTGCTTTCTGTTAAGAGCCCTTTTAAGGGCCTCTTTCTGGAAACCAGGGAGGAAAGTTACATTCAGGCGATGATGAACGCATACACGGCAGCTGCCATTAAACCCTGGTATTTGTGCATCTCGCTGTGTGTAGGTGAATCACAGGCTGTACACGGGGCGAACCTGTCTGTGTGTTGCCACAAGCGTCATTCACTGCTATGATAAACAAACTAACTTAGCTGTCTGTGAAATCCCCTTATCCTCTCCTCTCCAGTCACATTCCACCTAAACCTCCACTGCTAAAAAAAAAACCATAACCTTGTTTTTATTCCAGCACTTGCACCTGCACCATGTCAAGAGCTTTTCTTGTATCGTGGGCCAAAAAAGCTACGGTTTTGCTTCAGGTAATCCAGCTCCCACCTGCCCCATCGACGGAGGAGAAAATATAGAGGTGTTGAGACAGAGGTGTAGGAAGTACAGTAACATGAAAAATTCACTCACGGGACACACAGCACATCTGAAGTTAAAACCCCTCAGGTCTTTCAGTGGTGTTGTTTTTTCTTTAGTAACAGTGTAGAAAGCAAAATGATTTATTCAGCCTGATGAAAGGAAACAAGATAAAGAAGATTTTCCTTCAATTTATAACTCCCTTCTTATACATTTCTATTATTTTTAGTTAAACTTAACAGGCACATAGGAATGTTTTTTAAAGCTGATTTTGATTTGCACATATTTCTTGTGCTTGCAAGATTATAAACTATTTGTCTCAGTCATTACAGACACTATGTTTTGCCTCATTTTCTGAAAGTTTCTATAAACTCACTATTACACGTCTGCAATTTCTACATTATAAAGTCATAAACCTACAGTTATTATTTCGTTCGGAGGCTTTACCAGCAATTACAGCTCAACTGCAGCATCTGGAATGTGGAAACACCAGCAGCTGCAACTCCCATTTAAAGGAGGTCAATATCAAGAGGCAGAATTAGTCCGGGTCCAATCCCAATGTTTATATTAGACGGACACATCGCTGTACTCAAGAGACTCCACATCCAGAGATTAATGCTCTTTTACCCTTCTCAGAGTACACTGCTCGCAGCCATCACCTTCTAAATCATCATCCTGCTGTTGTGACAGGTGCAGACAATTTATAAAACAGACAAGCAGGATATATCAGAGATGCTCTGTCGCAGTATTATACAATGCGCTCTGCAAATAAACACACTTCTATTTACCGACAACCACTGCGGAAAATCAAAGACTTTATTGCTGCTCTGCACTTTAATAAAATGTATTATTCTAGCTGTATTTAGGGAGAGGATTTAAACGGTTCAATGTGATCAACTAAACCATGCTGCTTGGTAATGAGCAACAGAGAAATGCATCTTTAGATTCAGGTGGTGGCATTTAAGAGACCGCATGCTTTGAAATGGGAACACATTTTAATTTTTACTTCTGTTTCGGAAAAACAACAAAGCAGTGAGCTGTCTCCTATGGTTTATTATAATTATCACCGATGTCATTGGCTGAAAGTTATTTTCCAAATGAAACTGAACTAATCTCAAAGATCTCCTGACTAAATATTAGCTCTGACATGTTTTTCTTCCTCCATGATTGATGGGGGAAAAGGTTTTGGGTACAGAGAAACATGAGGCCTGTACATTCACACTGCCAGTCAACAGGGTCTGTGAATGAGGCCCAGGCAACAGCTATGTGGGGAATTGGGATCGAACCTCCGCGGCACAGCGAGGTCTACGAGAGTGCGGCGTGCCGAGGAGCAACACCAAAGGAAGCAGCATAAAGAGGTGGTGGGGGCGGGCTGTGGAGATGGAAACAAAGAAACGAGAGGGGAGAGGTGGGGAATGGCTGCGTTTGGTGGAGGTTTTCAGCCGAGGAATTCGGCGTATTGCTGTGCCCACAGTGAAGGTACTGTATGCGGCGTGACAATATGCCGGCTTTGCATGACAATCAGAACAATGACTTTTAAAATCTGCATGGGGAGAAAAGCGAAAGAATATAATTGATTAGCACTTATAAAGCCACATGATGCCATGCTACGGTGGTTGTATTTAAATATTCTGTGGTAGCTGCTGCATGGCACACTGGTGGGTAATGCAAATTTCCCACTAAACACCAAACCATCTGACATCATGTTATTATTTACTGCAGGCCTAATAAACTACATGTAAAAAGTGATGGTTTTACTCCACTAAATGTGTCAGTTTTTGTCAAATTATATTCCAATTTTAGCCAACTTAACCATGAAGTGTTTGTATGAATTTAAAAAAATCTAGTCACACTTTAAATGGCCAAATCCTACAACCCTATTGTTGCATTATTGTGCATTTTCCATCCACTGTCATCTATTTATTTTTTCATTTTAATGCCTAAGCTTATTTCATGTGTTGTGTTCTTAGTGCTAAAGTCTCTATCTTGTTAAAGCAAACTAAAACAACTAAAAATCCTTACAACGCCTTTGTCCTCACAGAAAACCACTTTTACTTCTAACAAGAACCGACATTAACACGTTTCATAAAAATATTTAGCGGGGCAGTTTGGTATATTTAGCCTGGAGTACCGGATAATGTGGCCGCCCAGCATCCAGACATTACAGAGAACGCCAAGTACAAAACTCCTCACAGAGCCGTAAACAACACTGACATTCAGTGACAAGTACTTGTAACAGCACTACTCTCTGTGATGACTCCTATTTATATGGTACTCCTGAAAGTTAAAACCATCGAGAACAAAAAGTATTTGTGAAAACCATCCCATCCAGTTCAAGAGGACGCAGTATTATACGTCTTGGCATTCCTCTCTGCTCTGCCGTGGCCATTATTTTGGGGAAATATTTGGGGAATTTCCACTTTACGCCCGGATGACAGATTTTAAGAGTTGCAGAGTTGTCTGGTGTCAGATGTAGAGAGGCAGAGACGTGGAGAGCAGTGATTAAAAATCCGATCAGAGCTTTAATTCCCCACCTCCCCGCCTGCCCAGATTGCTGCTGTTGAGCTGTTTGATCATCACGCCGGCAGTCTTGCTCAACATGTGAGAACTAAAGGCTGTGTTTTTGGATGTTTCCTCTCACTTCAGACATCCTTCTGGCAAGAGGAGTTAATTACGGCAAGAATATTCATTGACAACAGCTCCTCTGTTGTCCGTGCTTCCTACGCTCAAAAAAAGACACACAGCGCTATTAATATCATCAATAGCACCGAGCAAACATGCCACGTTTTTCAATTAGATCTCTGGGGATATGCGAGCATTGGTTTTTTTGGAACTGGGACAAACAATGAAACGTGGCAATAAGTCAAGAACAAAAGCCACATAGAAAAGCTTTAAGAGAATTTATAAACACTTCAGACTCAATTTAGTGGTAGCTGTGTCAAAAGGTCCAGATCACCTCAAATTGGTTCCAGGCACACAGCAGGCATATTCACTCTTACATCTTGCACTTGAAAAATAAGTGAAAACTTGTGCCGGTGGGGAGAGATAGTTTTGTTTCCATTGTTGTCTGATAATTTAAAGACCAAGTATTGCATTACTTTAATCTAACACTAAATCTTAAAGCATAATCTGAATGCCTCCCCCCTACACACACGCACATACCAATCCCCCAGCTGCTTGTGTCTACCTATATTTACGGCCTCTAATAATATACACTGGCATAAAAGCTTTAATTAGAGGTTATTGCTACTCACTGAATAAAAATAGTACTGCGAGAGCTGTGAGGTAAGGTAAGTTACTGCGCTGGGGTGCTAGTCAGTTTTTACAGCAGGTAATTTGCTGGTTGTTTCAAAGGTTTCCTGAATATTACTGCCGAAAAGATTTATAGCACACAGAAGAAGAGACCTGCAGCAAAAACCATCTGAATCCTTCAAAAGTATGTGCGTCTGTGCGTGAGTACCTGCGTGTGAGAGGGAAAACAGAAACGCATAAAAAGAGAGAAGGAAGATGCAAGCACACGAATGCCAGAGAAAGGCAAGGGAGCGCTGTTTTCAGGGGCGATGCCGACGTGAACGGCCATGTGGGCTCCTTTGTCCAAATCAGCACACACACACACACAGACATAGAAAAAGACCAAACAAAAACCAGGCATTTGACATTTCCATCGTGTCTGCTTAGGCAATGTGTTCACAACCAGACAATCAGCTGGCCAATGCCAGGTAATCCAATCGAAGGCCAAACCTATTATAAAGAAAGGACAAAAAAAAACAACACCCTTCCAGTCTCCTTCACCCACCATCTCTCATCTACTGCACCCAACAGGGACACTCTTTGTCCAGCAGTCTAGGGCATCGCAGCGACAACAGCACATCCCTCCACCCCCTGCTTCCCCCCTTTTCGGGGCCCCAAAACCGCTTTATTTAATGAACACACCATTAAAGAAGAGACAATGGAGACTAAGACAGACAAGAGCTGTGTGTGTGTGTGTGGTGTGTGCGCATGTGTGTGGTGTGTTCAAGGTGTGAAAGAGAAAAGGCTGGAGGGGTAAAAAGAAAAAAAAAATCAGAGAAGAATCAGAGGTGCTAGGTTTTGTGAGCACAGCAGGAAAAAGTGCTGAAAGCAGTGAAAATGGCCAGTGTCAGAGGGATTGTGTCTGTGCGTAGATTCTGGGTATTTCCCTGTATCCCGTTGTGACCAAAGAGGCCGTAACAGTGAGCCATGAACAAGTTTAGGCTTCTATTTGCTTTAGTGCCGCCTGTAAAAACTACATGAATCATTGTGGGGACAGATTAGAGGCTACTATAAAGAGATGGGTTCCTTTTACAAGATAGACCACTGTTCCGACAGAGGAGGAAATTAGATTAAGACAACCTGTTAGCTTTTGCAACAGCTTTCTCATTACCTCTCCTATCCTGCAACCGCAAATATAGACCGTCAACCCTTGAACTGGTCGCATCTAAGTGGAGCGTAACCTTGTGAAACAACAGTCACGGCCACGGATAAACCAGAGGGGAGCAGCCACAAGTTGCGTGTCTGTTCCTGGGAGTGTGGACAAGCCAGCGCGCCCCCTCCTCCGCCTCAGCACTTCCACGGGGAACACTAGCTAGCACTGTTTGCAACACAGGGTCTCCGCAATTCAATTAGGAACGCAGTCCTCCTGGCCGTCTAATTCAATCAGGCTTGTGTGAAAGCTATTAGACAACTGGCATTCGCTTCACCCCACACACACACACACACACACACTGGCACACAAATGATATATTCATTTCTCCCTCTAGGTTTCCATGTCTGGTGCAATTAACAGGTCTGGGACTCTGCATGGCTCCTCACTCTCTAAGCCAGGACAGTGCCAGTGTGTGAGGGCAACCACTGATGAACGACAAGGTGTAAATCCGGCCACGCTCAGACTCAAGGGTAGCACAGGGTCATTTAAATGGGTTATTTTCTAAGAAACTCCTGTCTGATGTTCAATATTTAGAACTTAGACACATCCAACTTTTAACAACCAAGGCAGCACCTCTACAACCTCCAAAAAAAGTTCAATACAAGTCAATGGAGCTTAAGTTTTAAGACATAAAAACACAATATTTTTCTTTATCTTCTGAATTTCGTAATTCTAGCTGGCAAAAATATCGCATCACAACTTGCATCAGCTCTGAGTGACATGGCAGCTTGTTTACTGTTTACTGATCCGGAAAATATACATGCATTCGTGTGAACTCGTCGGTCATCGCGTGATTATGCGTTTGTGTACAGTAAGGGATGCATGTGTCGGGGGGGTATGAGAGGACGGCGGGATGATTGGAAAGTGACTTTTCCCCACTGTGTCCCTCAGCATTTTGCTTTAAGCTGCATCTCCTCTGCAGTTGTCACAGGGCTCAGATCCCCGGTCCCCCTCCCCTCCAGCAGGCTCCTTTGAGACAGATTAGGAGCCAAAGTGAGCAGCAGATTAGCTGGAAATGTGGGACACCTGGGAAATGAGCTCTGAGGGTGCAGGCACCTCGCGGAGGGGCTAAGACTCAAAGCACACACACACAAACAAGGCATGTACCGTACACAATCTTAGAAAACTCAAAACACACGGGGCGGTGCACCACACACACCTTAAGCACACACCCGGAGCTCATTTAATTCCATCTTCTTCCGATACACAGACATCAACACATAAATAAGCGGAGACCGTAAAGCAGAAAGCCACTAATAAACCCCATCTGGCCACTGCCCAGAGGACAATTTCAGCTCATGGTGCAAGGGCTTAACCTCATATATGTGGCCACATATACAAGGCTCACCATCACAAGGTTTGGTATTTACAAGGACAAAAAGAAGTGTGGAGCGCTGTTCAGAATGTCAGCGGCAGCTAAAAATACTCTGTAAGGGAAATATTAGTCATGTAACAACTGTGTAAATTAATTTCCAACTAACTGACCTTATTTCTCATTATCTCCTTAACTTTGGCCATAAATAACGCCGGCAAGCAACATGACATAGATAGAGCGTGAAATCCATCCACGAACCCATTTTCCACTTTTTCAACCTTACAGGCATTTTCAAAGAACGACATCCTTACTTATGTTCAAAATGTAAGACTGTAACAGATAAATGACAGCCTTAAATAGAAGCACACTAAAGGAAGAACTGTAACCCATTTTTGCTCACATTTTACAAACACGAAAGCAACAAAAGCTGACCTGCAGACCTGATTAATCTTAAACCAATCTATTAATTAATCTGTAAACACATAAGCTATAGTTTTCTAAAACTTCAAAATGAGGTCTTCAAAATTCTTGAAGTTGAAAGCCCAAAAGATATTCAGCTTACAATGATTTAAACATAGAGACGTGGCATGTTTAATAAGCTAAAAATGGCAAACCTTTTAGATTTTTGTTTACTGAATGCCTTAAAGTGATTAATCATTGAGTACACCGTATTTGCACTTCAGTGTTTTAAGTACACGTACACACAATGCACCACCTCGCCTCTCAATCGCTAAGAAAGGCTTCTGAAGATCATCATTTCCATGTGGCAAATGTTAGTTTCTTGATTCAAACAACGCTGGCAGAGTGGCCCTCTGCTCAAGACCGCAATGCTCTCATGATGATCATCAGGTCATAAATACCAAAGGGGGAAAAAAAAATCAGTGAAAACTATCTTAACCACAGTATTTCCATACCGTCTGATAACTACCATCTGTCAATAAAGGAGGAAACAGAGATGAAAGGAGAATATCACTGGAGCCATGCATGCAGCACAGTAATAACGTCTGGAATTTTCACTGCACTCGTTTTTTTTTTCTTCTTTTCCCACTTTCTTTTCAGCGCAGGAGGGAAAAAAAAAGGCACAAACGTGGAATGGTGAAATTACAGGCATCTGAGCCAACACATATACGCACGGGGTAGGAATATGAACAAGAGGGTGGGCGGTTGTGGGGAATAAAGCGGAAAGGGTCATTTCATGCAGGCAGATCACTTGACAGCTTGCTCTCCAGAGGATGTAAGAGTCCAATCAGGTTGCTGGTGGACCCCTTCGGTACACTGAGTTGCAGATGGCTGGGGTGTGGCAGGAGGCAGGCCCCATTGTCGACATTAATCTCCATTTAAGATGGCTTGTCCCGGTAATGTCACAGATCATTACCGGGCTGAAAAAATGTCAGCTAATGCAGATAATGGTATATAATTTGAAATTGTGGCATGGTCCTTCATAATCCGGTCACTAATTGAGCCTCTGCACTCAGAAAGTGTAATTAATTCAGTCAAATTCTGTGGTTTATTGCACGAATGTGGGAATAGCAGATGTATGCATGGTGTTCAGTTGTTCCAGAGTAGGTAAATTCAAATTATTTCAGCTCAGTAATTATGTGCAACGATTAAGAATTAATTGCTTTGTGGCTCTAATTCAGGATGGCTTTGCTACAGCAGATCACGTCACAATGGTTAAAAATTAAAAATCTGCTTTCACAACAGCAGTTTCTATTTAACCTCCCAAACCCAACCCAGCAACCCGCCTTTGTTGGAGTCTATACAGTAGCCTGAAGTTCTCTCCCAAACAAGCAGCCTGACCTTATTTAACATTGCATGCAAGCTGAAAGTAGAGATGCTGGACTTTCACTATCATGTGACACAAAGTGCCAGTTATTGTGTTTGTAGTGCTACAATGCTCCTGACGGTGGGAAGGTGGATAAAAACTACGCCTTTCTTTTCAGGCTCAGGCTCAATGGGTGTACAATGTTTCGAATTTGAGACAGGTAGGAAATGAGGAGACAGAGGAGCGATCAGATGTCAGAGTGTGAAGCTGTCATTGTCGAGGCAAACAAAAGAACGTGGGCAGCCTCCACTAACCCTCGGCCTTGGCTTCATGGGAACAAATCACCTGCAGCGTTCCTGAAAACACCCATCGAATGATGACTGAATTTTGTACGGTGGGTGCAAGGATGGGTTGCTGCATTGAAGAACATTTTATTTCCCCACTGTGGGCAGTCAGCTCATGCATTCCACACCACTCATCCTCTACACCACAGCTCTCTAAGCCTATGATTCATACATTTATTTTTAAGGCATTTGCGGAGGACTGTGTTTACACTACGTGCTCTCCTAGACACACCGATCGATGCGTCTGAACTCTTTATGAGTTTTGACTGGGGCTGTCAGAGCCTCGGCCTCCCAAACCCCCAAATGCGCCCTTTTCTCAAGGACAGCCAGTTGCTAGGGCAACAGGAGCCATTGCCATGTAAGGCAGCTTCCCCGCTCCGTTCCGCAGGCTGCACCCGGACCTCAGAGCCCTGATCACAGCCTCAGACTGCTGATGACAGTGGGACTGGGTGGAGGAAGCAGGGTGAGTGGAGGCAGAGGAGATGGGGTGGAAAAGGTAGAGGAAGGAGAGTAGTGGGACGAATGGATGATAAATAACATCAGCGACCCGTTGAAGACATACAACGTGTTGGTCTACAACTCACATACTTGTCTTGGCAGAGATAAGAAGCAATACAGAATGAATTACGGTGCCCAGTCCGTGAAATAAACAACCCATTAAAATTGTCTCACTGTTTCGGAATTTGTAAAATATCATCAGCTTCATGTTGATTCCAATCTTCGTTATCTGGTTCAACAGCCAGCATTTATTTTTTGCCCAACATAACAGCCCCAGGAGCTGGCATCCTGGCCTGCACAGGTGAGAGGCAAGCTGAGCGGTGGTGCTGGCGCAGTCCTTTGTGCCTGGAGGCAGATGCAGGAAATAGCTGACAGAGGCAATCACGAGTCTGTATGTGTCTTTTTGTGTGTCTATGTTTGTAAAGGACAGCACAGAGAGCAAAAGAGAGCAAGACAGAGTTGGAGAGACAGAGAGAAGAGAGGGGGACGAGGGGGGGTGGGTGGCTGTACCAGAATCCAAACAAAGGCAGCAAGCGGCAGCTCCGAGCTCGGCGACAGAGGCTCCCTAAGGTGCAGTCTAGCTGATGGACAGGTGGCATAAAGGGGCTGCGTGTTGTCCAGTCAGTAGGGACAAGGGGGGTGTCACAGCAGAGGAGGGGGTGGGTGTAGGAAGGGAGGACGGATGGGAGAGGGGGTGGCATTGCAAGGAGCAGCTGGTGCTGAATCCTGTCACTGTCCCTGTGTAACCCTCCAATGCGCATATACAAACACACAAAGAACGCACACACACATGCACAGTTCAAACAAAGCGCAGAAGATAAACAGCACCCCGAGCCGGACTGCGAGTATCATGTTCAGAGACTGGATTTTATATCTCCTGCCATCTCTCCCTGGAGTGCATTTATTAAAGATTATATCAATTTTTCTGACCACAAGCATTTAATGAGGCAGCAGGGATCCTGAGCAAATTCTATTATGCATCTGATCTACAAGAGGAAAAAAACAACAGCTGTAATGGGCCTATTTTGTGCATGCGTCCAAAAAGCACACACACACAAACACACTTCACTTGAGAATTTCGTAAGTATGAATAATTGTTCTCTCAGCCAGTCAGTAAGGGGACACATTTTAATATCTTCTCTTGGCAGGCTTCTTGAGCTTTTAGTTCAAATGAAAACAAACTCAAAAATTCACCAGCAGTAGTTGTAACTGTCCCACAACTGTGACAATTTTTAAAGCCTTCCAATGTGCTCAGAGTAAAACTACGTAAAACTGCACCACTCACGCAGTGGCAAATACGCTGATCTGATTATGTGACTCAAATCAGGCTTGCTTGTCAAATGGATAATAAGCTCATGGAAACTCAAGCCATGACATGCCATGGGAGACTTAAACCACCAAAACAAGATTTCCCTGGGTATTAAGACTCAAAGGATGCAACCTGAAGGATCCAAATCAAACATTTGCACACACACATACACACACAAATGCACACACACACACACACACAAAACACATCTAAAACCTCTTCCCCTGCACCATTACACCTGCTGCTGAAAAGGCTGGTATTGTTGGGAGGAGATTCATTTGAAGGCTTTAATGGCTGCTATTTGGAGGTGGAATACATTAAATAGTCCAATCATGGCTACAGAGTGAGGTGGTGGCCCAAGCAAATTTATACTGAGTGAATAGATCGACTAATTAGCCTTTAAATATGTCATTGATTCATCTAAAACAAGGGATCCCTGAGCTATTCATCTGGCCGCTCTACGTCTTCTCCCCCTCTATGACTACATCTTTAACCCTGATAAAGGAGGGGCTTGGCTGGCTGGTCTGCCTTCCATTTGTCCTAATCAATGGAGGCTGTTCAGCCCAGACCCAGGGGTTCAGTGAAATTAAGTACCCAGCTCACACAGGGAAGGATCAGGATGACGCTGGGGCAAGGGGGGAGATAGGCTGTTACCTTGGTAACTCTACTGCTGCTGAGTTTCCCCAATATATTCCTTTAGTGCAACTCTTGTTAGGATGGTTTGCAGCAAAATGGCTACTGTCTAAGAATTAGTGACGCACTGTGTCCTGTCCACCAGTAAACCTCTATTTTGTGTTTACAGAAATATATTGTCTAGTTTTTTGCCACCAAGTTGACACAAATGAACATTTTCAGATACAGCATAGCACCAGTGTAAACACATCAACACTGTTTTGTGTCCAGTTCTGCTTTTTCTCACCATGGATGCTAACTGCAAACAGATTTCAAGCCTTAATTTAACCGTGCAAAGCAATGACATGAGTAACAGGTCACACCGTACTGTTGTACTTCACTGCACATCCATTACATAAATAAATGGTTTTATTCAGGTTTTATCTTGTGTTTTATTTCAAAGAACAGATAAAACAGAAGAGACAGGCAGGTGAGCATGTCTGAACAAAATCCACGAGTGCAGGGTAAGTAATAGTTTATGAAGATTAAGTGTCGAGATAACCAAAGATGTTTCCACATTCACCCAGAAAGAGTCTATTCACATGATGGAAATGTATTTACTAACAGGTGCAAATCCTTCACAGTTATTAATTTGGCACATTTTTTTGATTGTAATACACTTAACTACTAAATTAGTTGAAGCAGCTTTTCTGGTTTCTTGTTCAAAGTAACATTCACATGAATGCCAGGACTTTTCCAGGTTTTCCAGCAGAACACTTCTTTCTAACCAGATGATTAATGTCATTCACTTCACCTGTCAGTGGTTTCAAAGCTGCAGCTGATTGGCCTTATTGCGTCTTTATCTGCTTGTTTGGTCACAATCCTGCAAACAGTTACAGCAGTTCTGACCCTATCTGAAACTCCTGTTTTATTTACTAGGTTGTGAGAAAACTGCTTCATCCTTGTGTTGGCTCACATCCTGAAAGATAGGGACTTTGATTTACACCTAACACATGCCTGAAAGTCTCTGATGAGGCCTGCATGTCAATCATCCCCAGTTAAGACATTATTAGTCCTATGACTAAACTTCATACGTGTCACACGCATACGTATATAACTCTAATGCGAGCCACCTAGCCTGAAGGCATAGCTGTCCCCTTGACACAGCTTGGCACATTCCAGCAGTGCATATCTGACATATCCATACGGGCCAGCACATATCATCTTTGACGTTAATGCCAAGGTGCTGAAAAGGTCATTGTAAAAATATAATGGTTGAGTAGATGCCTCTTCCTTCTGGGGGATAGCTACTGTATTTACTCATAAGCTGACATGTGAGTCATCGTAGCTCTATCTATTTGTGCTCTGTGGAGATGAGAAATTTACTGCAGTGGGGAGCAGACAGGAGTTATTCAATACACGTATATACTTGCCTCTACTGGAAACACACACACATTAGGATCAAAAATCTGTTTTGTGGCCATAATGGCCAAATGTTAGTGAAGGTGTTAGAAAAGTTGAGGCAGCCTGGGTGAGGGCCTGCAAAAGGATGACTGGCAGATTAGTCTTGGGTTCCTGGAGGCAGCAGGATTATCCTAGGGAGGTTAGTGGGGTTCATGTCAGTTGCACTCAGGGTAAAATCCCTATCCGCTGCACACACAGATGAAATACCATGTGAAAAATAACTTTTACACATGGGTTATTCTGGCAGAAATATCAGATAGGTGTGGTTTTCCACAAAGTGCCAGACAGAGTTAAAGTAAATTAGTGTAACATGTGTGCCTTACCAGGTCAGATTTCCAAAACCCTGATCACTAGCTCCTAACAAGTTAAAACAAATGGGGGAAAATTTTGTGCAAAAACTATTTTAGCCCGTCTGGCACAATGAGAAAAGAGAGGGGTGAAGACACAGTTAGTCTTGCTTCGCTTCATGGAAGTTTGATGAGGAAATGGGAAGGGCATCCATCCAAGACCTTCGATTTGTGGACCTCTGCCAACTCTCTTAACCAGAGACATAAGCAATTGATTAAAGAAGGAAAGTCCTACTTGCAATCCTGGGAGGTGATTTTATGGGCTCTTTCTTTAGACTACATCAACAGCCTTTGATAAGTGTATCATACTTTAAGTGTCTAATCTAACTGGCGTGATAATCTTCCGACCCCTCCCTCATATTCAATGTCAATGTTTCTGTGTCCTACCTTACCATTAACATGTCCAATTCACTGGGCGAGTGTCAACACACATAATATTTGTCTGTAATAAAATCAAGCTTTGACATGTTTATTTTTATAGACAGAGCCGCTTTTAAGAGTCCTCCCTTTGGCTGCTGTGTTTTTCCTGATAGAATAGGAATATAAGCTCTACTAAGACTGTGTTCCAGCGGGCACCACCAGGGGCCTCCGAAGAGGTCAAATACCTTCTTATCAGCACACTAACAGGTTCTGGTTCGACAAGCTCAATTAGCTAGTGCTTAGTGCGCTGTATGAGAAGACCACGCTCTCAGCACGAGGCCCATATCAACAGAACCAGGGAGATGACAGACAAGCCGGGCCCACAAAGGCCCGATTGTACCGGGCCCTGGAAGGTCGGTGAATGGGTAAAGAAGGAGGAAGGACTTATGTTCTCAGGGGTTTTGTGATGTGACTGATAACAATCTCGCAGCTGAATGACAATGCCACTGTAGAGAGTCTTCTGGATAAATTACTTCCATCGAGGTCAAAATCCTGAAATGAGCATAACAGAAAATGTAGCATTGAAAAATGAATTTTAAATGAAAGACTGTAGTATTAAATAGGAATATATATACCGAATCTATGAAGGTGTTTAATTTTGCATACTAGGATTAACTGACGACACCTTTGAAGAGGAAGGTGTTTTTCTTGGAAGGGCAAAAAGATAAATGATGAAGTGTTTATGCATGTCATTTAAGTGTTTTGATAGAACAATGACAGTATTCCAGGATCTCAACGGCTCTGAATAACATACCAGTGATCCTGTTAAAGCCCATCGCTCCAGCAACACTATCCTGTCAGATAACGAGGCGCGTCAGAGTCATGATTTCAATCATAGACAGTCATTCAGTAATGGGCAGCCTGCCTGCTGGCATGGTGTGCACGCAGATGGAATTTAAGCCATCTTTTGCCAAGCTTCCATTGGCCCTTTTCCCCATTGCCACACTTTAATAGCAGCGAGGTACAATACTGTGAATGATCCGTACTTAATCATGCCGCTCGCAGGCTCAATTGATTCTTGTAATCTCACAACTTTGTAGCGTGTTGAGACAAAACATTTCCCATCGGCCTTGAGAGCACACACAAACACTCAACGGTGAGATGAAAATTTCATACAACCAGATCTTTAGTATGCACTCCTATAGGGCTCGTGCATATACGATGGATATGTGTATGTTACCAAGGGCAATCATGAATACATGATAGCTTCTTGACCTATGCTTCAGAACCAAGATATCTCCACTCAGACGCTGTGACTGTCTTCCCCCTGCAGATTCAACACAAAAGCCACACAAAAAGAAAAAAAAAAAACTACTTAACTACAAGCAATCTGTTGAAATAGGTCATTATGGTGGAGGCATGCTGTGAATGCACCACGTCCCCAAATCAATACGTGAATTGCTATATTTAGTAAGAAGGTCGCAAGGAGGAGTTATCAAGACTCTACAAGGAATGAATGACATCAATGCATCAGTGCTGTGCTTGAGTGGAGCCCGCTCATTTTAGATGCAGATGGCTTCAAAATGTCCTCTCTAGCGAGGGCTACTCTCTGTGGAGTGTTGAGATATCCCTCATGATGGCTGGAAATGTCACATTCTGCTCGGTGTCAATGTCAGAACATTAACCTTCAAGGTGCAACAATGAGACGGTATAAAGAAATATCTGGCACATTATGATTCTAATAACTATTATCTAATATAAATATCTCATGCTTGGTAACTTGATTATTTATCACTTTAAAGACTATATTAATTGCAGTATCAGTGTGCACAGATGCCTACTGTATGAGTTAAAAAATAAAAATATAGGTGTAAATCTAATTATTCTCTGATTTATTCGATTTTTTTAAAGTAAATTGTAAGCAGAGCATTCCGCAGCTGATTTTTCTTACCTCCTAAAAGTCATATCCAAAAACTGACAAACCAAATTGATAGTCTGAGTTACCACATGCCCATCTTAAAACATGCCATTTCATATCTAGCTGTAAGCAAGACTGGATCCACTCCACTGCCAAGTACACATTATTTACCGCAGTCACAAGAGACACATAGGTCTACACTGCATCTTGATCCTTCCCTCTAAAACTCTTTCTCTTCCATCTCGCCAGTTCACTGTTTGGTTTTAACTCCGTCTCCCTGTGAGCTGACAAGGTCTGTCTTTTTGTTTAAGCCAAAATCCTCAACATCGTCATGACTTTGCAGGGTGGAAAAAAAAAAAAGCTGAGACAAGGGGAGAGCAGGATGAAAACAACCTCATTAATAACTGTGACTAATGTATTCCAGACATTTCTTTAAGCCTGTTACTTCACAGGGGAGAGATGCCCGTCCTGCGAGGGGAGGCAGCGGTGGATCTGGTGTGTGCTGAGACGGTGCCACACAAAAGTCGGTTGGCGGGGTGTAATGAAAACACCCTGCACATGAAAACGCACTGATACCCTCAGCCCTACCCCCCGCCCACCTAAAAAGCGAGCAGAACTCTGTCGAGACCACACAGCTTTGAGATGACCACAATAAACCAGAACAGTGGTCCCAGCACGAAGTGAGCATTTCCCAGGCATCAATACGCTGCAAGGCCAATCCGGGCTTTGTAGTAAACACTGGCGGGTGGTAAATGTCTGACCAGAGAAGCTGGGTACGTGATTTTTCTGTTTAGCCTGTTGACTGTGCCTCTGTTTTAGTGCCTCCACTTTGTCTCTCACTTTGAGTCGTATAGAGTTTGATCTAAACATTTTGCAGGGCTGTGAGACCATGTCTTCAGGAAATAGGAAATCAAATCCTGACCTAAAGGATCTCATATTTCTCTTTTCCATGTCAATACTAAAAACCCAATATTTACTGTAGAGGTAATAAATTTCCAACAACCTATTTAATCAGTTCTTCCTTGTAGGGAATCATAGGATCAAGATTTGATTAAATGAACCATGGTCAGTTTAGTGAGTCGAGCACTTCGGTGTACTAGTAATGGAGATATGAATCAATTCCCCAAGTGCATCAGCTGCTCTAATTTTATTTTTCCTTGTGACCACTCGAAATATATAGTATGCCAAGCCTGATTGTACAATGTGCAAGTGTAAATTGTAAGCGTCCAGAATGTGTGTGGTCTACAATTACATGGAATTAAAAGACTACACTTCAACTTAATAAAAAGAGATTAAGAAGTAATTACTATCTAATTTCCAAACATGATAGGAACATAAAACGTGATTGATAGTATCTCAGCACTGTACTTAAGCTCATACTGTGAAGTGCACAGGAAGTAATGTTATTTTTCCGCACTAGGCATAACAGAGCAGGCTTCTCATTAGCTTGTTGTTTACAGTCTCACCTCCTTCTCCATATAAATTCAGTATAAACAGAGAATCCCTAAAGGCTTTACAGTATAAACTGTGGCAAAATAGCACTAATCACAGCGCAAAGACCTGGAGGTGGAGGGGAAGAACAGGAAGGAGAAGGAGGGAGCATGGTGAGATTATTCCCACCCATAAACCACTGGTACATATTCTAATGCAACGGTGCGAATATGCCTACTGACTAGATAAGGATTAGCCTGGCGGATTGCGCTACGTCTTTCATCTTCCAAAGCGCGGTTTTGAAAAAAAAAAAATCGGTATCCTTTCGATGAACCCAGTTCTTTATAAGAGTTGTAAGAATGAGAAAAACCGTGTCGAACTGTACCTTTTAGCCAAAAGCTTGGGAATTCCACAGGAGAGTGGAACAGCTCATTATATTGAGTAATTTATTTGCTTAGCGGGTGCCCAAGGGGGAGTAAAAAGTTTTAACATCCAGAAAATTCTGTAAGTAGTCCATTTACAAAGCCGAGCTGTCCCCCGCAGCAATGAAACCCCATCCCCCTCAAAGAGGCTTCAACAATTAAACCAGGCCAAGATTGTTTGCCTGCCCAGCATCAAGTGCGTTCATCCTGCACAATTACAGTCTTAATTGAGTACTCTGATTAAAAAGAGCTAAAGAAAGGAGTGAGAATATTGAATACAATGACAGTGTGATGGGAAATAAAATTGCATCTTCACATAAAACATATGGAACATGGAGTGCACATTAAAGTCTCAGTGTCAGATTACACACTGCCTGTGGTCATTGTGCAACAGCAGTCATTTTGTAAAATAAGGCTTCAACTATTTTTACCTGGGCTGGCAGCATTGTCTGTGCGCTGGTCCACCTTGGGCCTGAGACATCAGAAATGTGGTGCAGATATTCATGGTGCCCTGGTGATAAATCCTCATGATTCCCTGACTTTCTCTTAGTGTTATCAACAGCTGGAAGCTTTAACTTATCCCATGAAATATCTCAGCATAACTAGACTGACTAGGACAGAATTTGGTGTTCACATTTATGGTTTCCAGTAGGGCTGGTCTCGTATATTCGAATATCCCAATATTCGTTCGTTGTGGTTGTATTCGGATAATAATTTTGATATTCGAAGTCCGAGTGCCACCGAGCGTTGCCGAGTGTTGCCGAGCGTTGCCGAGCATTGCCGAGGCTGTAGTCCCCCCTCCAGCCGACACAGCGGCATGAACCGAATATTCAGCCATTACTGGATCCGAATATCAGGAGCACAGATATTGCTATTCAGACTCGTCCTAGTTTCCAGACATTAAATATGTGGTTTCATATAACGTATTCAAAATGACTATTAAAATGGACTAACATGAATTTTGGCCACGCTTTCATACCACCTTCAGGATAAACAAAAATAACATTGCTGATTCTCTGACTTTTAATCCAGCAGAATCCTCAGGTCTTACAATTAGTTTGGTTCATGAATAAATACCACCAAACACCAATCATCTGCAGCTGTACTTTGAGTTTCAGGCCAAATATTAAATGCGTGCAGCATGTTAATATGCTACACTAAGAAGGTGGACATGAATAACATTGTAACGTTTTTTTTATTATTTTAAAGATATATTTTTGGCCTTTTATGCCTTTAGTAGATAGGACAGTAGATAGAGCTGGAAACGGGAGAGAGTGGGGAAGGATATGTGGTAAACGCCCGAGGTCGGAATTGAACCCAGGACAGCCACTACGCTTTGGCACATGGGTCACGCGACACAACCATTAGGCTATCAGGGCGCCCCAATACTGTAATGCTTTCACATGAACATGTAAGCACCTACATTTTGAACATACTAGCATGCTGACACCACACGGCCTAACCGTGCCACTATCCTGGCTGCAGACGTTTAGTCTTGGTAAAAAGTCCCCATCTTTTCTTTTTGTTACCTGGTGAAGATTTCACTGAGATGTGGTCTTCTAAGGTAATCTAATCTGTGTCCAGGTGTTACTCTTTAATCAATATCTCTCGGGCCTCAACACTTTCTGTAGTATTTCTTTCTGCAGTAGGCCTACTGAACACAATATTATTCACCTGGATTCCCCCACCAGAAGTCAGGAACACACAAGTAGTAACCTGGCAAAGAAAACAAAGCACAATCCTGTAGTAGTCATTCTCGACAGGGGAGAGCTTAACTTTACACTGACGGGGCTTTAGAGGCATGTGTTCAATTTCAAACTCAATACCACTCAGAGGTCTCCTGGGGAGGCTGATGACAGAAAACTTTGCTATACCAGTCCAAGTTCTGAGTTGACATTAGCCTGTGGATTTCTAAACATTTCGGAATTAAATCCAAAAGTAAAATAAATATCAGCATAAACTGCTTGATTTGGTTGTTGACTTTGCTCAAACACTGCAGAGGCCCCATTGGCTTCACAGAGCCTGTGTGGACACAATCACCTCACAGGGATTCACTGAGGTTAACAGAGATGTTTCCCTTGAATCCAAGGATACTTTCTGTTTGTTGGCTCTTCTTATTTGGTTTTCAGGCAGTGGAATTAGCAGTTAATTTAACTCGGTCTTTTTGTTTTCCTCTGAGAACAGCGAGGTGTACTTTCTGCATCTAAATCACTGTGATTGCCAAGTAATTAAATGTGCAGGAATTCATCTTAATGGCACTGCAAGGGAGATATATTGACAACACAAAGATTTACAATGCGTGCTGACTCATGCTCCAAAGCAAAGTGGACCTCAAAGTGTCCAGCATCTAATCTAATAGGCGTACAGCAACAGAGATAATTCATTTCCACCACTTTGCTGAGTATCAAATACATTTTTTAAGTTCTGTATGGCATTGTTTCTATGTAGAAGAGGGGGAAAAAAGCCTATTTCTCAGAACATGGTCAAAATATGTTATTTTTTCGAGAGCCAAGGAAAGCAGCATTATTTATAGCTTAACAACCAGACTTTTTTGAAATTATATAATGCGGTTTGAAAGGAGCTGTACCAGGAAATCTTCCAGGTGCAGACAACCAAGCAATTCTTCAGCTAAAGTAAAAACATCAGAATTACAATACACTGGATGTAAGAGGTTGAAGGCATTAATATGGTCTCTCTGTAATTTCTTACTTTAAGGCTTCTACTAAGGAGCTGATCTCTCCTGGTTATTAGTGCAGTGTGTTGACGGGCAGTGAGGCATGCAGCTGAGAAAGAAACTCAGTGTGTCGCTGTTAATACCCCTCACCCACCCTCTTCCCTTTGCCTTTTCTATTCTAATCCATCTCTTCCCACCTTTAACTTGGCCTCACCAGCGCAGCCATTTAATCTTTAATCACCTGAAGTTTAACAGGGGAGAGATCTTCGCTGGTGGGTGATGTTACTTATTTTAGAAGCCATTATAGCTCGGGAGCATCTCCTCCATATGAGACTGCAGTTACATTGTATAGTTGCATAAGAGTCTGCTGTCAGACTTCTTCTCAAAGGAACCAACAGTCTAATAATTCAAATGAAATGAACAGCAACATAATGAATAGCTGGTGGATAATAACTAACAGATGTTGTTGTAATTTGTACGCAGCATTAAGGGACACATTAATTCTTAGGATACGGGAACATTATCTTATGCTGCAACACTGTGGGACTAAATAACCGTCCTGTGTGAAGCTGAATATAGACTCAACGCGTTCAGCTTTTTAGTGAGTGATCGAGGGGTTAACTGTGTGCGAACAGGTGTGCTCATCTCTTGGACACTATGGCTGCAGAAAACACACGTGGCAATTCTAACCAATGTCAGGAATGGGTGAGCTTTCTCTCCACTTTCACTTTTAGAATAGCTCCAATGTAGGTCAGCAGCATACAACACAAGACACCACAATTTTCTCTCAGTGTTGACTGAGTTTTACATCATTGGAAAACAAGGTCACTGATACTCGAGAGGGATTCCTGTCTTTAACACTGAGCTCGATTGTTTCTCATCTTTTACCCAGACAGATGCTTGATCCATCAGCCTCCCGTAGCCAAGAGAGCGACTTGATTCCTCTAACAGGACACGAGTCGAGGACATCTGAGAGAGAGAGAGAGCACATGGGGATGTTTTGACAAAGCCTCGGCCTTGTCCCTGATGAGAAAAGAGAGGCCCGTGGAAGGATCTGTATATTGCACAGCTCTCATTTCCAGCACAGTCTGTCCAAAGCAAATTCATCATGAACAAAACCATAAGGTCTCGGAGTTGTCACCCTGCTTCGCTTTCATGGAGAAATACCAGGAAACTGTCTGTCTGTGGTATCTTGGGGCTCAGAGTGAGACAGGTATAGGTGTTGCAAGAAAGAACCAGACCTACAGGAAGCCTCTGCAGCCGCCGAGATGACCAATAATGTGAAAAGAGGCACTGGGATTATAAGAGGTCGTACCGTCTGAATTTGTGATTCAAAAGATGGTGCGGGATAATGAGGAGTGTGACGGAGGGGCATATGGAGCAGAGGCCGGCATGTGCAAAAACATGTGGAAAACGTTTAAAGGCTTAACAGGCCATGATCTTTGAGTTCAGGGAGATTCGCAGGGATCGCAGGTCACGTTATCACATCCGCATATGATGAATGTGCTGTGAAAATGAGGATAATAAAGTGTGCGTATGAGTACACAGCGTCCTTGTGTGTTTCACATGACTGCTTACTGTAATTTGATTTGTGCACTTTAGACACACTAATGTATATTACAAGGGCTGTATAGTATTTTCCTGTCTAATCTGAGCTTTTTTAGACCCGCTCTCTCTTCTCATTAGAGGCTCCCCAACTCTCTTTTTCTTTTTTTTTTCCCACTATATGGATGTGTGCAGGGTGCAGAACAGACAGAGAAATGGAAGACTGGCCGACAGAAAAAAAGCACCTGGCCATACTGAAATCCCATCACAGTGGGGAAGGGGGAATAAAGGCTCCTGAATGCTCCCTGGGGCCTCTGTGGACAGAATGACATGTCTTAGAGCTTGCCTGTTCGCCTCCTGCTGTTACAACATCCTACACTGTGTACAGACCAAAGAGGCCGCCACCATCAAATACACAGTGCAAGCCCTTTATGGGGGTCTAAATGAAAAGATCAGGAATGGAAATCGAGGGATGTTGCCTAAGATGCAGACATTAAGTCACGTTATCTGTGATGCCATTTAACAGGCAAATGCTGCAGTAACGAACATCTGCTCAGGCGCTAATTTGTATTCCTTATGCTTAACTAAATGGCCCCTAACAGCGGCTGAAGCAGCCATCAGTATACGGGAGTAAGTGTGGCTTTTATTTTAACATAATATTGTATGAATGCCTATTGTGTAGGCAGATTGTTGACATTTTGGTCCATCTTATTTAATTCTCCCCCACACTCTCTCCCTCGTTCTCTCTGTAACTGCAGCCCAATGCAAACCTTCCTTCATCTTTGTTTGCACATTGCACAATGCAGCAAAAGCCTTGAGGGGGTGTGTGCGTTTCCTTTTTTTTTTTTGTTTTGCTTTGTGTTTTGTTCCAGCACAGAGGACAGTCAACCAGTCATCACCGTGGCTGTTCCCCACGTGCGCTGTTAGTCAATTAGAGCTGCCATTAAAGACAGAGGCACCGAGGGAAATAAAGACAGCAGCGTGGATTTGTCTGTGCAACGCTGATTTCCATCCTTAAACCCTCTCCAGACGAAGAGACTGCAATAATTGGGATTCTGACAGTGGGTTAGGGGGGACTCATTTCCTGCTTTCACCTCCTCCCCACCACCTTTTCCATGCAATCATGTCTGTCCAATCACGTCTGCCTAACACCTACCTTTACACTCGATCCCCCTTACTGTCTTTATCTGCAGCTACACTGGGCTGAAGAATTACTGAAGCCTTTCCCCTTAATCTAATTGCTCTGGTGCAACTGCAGGAACCTTGCACATAAGCTCCTGCTACCACTGACGCAAATTTCACCAAGAGGCTGACATTAGAGGCCCTTGTGTTGTTCCAAACTGTGACCTATAAACACTTATCATTCATTCCACTTTTACTGTGAAGTCTGTTGTGCACATTAAGTCGAATTTGCTTTGTTCATTTTACACTATATATAAATGTAGAATTTAAATATAGTGGATTTTATTATTTTTAGGCAGATCCATTATCTATTAAGGATTTAACTTTATAAACTGGAGTGAATTCTGAATATATAAAAGCAAAGTAGAGGTTTGGAATGTTAATGCAACATGTGAATATCAGTGGCAAAACACCATATTCAAAATGCAAATTTATGTTTATGTGATGTAATAGAATGTACCACCTTGTGGACGCCCGATCCCGTCGGATCTCGGAACCTAAGCGAGGTTGGGCCTGGTCAGTACCTGAATGGGAGACCATGAGGGAACACCAGGAAGCCTGGGTGAAGGCAGCGTGAGAATGAGTGGTTGGTGGTGGTCGGAGGGGTTGATGGTGCAGACTGGCAGCCTCACCTCCGTCAGTCTACCCCAGGGCAGCTGTGGCTTCATACGTAGCTTACCACCAACAAGTATGGAGTGAATGAATAATGCAATGTAAAGCGTCTCTGAGTGTCTAGAAAAGCGCTATATAAAACTGATGTATTATTATTATTATTTTTGTGTCAGCCACTACTTTCTACTCTCTAGAAGTCCAATAATTCTTATTTGTCAGGCAGCCTAACTGGTTTGACCATAAACACCATTTTCCACAGTGTTACTTCCTCCTCGTATGAGTGGAAGTGGGTGTAAAATATGTAACAGTTGCACTTGTTGACTGTTCTCCCTTCAAATCTGGGCCACAAGGCCACACAAACTACACTGCTTGTTTCGTGGTGCTTTCCTTTTTCTCTCCAAATACAGTCAATAACAAAAACATAACCAAGACTTGAATCAAGCTGTTGTTATCGCTGTGATGGGTTGTCTCCATCTGAATCTTCGCTCCTCAATAACACGAGCCACGCTCCCACAGCCGAGACCCTTGAACTCACAATAGCATGGGGTTAGATGATCAGATTACATTGAAAAAACACACATGGGCATTGTTAAGGGAGTTTGCAATTCCACCCATGAACATGGTTCTCATTGTGCCCCACTGAAGAGAATGCTTTTCATTCTGGAGCGAACAACAAGGGCAAACAGGACCTCATGTGTCTCTGTGGTGCACCATCTCCTCAAGGCTCTGACAGGAAATCAGATCTCTCTTTTCACGGCCGTCTCTACTGAAAGGCTCTGGTATGGTTCCTTCACTCACAGCAGTTCTTAGAGAGGAAACTTAATCTCACTTGTAAGACAATTGCAGAGAAAAAAGGCCTCAGCAATTTGATGTAAGCACCCCCTTCTACTGTCAATATTTTGACAGATTTCATGACAGCATAATTATTTGCCGGGATCCCTGCCAAGGGTTTAATTGTTACATGCGTAATTACACGTTTAGTTGAAGAGATGTTGGAACAAAACATTGGTTGCATTATTAATATTACACTACAAATGGTGCCTTTCATCTTGACTGCTTTATGCCGTCTCTGTGGCTCCATAATCCAGCCATGAAAGAGGATATCTTACAAACCCTCTGAGGGCACCTCTAACAAATCAATTCATTATCCCATAATATCGGCAGGCAAAGGCGCATCTTTCGTAGATCAATTCATTATCCAACCTCTGGCAGCTGAAAGGCGGTGGCTGACCACAGTTTCAAGCGCTGATATCAGCTTTCAGTTTAGGAGGATGACTAGAGAGCAGACAAGCTGGTGGCAGCCGTCCATTGAAAGAGCTTCTGAACAATGGGGCAACCACAGAATAGTATCATTTTTAACTGTAATAATTTCTTTTTTCTTTCTTGGTAAAATACAAGCTTCCCAATTGCTTGTGCTGAGGATTACAACTATTGTAGAGAGCCATAAAATCAATGTCCATGCATAGCATTTTGCTGCATTCCACAGCTGCACTCGCAGATAATGCGTTCTTCTCATACAGCTTTAATATTCAGTCCCTGCATCATATGATCAAGGAGGACCAGGGACAGAGATGAAAGTCAATGTACACAAGCATGCATACATGTGCTTCTGTGAGAATTACTACAGTGCAGTACCTCAATCTGGAACTTCCACTACTGCAGTGGTGCAGATGAAGAAGAGAACATGTGGTAAGACACTATAGTGGACCTTGACAAAGAAAAAAATTGTACAGAAAGTTAAAAGAAATAAACCGAAGGGGGATCAGGAGTGGAAGGTGAAACCTCTTTTACTCAAAAAAAAAAAAAAAATCACGCCCAGCTGCGAGGATATGAAGTGGATCAACATGTTCTCCCTGAGCGGACAACATTTAATTGTATAATCCCATTTAGCTCAAAAAATGCCATGACTGAGGACACCCCTGAGATGTTCCAATCCACCACATGCAGTGAATTACATGTAGGTCAGAAAACAAGCAGATTTGTGTAATTATGCAGGGATGTGGATTCAGAGTAGCAGAGTTGCTGCACCAGAGAAGCTATCTTCATGTGCCTCTTATTGGCCTGTATTCCTAAAGGAGGAGAGCTGGTGCCTGTCCTCATTAGTAGTCATCGAACGGGCCTGGCAGTGTTTGCGAGGCAGCACCCATCACGTTTCCCCTCCCAGCACACAGACACTGGGGGACGTGCTGTAATTACAGGCGCACATAAGAGAGGCAGCGACACACCGATCTAAAACGCAGGTGGGTGGTTTGTTGTGCTGGGCTGGATCAGCACGGTTCCAGTCTGCAGGCTACACGCTGTCATGCTGTTTCAAGTGATCAAGATTTCTAAGCACGTTGACCAAATACCACCTGCCAGAGTGCGGATAGGGCATGGCACAGGTAAATGTTGGGCACATTGATGTTTTGAAAAGCCAAATCGATTTGCCTGTGAGGGATTCCAATTGACAGGAAAATGCAGGCAATTTTGAAAAATATCCTCTTTGTCCTGCTGGATGGGAGGAAACATTCAACCAAAAAAAAAAATAAAAAAACAGATTAGCACTGAATTTTACAGATTCAAAACTGCTGCTCTTATTTTCTTTGAATTTCTGTTAAGCATGGCTTCTGCTGCATAGAGAGCTGCTTCTCTGTAGGGAGAGGCTGAAATGTTTTTGATCTGTTTAATTGTGGAAAGAAAAATCAGTCAAGAAAAAAGGGCCCTACGCAATATTATATTAATAAAACCTCATTGGATGCAAATCTTTAAGTCCATATAAAGTTGTTCTTCTCGTATCGTAATAGACTGGAGTTTCAACTGTAGATGTGCCACAATATCTGCTTTGTTCCCTGGCAGGTAGTTGTGATTTAAAACCAAACACCTGCGATGAGCAACTCCCATCCTTACATGGCACTCAGAGGAACTAAACTAAACAGGTTCTGCAGTCACGACTTCCAAAGGCAGCTGTGCATTTTCACATCAAACCCTGGCGAGAATTATCATCTGCAATGCTATATTTCACAGTGTATTTCTGTTGAATAATAGCAAGATCAAGGGATGGTTATATTATTTACAGAAATGTGACGAAGGCTTCAGCTGAATAATATATACACAGAATTCATGCCTGCCATCATATTTTTGATGCATGAACATATATCACTAGATTGTACCATCAATTGAAAGGGAATGAAAAGATCCTTGGAGCGCCTTAGGGTGGAGAGTGCACTACCCGACAGGATAGTACCCTTTAGTGGTGGGATTATTGTGTTTATGATGGCAGAGCAGACTGATTCATTAGGCTTAGGGGATGTGATGAAACCATAATAGGAGCAAAACATACCTCGACAAACAGTCCCATTTTCCACAGCCTCGTTCCCAGCCTTGCACATGCAGCGCCCGATGGGTACCATCCACTCCCCGTCGCCATTGCAGTACAGCTTAATGGGCACATCCACCTCCTCTGCGTTGGGGATACAAACACCCCTTGCAGCCACCAGGGAGGTGCTCTCTGCTCCCGATAGTGTCTCCTGGAACAACGCCCCGTTAGTGATTTTACGAGGACACTTCCGGTAGAAGACACGAACAGCGATGAGCGACATGCAGCCGCCATAGTCCTGGAAGGCTAGGTAGAAGCCATTTTTGGACACCGGGCCAAAGCTTCGAACCTCCGTGTTGATCATCATCACTCTGCCCCCGAGGTCCACCTGGGAGAAGCTCTCATCTGCCGCGATGGTGTCGACCTTGATCCAAGGGTTCTCCATCCAAGCTGGTGAGGTTCTGGTGGCCGTGTCAGCATCTGATTCATAGTAATAAAGGTTAAAAGTCTCTTTACAGGAGCCCGGTACGTTGGGGATGCTACTGCAGTCCCTCACAGAGAATTTCATCTCCACGTGGATCCGCTGTGCTCCACGACGCCGGATGTATTTTGTCCGTACCCAGTTGTTCTGATTGTTGTCGAAAACATTACAGACTTGGTACGTCCGGATGGTGTTCATGTTTTCATCATAACCGCTCACCTCCTCCCACTGTTGATCAAAAACACACAAAAGTAGCGAATTAACATTTTTTCCACTTGCCTGCTTTGAAAAGAAGTTTGACTTCAGTTCAAAATATGGTGCAAAAACACACTTGGTAATGCATACACACAGTGCACATAGTTAGCTTGATTCATTCAATTAAGTGCAATTCAGCTGGAAAGCAGTAACTGGCCTGCATGTTTTCTATTAATAGAAAATGTCAAAGTTCTGATACCTATTTTCTAGCAATTACAAGTCTGTTTTCATGGGCATTTTATAATAACTTTGATTACTGGGAGAATACAGCTTGAGGCAATAACTTGATTAAATTGATTACACAGTGAGAAGAAACATGATATCTCTAATAACTCACTTTACAAGGATGCATTACATGAGTCTTAAGGAATAAATGAGAACCAGCCCTCCCACTGTGTCCTCCCCAGATCTCAAGGTAATACACGTTAACAAGGCCACACACTCGTTACTTATCATGAACATTCCTGGTCACAACTTTCACCTGTCCTACTGAAATACAGCACATTAAGGTTCACTAGTGGCTCATCTTTTTCAGTCTAGTGCAGCAGCAGCTCCGTCATTCTGGAAGCCCTAGTTTAGGACATTTTAGAGCAGAGTGTGAAATGAGTGTCATCTGTTATCAGGCACTTTGTACGATGGCTTACTTCGACAGTAAAAGCCAGCAGACAGATGAAGGCACTAAGTAGTCCCAAGAGGCTACTTTGGCTTTCAGCATTAATCAGTTTTGTTTGTTTGTTTTATTAATCTTTCCAAAATGTAGTGTCGATGCCATCAAGCGTGAACCTTCTGAACCCCCGAAACCTGTCAGCAGCTCTGAAAAGCATGTTATCTTTTAAAAACAAATCACCATAATTACACCATTTATCATAACAGGAAACTGTAAAAACAGGAGCAACTGTCAGATTTTCAACTTGCCAACAGTCCTTGACTAATTGTGTCAAATCTAAGCTTAAAATCGGGATCAGAGTTGCTCAGGGTCAAAATTATTCTAAGAAGACATGTAAAATAAAGTAGAACTCTTTTCTACTTAAATTTTTAAATAAAATGTTTGCATCTGATTCTGTTAAAAAACAACAACCAAGGAGTCACCAGTGACTCAGCTGCAACCAACAAATGCATGACAAAAATTCAGGGAAGCTTTGACTGAACTGCAGGCAGTGTTTTACACTGACATTAGTGGGCTCTTGGAAAATACTGTGCACGTTGATTCCAGTTTTGTTTTTGTTTTTTGTAAAATAAATAACCAAAGAAAGTTAACCCTCATCAATTCTATTTTATGATTTATGGCATTATAACTTTTTTTTTTAAAGTTAGACTGTACAAAAGAGATTGTTGTGTTCTCTCTTTATCTAGGCAGGGTTGTGCTGTTTCCATAGAGGTGCAGGACTTTATATTGCAGTCCCCACAATAAATAAAAACGAAACACAAAAAAAAAATGCCCAGAAACTGCCTGGAGTTTAGAGCGACAAAATCTCATTCAGGAAAAATGATTTGCATTTTAGGACGTTAAAGCAACAGAAAATGCTGTTGCACAAGTTCTATTCACGTTCTCTTCCCTGCTCTGTCGGTGAGGAAACCACTCACGTGCCGTAATGATACAAGAGAAACTGGAGACGTGACGTTAAGTCCTATGAACACAGCAGAGAGGCTCTGTTTTATGTGATAATGTGTCCTACTTTTTATTGTTTCTTAATAGGACACATTAATAGCACACACTGTAATGGGTTATCGACGTTGTAGTGAAAGCTGCTTTCACTACAGAGAAGCACATAGGAAACGTGACGTGAATTTTTCTGCAATCAAAGTCACACTGAACTGTCTTAATCACATTACACACCGAATCATAAAAAGAATAATCAAAGAGAAATTTTACTCCGGGCTTTCATGGTATGCTGTTCTACTTCAAAGTTTACACAATGGACACCAATTTGAGCACTTGCTCTCACTCCAGAGTCCAGATGCAACCTCTGTGGTTTCTCTGCCTTTTGGCCATGGATCAAACCAGCTTTAAACACCATGCACTCTAACCACCATGCAGGTCGTGACCTTGACCTCAGCATCGCAGCCAAGAGAAAAATCCTGTCCTCCCCCTCTCTGAGCAACTTTGCATCGGCTGCACCCTCGACTGTTTCTACCGCTCTGCCTCTCCCCCCCCACCTTCACTCTTCACTTCACAGCTGATATAATTTCTCAAATTAGTGCCCACTTAGTGAGGATTTTGACAGAGCTTGACAGGTTGGGAGAAGAAAGTCACCCGTCTTGTTACAAACCCGCATTCTATCAAACACGTTGACTAATTAAAACAGCTTTGGCTCTTAATTCCCATGTCCTAATTAATCACAGCTCATGTGATGCTTGGCTTGACCCAAACAATCACAAAAGCCAACCAAAACAGAAAAGTCTGATATGCAGCCAACAATAATACCAATAATGAGAGGCAGGGAAAAAAAAGAATGCTGCATAACAAGAAAAACTTGTTTATTTGAATCTTAACTGGGCCCTTCTGCCAAATGTGCTTAATAAGAAAACTGAAATCTGCAAAATATATTTCAAAAATAATGTTATTCTCGAAATCTATATGTACATTTATTTAATAGAACTAATGCATACTTCTATTGTAAACTTGTTTAATGCATTCTAATGGAAGCTGATACATAACAATACCAGTTTGACTTTGTAAACCTTGAATTTGAAGGACATCAGATTAGATGCTGATGCAAGAGGAATTCTACTGTTGCACCACTGTCACACACTACACACATACAACTACAGCAGTTGTGAAGGGATGGTTGTGCATGCTGCAGGCTCATGGTGGTGTGGTTTGAGGGTAAATCTGTCTTTTGCCCAGTGCTGGCAGACATCATCATACCAGGTCATGAGCAGCCATTGACCTTCCCACTTGTTGAGGAGCAGTGGGGAGGCTGCGGGCCAATTAAACAGCAGCGTACCGCCTGCTTCCAGTGAGCACAGAGCGTCGCACAATCGCAGTTTAATAAAATGAATGTGGAGACAGGTGGGGGTTGCTACTAATGAGGGATGCAGACAGGGGAAACTCCAGGAGAAAGTGTTGGCAGTGATGTGGGGGGGGAAGGGTTGAGTCCGACTAAAAAGGACCCCAAACAAAATGTGTTTTGATGAAGGGCCCCTTTTTGTCCTGTCATGGCCTCTTTGCCCCGCTTTCATCACAGCCAGTGGAGGGAAGCAAATGGGGCATAATAAGAGCCTAACGATCAAGCACGGAGTGTGAAATTAGAAGAAACGTCTTCATTTTCACAGCTTTTTCCCCCTGGCTCTTTACAGAGAGGGCTGTAAAAGGGGTGGTCATGTGTTTTAAGTACAGCAGGTGGAGGTAACAGTGGTGCTGGATGTCAGGATAGATTAACTGAGCGAATGAGCTGCCCTCAGATGACGATGGAAACAAAAACTCCAGCTTAATGTGCTGAGACTCTGATACATTTGGCAAAAATATTTCTTCTAGTCCTCTCTGTGGAAATCAACAGCCACGGGGCTAAGTGCAATGAATACTGCATTGCTATAGCATAAAATAAATACACGTTTGAAACCAGATTCATCAAAGACATTTCTTAATAACCAAAGGCAAACCAAATATTATCAAGAGCTCCTTTGCATTTGTGAAATAGTTTGGGTAATTTTTCAAAATTATTAGACATGAGATTACTTCGAGGTAAACAACAAGCAAATAGCTTTTTATGGTACACGAGCTTCCATCCTCAGAGAAACATACTGCGATGATGAAAATCCAATGGTGTGAAACAGAATGCGCGACTGGCTCCAAACAACAACAGCACACTGTTTTATGTTTTAATTGCTCTCGCTGGGGTCCTGAGTCTAACAATCCCGGGTCGAATGGTGCCGGCGAATAATTACCTGTGTTTGCTCGAACCTGCTGGTTGTTACTCATCCGACGTCTCCAAACACACAAAAACAAACAACAGGAATCATCTGCATGTGATGACTCAAGTATACAAGCAGTTTTAAAGGAATAACCCTCGGGCCCTGAGGAACCCTTAAGAGTGTTCCATAAATAATACCAAAAAGTAAACTGCTGCATTTATGGTCTCACCGACTGTTCCAATATATTTAGAAAAATCAGGAGTAAACAATGCCATACAGTGTATTCCAAATCTGTCTGGTAAGAGAGCACATCTGCTTTTTAGATAAAGCATGTTGGATTACAGTTAGGTGAACTGCCCTTACACTGTTGCCAGAACAAGTTTCTGAACCCTTATCTTCCTGCCAATTGTTGTCAGGCCATCTATACTTTGTTAACAAAACTACTTACAGACCCACTGACTGATCTGCTGTATAGTCTGTAATTTATGTTACCCTGGGGAGCAATACTGATGGACAATTGCCCTGCCCTGAAAAGCAATCTGAAGTGGATAGATGGTGAAGGCTGGAATATGGCAGAGCTAGTGGGGACCACTATACGGCGGCGGCTCCTCTCTTCCTTGGGAGCTGCATGCGGCGCTACAGTTCGGTGATGCTCACTGAGAATGAGGTTCAGAATCAATATCTCTTGAGCCATTTGAGGAGAGACAAAAGAAAAGTTCAGCTGCCCAGCAATCCATACGTCTGCCCGACAGAAGGTCTCTGGTTTATTTGTAAAGCCAAGCGGAACGCACTGACAAGGCTGAGTTATAGACTGGAGTTACTCCTACTGCTCAGATGATTTGCCAAAGACAGCTTCTTGCTTCATTCACAAGCTGAAGAAGCCCAAGGTCTCATACCTGCTCAGACCTCTTTAAATCTCCACTACAAGTACATATTATGCAGAGGATACTGTGCACTACTTCTAATCTCTATTTACATCTAGTACATTTAAATGGGATTTCAATCCACATTCATTCACAGTGAGCAAACACATTTCAGTGTAGTCCTCATATATGTTCGGTATTTGTATCAGCCTTAAAGGGATTAACATCAGCCACAATGACACAAAAGCAACAACCAGTTAATCCTAAATGAAAACAACGTAAAACCTTGGTCCAGTGCTCGTATCTGCTTTCAAGGACAGTCTGGTAATAAAGCTGCTGCCAAGATCCTACAGAAAGATCCATGATTATTGACATGTCACCTGTTATAGCGGGACTCCTAAGCTCTGACAGTGCATTCAAACTGCAAGTAACATGATCAAGTTGTTGCATTTCTCAATTTTCCTGCATATCTGTAGAACTGGGAAAACTCAGCCAACGTGCAGATGGTCAACAAGTTTGCTGGCTAGAAAAAGATGACCACAAATACACTCTTCATGCACACTGTTGTCAACAGCCAGTCAAATTTCTGATAAATAGCTCTGCCTGGCAAGCACAAGTTGAAGACTTGCTGACGGTCATTACAATCATTCAGAGCTGTGTAAAGCTGTTATTTGGGAGATGAGGTGAAGGATCAGCTCCAAAACAAAGGACTGCATCTCGTACTGCACCGGTCAGCTGTAATTTAAGAGGTTATTTTACAGCTTTTACATACTATTAATGAATTTCCGTTTTTTAGAAGTATTTCAATTTGTGATAGACAACAGCTCGGCATTAAATACAACTTGTGCAAAAGCATTAAGTGTTATTATTGAGGATATACAACGATTAGCAGCAACATTAAAACAACCTTCCTGTGACCTAGATTGAATTGAGATCTGGAGTATCTAGAGGCCTAGCTGACACCTTAACCTGTTTGTTATGCTCATCAAACCATTCCAGACGAATTTTTGCAGTATGGCAATGCACATTATTCCGCTAAAAAAGGTCACTGCCATTAGGGAATACCGTTGCCCTGGAGGGGTGAAAGCTTTGTGTAACAATGTTTAGTTAGGTGGTGCATGTCAAAGTAACACCCAGAAGAATGCCAGGACCCAAGGTTTTCACACAGAACATTGTTCAGAGCACCATATTGCCTCCGCCTCAACTTTCTCCCATTGTATATCCTGCTGCAGTACTTTCCCCAGGTAAACGACGCACAAGCACAAGTATGTAAAAGTAAACGTGATTCAAAAGAACAGAAGTCTGTACTACAGCGTGGGATTGGGGTTAACTTCTGGTTTAACCCCAGGTTTTCAGAATCATGACAGTTTACTTGTCTGGCCACAGAACATTTTTACTTAAGAGCTAGCCTGCTCTTGAGGAGATTATGTTCAAAATCAGCAGATCAACACAATTTAAAGTTGCCACTGACCAGTCAAATTACTTGGAAAATGGCATCGTAATTCCGAGAAGATCCCATGGACCTCCATGTGGGGACGGTCAGAAAGTTTCTTATGAGAACAGTTTTTAGAGCTGCAAGCCATTTCAAAGTCATTTCACAGATCTGTAGGCCTTTGTATGGCGACATAATCCTAAAACAGAGACTGATTGAAGCACTAAAGCCTTGTTCTTGTTGACCTTATGAGATTTGCAAGTAAGCCTACTTACCAGTTTGAATTATGCTTTACATTTGTTCTTTACTTCCTCTGAACAGTGTTTAACACTGCCATGGTTGCAGCTAAAAGAAGACAGCTAAAACTAAGACTGTCTTACACCATACAAGAACATGTCTACACATAACTAGACAATACACACCTGTAATTACAGTCAGATCTACTCTTGCCTTAATGATGGGGGACTGATACTGATAAGCCTATTAACATACGAATTCACACATTTGGCATTTGGCAGATTTCCTTCCTAGCTTTGGCTCCAACAAATGTGGTGCTTTTAGGCTGCATTGAATTTTTAAATCTCTAATTTTTCTTAAGAATTATTGTTTGTTCTTCCTGTGAGAAACCTGCAGGCCTAAACATGTGCATTTTTGTGATTGGTCAGCTTGTGCCACTGCCCCCTCTATATCTGGGTTGACTCATCAAGTTGATAACCAACGTCGTGAGACTTCTTAGTGTGATTGTGGTTGTTAGGCTTAGTGAAGTCAGATAATTACACGTTATCCTGCGCATGTTCAGCTTGCTTCATAGTGCACCATAGCACCTTCATTGCTCCATGGTCCAGTTGTGACACTTTTGGCAGCTAACAAAGGTTAGTATGAGCACTCTGACTGGTCTGCAGCTACATAGCCCCATACACAACAAGCTGTGATGAAGTGTGTGTTCTGACACCTTTATCATAGCCAGCATTAAGATTTTCAGCAGTTTGTGCTACAATACCTCCTCTGTGAAGGCGGACCACACGGGTCAGCCATTGCTCTCTTCATGAGTGAGCCTTAGGCGCCCATGACTCAGACATCGGTTCACCAGTTGTCATTCCTTGGACCACTTTTGGCAGGTACTAACCACTGGATTATAAGAACAAGATATGCCATTTTGGAGATGCTCTGACTCTGACGATCACAATGTGGCCCTTGTCAAAATAGCTCAGCCCCTTTGCTTGCTACCTAATATACCCAACCCCTTGACAGGTGCCATTGTAACGAGAAAATCAATGTTATTCACTTCACCTGATCGGTGCAGCGGCACAAGACAAATATAGTAGGAAACGGGCTGTTTAACAGCCCCACAACTGGTCAGAATCAAGTGTCGCATCAGTCAAGCAGCAGTGTGAACGTACTGTCAGAACACTCAAACATTTAACAGTTTCATTGTTTTGACATAACATCAACTGTGTATTTATCACATCTTGTCATTACAATGTTTGAATTAACCTGAACCAGCTTCACGGTCCTGAGCCACATTACATATCACCGCTCTATCACTGACAGAACTAAATAAATTATTCACACAAAAGCAGGGAAAGAGACCCAATGGAAAACTCCCCGGGCACAGTCGCCCCATTTGCAGTTGTGGGAAATCTGTCAGAGCAAGAGTGCCTTCCCTAGAGGGACAGAGGACAAATGACACCCACTCTCCTCATTCAATTACTACGAGAGAGGCCATGGGAGCCAAATGCTGCAGGAGAGCGAGCTTCACAGAGGGGAGAGACTCACCCACACACAGACTTAAGTAGAACTGTCTGCTGCAGTCAGCTTCAATTACCACTGTCCACTACTAATGCACAACATGTGAAACTAGAAGAACAATCCCGTCTTTTACCCCCATTCCACACAGCTACATGTGGACTGTGTTTGCATATTTCTCTGCATAATTCCTAAAATATAATTTCACAGGCTTTAATTGTGAATCGTAGCTGAACAGCGGTCACTTTTAACTCCAGTGACCCAGTAAGCAACAAATTACTTCTAAAAAAAGAGGAGAATTTATGATGAAAAAGTATGCTTACTGGTTTGCCACACATGTCCGCAATTATACATGAACAACCACAATCATATTCAAAAGGAACTGTAACGTAATACACTGCATCCTTGTTTCACAAACATTTTGCAGAATGCTCCACATATATTGCCTTCCTGCAAAGGTCTGCTGTGCGGCGTGTCCCTAAGTGACACTATATATATCCTGGTACAGCACCATATTATGACACATCCATAATGATAACCTAACCTACACACACCAACTCATTATGCTCTCTGCCTATGCAGGAGACCTCAGTTTTCCTTCCACGGTAGCCGTGTTCGCTCCCCGCAGCCATAAGTCTATTTCTAAATGGCTGCTGTTGTCTGTACTTCAGCGTAGTAATGAACGGGTCAGGAGGTCTGACCTGATGTTCACACGTCTCTCAGCTCCACTTGAGAGGAAAACATTGACCACTTAACCCTGCTCTGCTAGCCGGCTATACATTAGCTCCATGTCACATAGCAGATTTTTAATGGGTCAAGATCTCTGGGTAACTATCTTTGCAACAGAAGTTTGAATAAAAAAAGAAAATGTAAATTAGGAGCTGTTTTTGTTCTCTTAAACTACTCTAATGTATTCTTCAAGTCAATATATTTCAAGCGAAAATGTAAACTTGTAGTGGAACAGCGCCAGATATTTATACTATTAACATTATCATGGTGGGCTCTGTGTCTGTATGTTCACTGGGAACATCTTACTTAGAAACACGTGTACATGAAGCTGCTCTACACCCATTTTCCTGTGTGGGTGGAGTGAGGCTTGGGAAATGTGCGCTTTATTGCCAGAATCTGAGAATCTAAGAAGACTAGTCCGAATTGCTTCAGGCTAAATTCCGGTTTGGTAAATAATACACTGATTCTCTGTGTTTTTGGAAGTCCTATGAAGAATAATGAAGATGTCTTGGTTGTCTGGCGCGGGGACAACAAATGTCTGACTGTCATTTTCCATAATTAAAAGGAAGAACTGCCCGGCTATACACGGAGAGGGTTATAAAACTTGATTTACACGTGCTGAAGTGTATTATCCTTTCACACAAATCACTTCCAAAAACCCACTAGGAAGAGGATTTTACAGCTATATTTGCAGGAACTTCTTGCAATAACGATGTGACAGGCATTATTCAAGTATCCTGTAAAATAAGAGTAGAATAACACCAACTGCCATAACATTTCTGACTTAATATCACGCTGTTACTTGTTTGCGTTTCCACTGTGTTGCAGTGTATCACATGCCAAGTTAGGATATATTTCATGAAGCTCCACAGAGTAGTGAAAGCCAACTGCTGGTGCGGCGCTCTGCTGGATGTTACTGATCCACTAGCTAAGCCCATGAAGCCATGCATATATGTGTGTAAGACAATAGCTTCTGTAAAGCACCTCTTGCTGTTATACTGAGAGGGAGAGCAGGCTCTGGTTCCACACCTGTTGCCCTGGGCCACAAGGGACAAACTATCTCCATTAGACTCTTTCTTTGCTTTCCAATGGACGGGGCTTTTGACAAGCTCGGCCACATCATCATAAAATTCCAGTGCCCACGCTGATAAGGCCAACCTATACCTGACTAAATCCAGCGGCTTAGGGACTTTGCATTTCATTGCTCTCCAAGAGCGGGGTATATCATAGCTACATATGGAGGTTTTTTATAAGAAGCATGGAATTATCTGAGGTCAAAAGCAGAAAATAAGAGCCCACATTCAAAATTCCTCAAAGATAAGCCATTCAGTAAAGCTGAATGTGAAGCTATTTGATTTGGAAGAGAAAACAACCACAGAATCAGTCAGTAAACCACATGTTACTGGAACAGAGATGAGGCTTGAAGAGCTTAGAGGTCTTCAGTTTGATGTTTAGACTCTAATTTTACCTCATTTTGGCCAGTCAGTACACAAAACAGTACGCAACGGTGACCTTTTCCGTGTTACCTCAAGTGTACGACTTTTTAAGCCTGAGGTTTCCACTTGATGTTAAATCTGATTGCGAAAAAAAAGTCGGGTGAATGTTTTGCTGATTCTAACAGTTTACAAAGATGAAAGGAAGACGTGATGTAAACTGTCTTTGGAGTGTGTCTTAGCTCTCCTGGTGCAGATTAAATCCAGCGCTGGCAAGAGAAAGGGAAACCAAGCCTCTCTGTGCTTTGGTATTGACTGCACAAATTAGCACGGAGGAGACAATGTGGCCTCAGGTCAGGAGAAACGAAGTTGTCCTAAATTTTTGCTGAACTGCTTTGAAGTTGTATCCTGAATCCGTTGAAGGCCAGCTCTCTCTTTGCTGCCATTTTCTGCTTCTTTTTTCAGTGCAAAAAGACACAGCCTGATGGAGTATAATTCAAACCATCTTTAATACAGACCACAGAAGCATAAATAATTGAATAAAATCGGCAGTGGTTTTCTGAAATGCACCAGCAAATAAGTCTACAACGTCTTTTTTCTCTCTGTCTCTCCCTCTCTCTCTCTCCTCTGGACACATTCTAAGAAGTCTAAATCTTGTGGTGGATGAAAAAAGTCAAGGAGACTGAGACTCTGGGTTTGGCTGCTCTAAGTGGGCCTGGCTCGCATGTGGCCAGGAGGAACCAATGCCCTGGCAAACCATGTGGAAATACTGTGCATCAAACACCAACAAGGCCCATATAACACATCGCTTCCAGTCTGGCGTAAGAACACACATATTCTACTTTAAGATCAAGATTCTTCAGTCGTGATGTGTTTGCCTTGAACTGGAGAGTCGTGGAAAACAACGAAAATAGGGCTAATTAGTGAAAGTAAAAATGTATAAACATCTGTTTATAAGAGAAAAATTATTTCATATTCGGCAAGTCGACTCCTTTTCTTGCGCTTTCCTTCTTTTTTTGAGAGGAATAATTTAGTTTACTCTGGGGAACTGGCTGCTCACTGATCTTTGACCTTAGAGTGCCAAACCAAAACACTGGCTGAAATAAAGTTATCATGGGGGACTGAGCATCATTAAGTGCACTTTTACAATTAACCCGCCCACATACCTCATCTTTGTCAACATGAAAATGGCGTAAAATGACTTGCAAGTATATCATAACTGAAATAACAATTGAATTAAACTGCCACTGTCAGAAGCAGAATGTATGAAAGCAGAGCGGGTCACTTACGCTGTTGTCACTCGACCCTGACACAGGGTAGACCGTCCAGCCGAGCTCCGCCGTGGCTGTGGTGGAGTCCATGAGCGTCTCTGTGGAGAGGCACAAGAAGAGATGGTGGTCAGATAATGTCCTGACAGCAGGAAAACGTTGCTGAGGTTGAATAAAAAGCGCTTGAGTAATAAAAACATTTTGAGAGGTGGAGGAATTTCTGAATATTTCAGAATAATTTATTTAAAAAAGGGTGAACAGGTTTCAAGAATCTTGTTTTTCTGCAAAGGCAACAGCAGATTCAAATCAACACAACTGTACAGCGTACAGTGTTGTAATTAGTGCACTTCAGATATATGTTAACTACGAAGGCAAACATCTCTGATAATCGATTATTTGTTACTGATGAATGCTTTTCCAATGAGAATTTGCTGTTTTTTTTTTTTAAAAATATAACCCTTCATAAAAAATTTCTGAGGTTTGTACTGCTGGTTGGACAAAACTAGAAGTTAAAAGCACATGTTTGGCTCTGGAAACTTTAAAATGATGCTTTTTTTCAAGACTTTCTGACGTTTTACTAACACTATTATCTAGATCAATACTATCAGCCAGTATTGTCTTATCACAGATATATCAGTGTCTGTCTACACGCTGTCTGATGAGATTTTTTTGACAGAACATAAAGCAGAGAAAAACCTTCATTTACATTGGGTGTCCTCGTTTGTTCAGCAGAGAGGCTCTAACTTTACAATACTCAGCATTTGTCTGCAGCACATGTGGAGTCTGCTGTACAGTCAAATGATGTCTTCATAGCAAGTCGCTAACTAGTTTATGAAATACGTTGCTGGACAGTTAATAACAAATCATGCTGTTATTTCCCCTTTTTCAATATAAAAAAACAGATATCTGCCTCAGCCACAAAAATCCAATATTGTCCAAGCGCTCTATTTTACATATTAAAGAATTAATTGAAAAATAATAATTGAGAGAGACTGCCAGATGGATTGCTACTGGTTTGCTTGGCAGAACTATGCCATCATCTATATGAGTCTGTAGGGAAAACAACCGGCTGGAAAACCGAACCTCCCTGGTACGGAGGAGGGGCCATTCTATATGCCGTGGATTAGCTTGTGGAAAGAAACACCTCTGGTAATTGGGGTCAAAGAGAATGTGCCTCCTGTCTGTCATGAGGTCCTCTGTGGCACACATTCCACCAGCCTGGCCCGACTGTCTGTCATATGCTTACTGAGCCATTCATACTGTCACCTTCTCTGCCTCTTTTCCTTAATCTCTGTGCCCATGCCCTGCCTGCTTTTCCACCCACAACTTCCTCTCAGCTCCGCCACTCTCTGCATGTAACAGAGGGCAGGTCTAATGAATTTCTGCTGCTGATTAGGCCTGTGTCAGTCGTGTACTCCAGCGCTGAGCTGCAGCAGATGGAGAGACCATTCATCAGGTTCAAGGCGTCAGCTGCAACTCCAAAATGCCACAGAGGGATTTAGAAACCCCCTCGACAAACACGGCTACTAAGCTTAACATAAGTCACAGCCAGCGAGTGTAATACAGGTCCACTAGACAACTGCACGCTGTATCGCTTCATTAATATTGTGATATGGGCTGCCTGAACTGGTGCTAATAGTGTGGGCTAATTGAAAGTAGATCCTAGTAAGGGAATAAAACAGAGTCCGTAAAATCAGATATAGTGTAAAATTACTTTTTGCAGGTATGAGCGAACAAAATCAAAGATAGAGGATCTGAAGTGATGTCTCGCAGGATTTTGTTTAATGCTCGCTGCGTTCTCAGCTCTGTACCAGCTTGCAGGATATTTTAGAGACTTCCAGTTGTTTCATAACCCTGGATTTCCTCTGATTTATATTCCAGCGAAAGCCACAGCTTTTAATTAACAGGCTCTACACTCGTTGGTTTATTTCAGGGGCTTTTTGCTGACTTTCAGCAACTCACCAGTACTCACAAGACATAATACTAGATTTCACATCCTATTCAGTTATCACAAAGCCCAAATCGTATAATTAGGCAGATGAGACTGCAATTGAGCAGCTATTGATAACCTTGTGTGTGACTCAGAGCTGAGCAGTCTACATGGGTGTTAGGCAGTGAAATGGTAATTATCCCCCGTAATGATAACGATAATTAGTAGAGGAGTAAAGTGAGAATAATAAACCCCCTCTGTGGTGGTTTGGGGAGTGGTGAGGGGGAGCGGGGAGCACATTTCCCCAGGAATGTTAACACAGAGTGGGTGACACGACACGCCATCCTCTCCCCTGACCTCCTTTTCTCTTTTTCTGTCTGTAGCCAAACATTCTCTTTGTTTCCCTATCCACCGTTCCCTTCACTTTCAACAATCTCGCTCCTTCTCACCTCTTTTTCTTCCGCCGCTCATGAAGACCTCCTCTCCCTTCCCTTCCCCTTCCCTCCCTCCTGCTATCAGTGGCCCACATGCTGGACCCCGAAAGACTGATCACTTCTCTTCCTCCTGCTGTCTACACTTCAGTCCTGGCAGCCACACCGATTCATTACCTCCCCTGGAGCAGAGCGGCACATAGCTCAGCCACTGGCTCGTTCTCGGTCTGAACCCCCAGCCGTGGCAGAGCATGGCGGCTCAGCAAGACACGTTGGCTATTAATCAGGAGGAAGACATGGTACAGAGGTTCCAGCCTGAATCCAACCACAGGAATCACTTTTTTTTTCTTGTTCCACTTGTTTACAATGTGAGGATTTAGAATTTTGCCGCTCATGTGAAAGGGAAGTGTTGTCTTTTGAGAAAGAATGTGTTGACATCAAGCTACCATTTGTCCCAGTGTTTGCCTCTGCTGTGCTTGTGGGTTCGGCGCAATGATTACCATGTACTGTGAATAAAGAGGTGCAGGCCTGAGAGGACTATCAACACACTAATACTCACAAAAAAAGTGGCCACAAAGAAGCACGTATTCTTCAGGCACTCTTTTTTTTGGCAGAGCAGAGAGAAAAATTGAATTAAAGGCCTTTAATTAGTTGGGTAATAAGATTTAAAATGCCTCACGGACTTTGCAGGATTTCTATTTGGGATTTTTTTTAAAGGCAAAAACACATGAAGTTCTACATTAAACTGGGACTCCAGAGTACCAGGTGTAACTTGACTGTCAACTAAGCCTATTAGGATATATCAGTCAAGGCTCATTCATTTAAAACTGGTGCTTTAAACCAATATACCAGACTAAATAGCAGCTTTTAATAAAACATTTATCTCTGCTGTGCCTAAGAGGGAGGAACACTTCTTTTTCTCTGATAACTTTTTGCAGCTTCAAGAGCACCTCACAGTGAACTTTTCCCATTTGAAAGTGATTAAGCACTTGGCTTGAACATTCTTTTTGTATCTGGACGATATACAAGTCTGTTTTTTTTCTGACTGAGAGTCTGGATTACATTTAAGAACTTGCAGCTTTGTCTTAGGATTAATTATGTCTACATTTTAACATTAAGAAAAAAGAATATGGTAAAAAAAAATTGCACATTGCCTTTTTTCACATTTTTCAGTTTACTTTATATTTTCAAAACAACATTACCACAATAACTATGCTTAGTATCTTCTTTCAAAGGGACTTAGTAAAATCTGCTAACCTAATTCTCCTCATTCCAAAACATGTAGTCGTTTTGCAATATATTCCACAACACTGGAAACTACTACGTTCATGTTTTGACCACAACTGACTGACAAAAGATTCTCGTACTTGCAGTTTGCTCCAGCTCAATGTCAAGTGTAAGGTCTGATGCTGTGCATTTTGTAGTGTAATGAATTTGTACAACAGCAGAATGTGCTGTTCAGACGGACACGTCCAGGGCTCCAAGATCTGATGACAAATTGCAGCCTCTCAGTTTCCCACTTACAGCGGTAAGTGTCTTTGCATTATTTGTGTGGCGGTGGAGTGATGCATAAAAGTGTCCTAACTGTTTGAGCTCTTGGGAAAATAGCCTCCACGTTGGCAGCCAGGATTGCAGCAATACTTCACTATCTACATACCAAAGAAGTGTTTTCAGATATGAAACATTAATGTGCCAACCTACTATATTTCTAAAATTACACAGAATATTAACAATGTGACAATAAATAATTAAAGCTTGGATGTCTGTTTTTTTCTTTTTTTAAACTTGATACCCTCAACGGTGGAGGGGGCTATGAATATGCAATGAGACCTAGGAGTCTAAGAAAAGCCTACTAGGCTGAGAGTGCTTCCTCCAACACTTCCTGAGACTAAGGAGAGTTTAGTGCTGATCTGAGAGAGCTCTCAAGTGAGAGGCTGTCTGAAGTGACAGGCGGGGAGAGTGGAGGGGGGCCGCGGTACTATAACAACACTCTTCTTCTCTAAGAGGGGTCAATGCTGCATCTCAGCTTTCTAAAGAAAGCAGCAGCATTTTCAATGAGGGATACAGAGAAGAGCTGCTCACAGAAAAGACATTTCAGCTCAAACAACCACAACAAGGTAATAAACATTTTGCACATGCAAATACACACAGAATTCACATTGTAAGTTATCTATGAGCCATTATGTTCAAGCACTAATAAATGAGGCTCACAAGGGACATCAAGAGTATCTCTGCACAACATTAAATGTGTATCCTGCATTTGAAATCACTTACTGTGTGTAACATCTGTTCATCTATTTACCTTCTCTGTACAAAGAACTGTTTACTTGTATGCCTATTATTCCTTTTTTTTCTGCCAGCATGTTTCTTAACATTTGCAGCTAGTTGGTTTACAATGGTGGCTGACCATTCAGGATTTGTCTAATAACCATTGAAATCAGGGTCTGACAGATGGATGACCAATTATTTGGAAGAGACATATAGAATCTTGTAGTCTGAGTGATGGATGCCTCTACAGCCATAAGTTATCTTGTACAGCTTTCCCCAGGGCAGGCGATGCAACCAGTGCAGCTTTTCAAGCAAACACTTATTTCTTGGCTCTTAATCACATACATGCTGGTACATGCTTGTATCATTATATAGCAAGATATTTCTCCTTGGCTTTCTCTTCTCAGCATGAAGAACCGATTTGACAAATTGCTTTGCAACTTATTGCATCACAGTTAAGGTTTAAACCTTGCATATAAATGACTTTGACATGGCAGCTCAAACCAGAATCAAAGAGAATACAGCAATTTTCTAACAAACTAGCCTATATTTAGGTCCCATGGTTTAATGAGGGTATTTTGAAGAAGCAATTGACCTCCAAAACAGCGTGAAGCCGCTTAGAGGCATAACTTCTTTTTATCTTTCTTGCCAGCGGAACTCTAGTCTCTGCTCCCCATGGAATAAATCCCTCAACATTCAATTTAAAATCGACATAAACCACATATGGTGCTTTCTATTGCTGTGATAATGTGAGCTAACAGAGCTAAAAAACAGCTAAACATTCTCCCCATAAAAGACATGCTGTGCAAAGTTCAGTTTAACCACTGCTGAAGGGCTCATGTGCATTTACTTGTATTTCACCAAACACCTGAAACCACAGCATTTGATGGCAAATGTGGGAAGATTGCAGTACAGGCTGCAGTTGCTGAGTAACATGAGCAAGCTGTTCATTGTGCTAAAAACAGAATCCTATATAGTGACCCAGCAAGGAAATCTGCCCAGATTAAGGGGAAAGGCAATGATATACCCCTGAGGGAGCGAGTGCAAGTGCAGAGACGTGATTCATAGCTTTAATGATGGACAGGGCTACTGTATGGCCAGTTGGAAATAATAACAGTCTGTTTCATTTAGAGGGAAAAGTGGAAAGAGCCCCTGGTCCAGAGCAACTCAGCTCAACTTATCTGTCAGCACAAGCTGGGCCCATTAAGGTACAGTAGAGCTCCCACCACTGTCACATAACAGCTTATCCCTGTGTGCTAAATGAATTCTTAATCCCATTTTTACAATGAAACAAGTTTTGTGGACCATGTGGTATTGACCAAAACCTAACAAGTACAGCTTTCTTTGCTCCTTCTTCAAATGTCAAAGGCAGACTGGCATGCAGCCCTGGGTACCCAGGTGTGTCATTGGTGAAACATCACATCAGGGAGATTTATGTGGTGTGGAGGTTACTACTGAGTCCTGAAACGGCAAGTTCGGAGTTGGAATGATGATGTAGGTGTTTTGAGGAGCAATGAAGTAGAGCTCAAAGTTCAGGCCCACCTCATCAAGGCTGCAGAGAGCTCTGTTTTCCAAGGCAAAGAAAGATGAGGGAGGAAGCTGGGTAGTTGATTTTGGCAAAGTACGGTGCAGTATGAAATATAGTACTACACACACAAACACGAACACACAGAAAGCAGAGCACTCTCAGAGCACCAACTGTTGACAGTATGATACAGCATGGCGTTCCCAGGGGCCTCTAGCAGGATGTACGACAGTAATCCCTACACAGCCAAGCTGTGTTATCAGTCAGTGTAACCGAACTTGTCAGCAAGGCCAAGGGGCAATACCCAAAAACAAATGTAAGAGACGCAAAAACTACAACTTGATGTATGACCGAAACACCGTTAGGTCCTCCAACAAAACTGTAACTACCTTCAACTAACGTCTCATATCCCATAGCTTTCTTTTATTTTTCTGATGATGGAATACATTGTAATCTCATTTGGTGTCCAATAACCAGATACTACATGGGTTGCTGCACCTTTCACCATATAATGTCTTTTTGTTTTAGACCTATTCATTTGCAGAGCACTTTGAGTTGGAAAAATATTACTGTTACCATGTAAATCATGTTCCTCTTACACATGGCAAGCAAGAAAAGGGAAAAAAAATGATATCAATATTTTATGCTCCAAATGTACGCACTGGCCTGATTAAAGAAATATATCTTTTTGTGTCTTACAATTGAAAAATTGGAGGCTGTACTACATTCAAGGTCTAAATCATCATGTATTAAAAACATCAGATTTTCTTTTTGAGTACTACTGTAACTCAGTTTCTTACAGGGAGTGTTGCATCGTGGGTTTTTTATGTTCCAAGGCTACCAAGTTTCCTTTGTTAGTTTATAGGGTGTGTTTCAGAATTAGTTAAGCCCAGCAGTCTTGGGATGGTGAATTACAACAATCACTAAGGGGTATATTGAGATCATAGCTTTTCTTACAAAGCATCAAGATGTGTTTTCGCTATTAGCAACACCTGGAGGTGCATCATTAGTCTAGTCTGACCACTAAAACCGTTTAATTCTGAATGACACCATATTTCATGGCAGAGACATCAATCTCAGCAATAAATTGCAACCGGGAACAGTCACCTGGCCAATCACAAGCTGTGTGAAAGAAACCTGGCTAATAATAATACAGGCTAGAGGATTTATAAGTTCGCTATCCATATTTTCCAAATCCCTGACAACCCAATGAGACCTGTTTAACAGATCAGTACATTTGAAATTTTGCAGTGGAAAATTCTGTAAAAGGGGGTCCCACATTTTTTTATGAGCGGCAGCTGAGAACATGCGCATGACTCCAAAAAAGAGGCCGCACAAGTGACATTCATCAATCCATCCAACCACTGTGAGTCTTGTATGAGCACTCTGATGTTCAGCGATGAGTAGGGTTGAAATACCTGCAGCAAAGTTAAACAGGGATGCACAAATCACTTTTCATCAAAGTGACAGCTTCTCAAATACCACTACTAATTGACTTGATGGAAATAATCATCACACGCCTCCCACGCCTTGCCTACAAGCCATTAGGCAAAAGTGGATGATTAAAAAATGTACAAAGCTCATGCAAGAACATGAAGCAATCCTTTATTAACAAATGTGTGGTCCTTGGGTTCACATGAGGGATTTCGTTCCTTCTCTCCCCGTCTAATCTGTTTTTTCATTTTCCTAGAGGCCTTGTAGAAACCGTACGACAATGATACGTTTGTATTAGTCCAAAAGACAAGACGTTCCCCCCAGCTTCAAATATACTCAACTGAAAATGTGTGAGCAAAGGGACCAATTTCCCCTCCTAATTTGTCCTACATGAGATGGTGTCTGTGGTAGTCGGGGGAGCAGCTATCTCCATGCCAACCATTTTGATTGGCAGCTCTGGGAAATCGTGGGGTTGTAGAGGGGAGTGGGTGACAAAAGCAAGAGAGATATGATGCAAGAAAGCGCGCTTTGGAGATTTATGACATACAGACTCCCCAAAAGTTCAACTTTGGGTTGGTATGTCTGTGCAAATTTGTGTGAAAGACAGGCACCTCTGCTTCTTGTGGCAGCCTGTCCTCGTTTAGCTGATAAAAAGGATTCCACCACATATTATGAGTGAAGTCAGGTCATTAAAGTCTGACAAACAAATCTAGTTTATGGCCTATTCTACATCCTTTTAAAGACCCTCTCATCCTCTGAAAAATCCTTTAAACCGGTTGTAAATTCCTGTGCTGAGTCGCTGGGTCCTTATCATTTGAAGTTTGGAGATAAGGTTCAGAGCTGCATTTTGGTTAGAGAGGAAGAAGAATCACTGAACGATACATCCATTAGTGTTTAAGGCTGACAATGGCAACATAGCCTAAAATTATAAATGTATAGGCACGGCTGTGTGCAGGTTATTATTTTAGGCACTGGATCCTGACAAGTATTAGAATCTGAAATCTCAGACCTCTGTACCAGAGACAGTCAACCAGTTCTCTAATCTTTGCTGTTTTGATGCCACTAAATCTCGACTTTGAATTACTCTATTTGAACCAGACTTGCACATTTAGCTGTATTAAGCTTCTGTCCGAGACATATTAAACATCTTTAAACATTTACCAACACCCTGCTGCTGCAAAGTCCACAGCATGAGCCTGACAAATCCGTTTTACAAGCCATATATCAAAAATATCAGCCTGAAAAAGCACCTTACATGCCATGCTTTCTCTTTTTTCCGCCACACATTTAGTTTCTGGGTCAAGTACTAGGGGAGGCAGTGCAAAGATTCTTCCTCGTGTTCAATGATAAATGTGACTGGAGCGCTAAATGTTTCAAAAAATTTAAATAAATAAGTAGCTTTTTATTTACTTGCTGCAAACGTGTCTGTGTTTTGTCTCAGGCTAAGTTCTGATTACAGGCAATCAAAGATGCAAACAAGGCTCCCTCACTGTACTTGTGAAGAAATGTTGTTCTGAAATAATCAGTTTTCAGGGAATCAAGCTGTAATAGATTTTACAACACCTACGCCAACAGAGTCTGGAAACACAGCAACACTTTTAATCCGCTTCAGTAATAAATCACATTTCTGTGCTTCTCTTTTGAAAGCTCATGTACTGTATGATACTGAAAGAACGGTTGAAGGAGTGACCTTGCTCTGTGTACGCTTTCGCTCATTCACACAAACATCGTCCTGGGTTGACAAGTCTATTCATACACACCTCTGTGTTTTAGCAGAGCATTTTAAGGAGCACATACCGGTAACTCTGTGTCTGTGGGAATGTAAAGAGCTACCTTGAACCAAACTGATTTCAGCTAGTTCTTGTTGAGGTACTTGTATATACAGTAACTGCCACAGTTACAGGAGCTTTGTTCCTGGAAATGAAAATAAAAAACAGAATTCAATTTCAACATTCTGGCCTTGAGAATAAATGGTTGAATGAAACAGCACCGTAAATAACATGTAGAAGCAGCTGCGTCTGCTTAGCCAGTTCTGCCAGCGCTACAGTCATATCAGAATTAAAATATTCATGTATATACTTTTTACCTGTTTCATGACTGCAAAAATCTCATTAAGTTTTCTGATTGTAAATGTGACGTGTAAATCTGAAAATAAAAACATCATACGTACTACTCTAAATACTCTACAACATCAGCACATATCAGGATAGCATAAATATTATTCGCCGTCATATCATTTTTCACGTTGACAGACGAAAAGAAAACTTGGCGTGCTCCCATCAAAAGTCCCACATGTTCAAGCACATCTGTAATATGAACTGGCAACAGCTACTCCCATCTATTGAAAGAGTTCACTTATCATATGAGCAGCGAAAATCCTTGGAACGCTTTCTGTTAAATTAAACTGGCAATACACTTGATTGACAGTGCTTCTGCAAAAAGACACCTTGGGAAAAAAAACAAATAAGTCAAATGAACTGTGACTAGAAATATGGCCTCGTGGTTATATGTCTCAGCCAATCAGTCAAGTTGCAGGTTACATCTATGTCTACCCAGTTTCATATAATATAGGTGGTGATGTGTGTGTAAATCGATTGAGAAAAACAAGTCAGATTCCTTCTGTGTATTCACATGCTGGGCCAGTTAAGTTGATTCTGACAGAACGCAAAGTTTCATCCATGACTGCAGGCAATGCCTCAAGCATGGATGCTGCTGAACAAACTCTATAACGTGGGTGCTGCACAGACATCTTCACTTCCCACAGTTTCAAGGTGGCCACCCACTACTAGAGATATGGTCGCAAATGTAATACACGGTCATAATGTCCCCTGGTGTTTCTGCACTGAATAAAAGCCAGAGAAATGTTTTTGCAGAACATTATGATTTCACAGTGAAGTTGATCTTTGGCCTTTTGGATATAAAGTGTCATCGCTTCATCATTTTATCTGATTTGTGTGGAATTTGCCATATAAATTCCGCGGTCATGACCTGCGACCTCTGATCACCAAATTCTAATCACTTCATCGCTGAGTCCAAGTAAATGTTTGCATCAGATGTAATGAAATTCCCCCCAGGCGTTCCAGATATATCTCGTTCACAAGAACTTGATGGATGTGAGGTCACCGAGACCTTGACCACCAAAATCTATTCAATTCTTTTGTGAGTACAAGTGAATATTTGTGCCGCATTTGAAGAAACTCCTTCAAAGCAGGAGATATAATGAATGGACATCCAAAAAACTGCCTCTTGTTATTCCTCTGCAGAGGCACGTAGGCCTAATAACAAACCGACACCCTTAAAAAAATTACTCATTCATCCGTATCCGCTTAGAAGACACTATTTATGTCCAAATGACTAGTTATCTGTTCTGCTTCCAGGTACCATGTGTCATGTGGAGGAATTTGAACAGCGTTATTGATGTGTGAGAGGTCAAACTAGGAGAGCTGATATCTTGCCAGTCAATACAGCCTGTCTGCCAAGAAAGTCATCGGATCAGAGTTGTTTCTCTGTCTGGGCAGATAGTGCAGCCTCCCACTCCCACTCCTTTACACACATACATACAAAACACACACACACATACACACCAGCCAATCCACCTCCCAGACCTCAGGCTTGCTAATCAATGGCGCAGTGTACTTAGCCAATATATTTTCTCACTTCTTCTTCGCTTGATGTTAGGGGAAGAATAATACTTAAGACAAGAGGCCTTAAATAATGCCTGTGTGCATTAAAAAGCAATGAGACAGGTGCAGGAAAGGGAAGATGCTGCTGCATACGGTGAAAGAGGGAGGACAGAGGTAAAGGTGTAATAATGCGTATTAATGGGGATCGTTATGTGTGTTTTACAGCGCCTGCAGTCATGTAGGAATGCTAAAAGAGGAGTCATGATTTATTCTCATTTAGCACAGACACCCTGTCTGGACTCCTCTTCTCCTAATTTATATCTCCATCTCCTCTCTCCCCCACCTGCTTTAGCTCTCGCCTCAGTCCTTCTCATCTCTTTCCTTCCTGTTTCCTGCAGCCCACCTCCTCTTGCCTCCTTCATCTAATCTCCATTCTGGCTCTTATATTGTTTCCTCCCTACCTCCACCTGACTATGCTTTATTACGTCCACAATAGATACCCCATTTTCAGCTCTAATCCCCCTCTACTCTTTGACCCAAGGAGGAGGCAATTGTACCTCCTAACAGCTGTTTAACTATAACCACCACTGCTTTTCCTGATGGGGACCACACATTTCATGGAAGTAAGAAGCAGCGGGATCACACGGGAGGTAAGGCGCATTGGTGGATTCCAGGCCCGTGAGCTAGCTCCTCTCACTCTCCGGCTTTGGAAGAGTTATGATGGGGTCACGACCCCCCTAGAGGTCTATAAAGCAGAGAATGGGAGGTAGTGGAAGGCAGTACTTCAGCCATATGCCTGCCTGCTTCACTGCTGGGACCATTACTGCATCCAATCACACGGACACACAGCAACAACAGGCCGCAGAATAACCCAAATATCACTTACAGTACAGGCACCCTAAAGCCTCTGCAATCAACATCCTCTTAATCAACGGCTGCACGGCACAATGGAAATTGTGTTGGCCAACCATTAGTGCACCTTAAGGACTTACTGTTAGTCAAACTAACATACACTGGGAGATATTGGATAGCAGTGAAGCACAAACACAGAGCTAATGGTTTCATGGTGGTCAGCTGTGAAACAAGACAGAAACCAAATAGGAGCAGGGGAGAGAAAAGCAGAAAGAGAGGGGAAAGATGGAGGCAATTTAGGTAAAGCAGGACAGCACTGGCTTGGAGTGTTTATGTGAGGGAAAAAAAAAACACCAGACTCATTTTCATGACCTGCGTCGGTCCTCACCGCGTGCACCCTTCATCTCAAATCAGGGCCATTCAGACTAAATTACATTGCTTAAAGTGGATTGTTAAAGGAATTTAAAGTCTCAACAGACAAATCGAGGTCATCTACCATTTCATAAAAAAGTGACGACAAGGTAAATTACTGTGTGCACAAGAACACAATGATAAATTTTATGGATCGTTTTAAATTATGGTAATTAACTTGAGTCCTTGTTTAGCAAAACCATAACACTTTTACTAGCAGACTCATCAATATTTTATAGATAGGACACTGGGCACTGTGTCTTTGAGAATTCGTCACATAGACACAAATCCATATTTCTTAAGGAGGTTTTTGTTTTCTTTGTCTGCTTAAGGGGGACTTGTTTGCGGTTAGAGGCTGGAATCAAAAGGCTCCTGAGCTTCACCAGTGGTTCAATGTGTTGCTTGGGGAACCCTGTAAAAGATTCAGAATGCATTGCCAATGGGTGTGTTGTCTAAATGTAAAGTTAAAACTGAAAGATTGGCAAAGAACTAAGGATTCTTTGGCTCACACTGTTTGGCAATCTAATCAACATCTAATTTTACTAACGAAAAACACAATTCTGATTAAAGGAAAAATTCTTGGCTTGTAAAATGTGCATTCTCCTATTAGGCTTTTTCTGTTAGTGGTACAACAAGTTGGCTTAGTCTATCTGTCATGCAGCATTACGTCTGGAACAGGAAGGTGTAGACCAGACTTGGCCTTTCGCCTATAAAAGCAGATAAATGTTTACATTACAACCTGCAAGGTAAACAAGCAGTGTCTGGCTTAAGTTAAGCCCACAGATGCTTTGTGGTTCTCTGTGGAATGTAAAGTCCTTCTTTGCTCCGAAGAAGCAAGCCCTCCTTCTGTTTGTTTTGTAGCCATTACAGCCACTTAGCCTGACAGAGTACTTTGTTTCCCTTATCTCCTGAACGGCTAAAACGCATAAGTGTTTTCAGCGTCTGTTCGACCTTGGGTTTAACTCCTATCACCATGTTTACTTGTGACACGGATCAAAGACAGATTGCTTTTGAGCGAGCTGTTGTAAAAAGGACGGCAAACTTCAGTCTGTGTGTGACTTCATGGTTTCATTCCAACGGGCAAAAAACAAAAGGCATATTTCACCACCAAGGGCTGCCTGTGACAGGTGAGCACAGGAGAGAGACATCCAAACAGAGCCTGTGGAGAGTAATAGCAGCAGATAGTGCAGCCCAGGAGAGGGAGGAGGGAGAGGAATATATATGGCTGGCTGAGTGATGTGCCTGGCATGGCTCGGAGTCAAGAAGCAAAAGCCCTGTCAACATGCAGAGCAACTGTTGTTGCTATGGTAACCGGTCAGCAGGGTGCTGAGGTGTGTTGGGCAGCATGTCATTAACAGTAAAGGATGACTCCATTCCCACGAGTCAAGATAACGTTGTCCTGCGGGCGCTAGGATGGAATAATAAAAGAAACAGGTTATCGGACGGGAGATAAACCTGTTTAGCTACATGCTCAGGGACCGCGTTGTCTCACCATCAAGGTATTAAAGCCTCTGTAACACTAGAGAGAAGTTGGATTTCCCTTATCAACAATGCCATCTGAGTTGCATAGCATAGAAGAGCACCTGCTAAATCAGAGGCTGTGCCACCTGGTTTTGTTTCGGTTGTAGTGGTAGACATAAAATCTGAACACATTGTGTAAACTAGTGAGATCAGTCTCAGCAATAATGTGCGAGTGGTATGACTGCACTCACTATCATTCTGCTATAGGGCAAAAAACACTCTGGCTTGTTGGTAATTCTTTAAACTAACTGAAATAATCTGGGAGAGCACCAAGTGAAGGTGCCCCTGAAAAGGGTGTTGAGGGAAATTATTTTACACCATCAAGGTCTGCCTTACTGTATGATCCAACTCTTTATTAAAACTTGCTATTTAGCTTGGAGGTTGTGGTTGTTGTTTTCTGTAGCGATCGGGATTTCTGAAAATGATAACATACAGACGCCAGCGGTCTACACCTGGTGAGTCAGAATAACTTTAACCCCAAAAAATCCCAACATGGAGTCAGTTTTTACCCTAAAGACAGCTATTAAGCCTCACCTGAAGATGTTTTGATGCCTTAATTCATCAGTTTAATCAATAACGTTTTTTTCATAGCACCTTCATTCTCAACCAATTTCACCTTTACTGAGGGGATCATTGCACATTTTGTTCTATATCCTAAATAACTAAAAGGGAGTGTGCAGAAAATTAGACAGTCACTGAAATACATTGAAACAACTTGAAAAGTGGAGATGTAGGACTTGGTGTCATGCAAAGCAATATATATTCACGTCTGAACTCCATATTCACACCATATTAGTGTGCTACTCAGTAAAATTTGTCGTAAAGACAAAAAAAGTCAATATTAGCAAGAGCATCTTATGAGTGCAAGTATAACAAAGTACAGAAACTGTTCAAACTTAACTCCAATTATGTTTGATATTTTGGTTCTAAAGAGACAAATATATTTGTGGTCTTGAATTAAGTCTCAAATGTGGTTTGTGTTTGAAAGAGCAGTGCAGCTGGATGTGTATGTGCACCCCTGTCTTTTCAGTCTGGAAACTTTTTGATGGGGTCTTACAAATCCTAGAAAGGCCTCAACAGGTGGCAGAGAGGAGCGCTGAAGACAGGTACAAGAGTGAAACAATAACACTGCCAGGAGAGTCTTGACAAACCTAAAGATTAGGCACAGACACGGGGATCATGAGAAATAAAATGATAGGCGTAAACTGATAAATACATTGAAGGACTGAGCCAGCTGAAGCGCAGAGAGACTGATTCACAAGCGGGGTGAACGGCTGGCATGCAAATCAAGCCTGTATGGGGTTACAGGCAGGGTGAGAAGCGGCTGTATGAAGGGGCTTCACAGGCAGTCATTTGCCAGCATTCAGCTCCCATCAATATCAGGACCGATTAATGAGAGGCTCGAGGAGAGGCCAGAGAGGACTAGAGGGGAGGGAGGAGGGCAACGGCCAGGTGTCGGAGGAGGCACAGAATGGAATAAAGAGGGCGCAGGCAGTGATCCGCGAGGAATTCCAGCCGAGCGGCAGCAAGAGTGGTGGGGGGTGGCTGTTAGTTGTGCACTGCAAAAAATGGTCATTAAAAAGCCATACTTTGTTCTATTTTCAAAATCATTAAATGAAACTGTAACACACACACACACACACACACACACACACACACACACACACACACACAAAATTAAAAATAAAACCATAACAAGCTCTTAAACCGTAGAGCACTGCCTGACCATATGCATTCATTTAACATAAGTAATAACAGACTGGTTGCATTGCATCATGTTGCAATACATCTGCTAAAAAAATGCTCTTGAGTCTTGGGTGTTAAAAATCAAGTACTCTTACATCTTCAAAGCTTCAATTCTTTAATTCAATTAAATTCTGAGAGCAGTAAAACAATTCACTTCCTTCAAGAAAATGTGTAAAAAAACAAACGATTTGCAGTGAAAACGGCTTTGAAGAGGTAGGTTTACTTGCTGTTGAGTCAGAATTGGATTACGTGACTTATTAAGGTTTTTGTCCCGCATGGAAAACAGAAAGGCATAAAGAAAGGGAAGTAGGGTTTGATGTGTGTGCGAGTGAGCGTCTATGTCAGGCCCTTTAATGCATGTAATGCACTGTCTTGGGACAGAGGTTTAAAGGCCAAAATCATGTTTCAACCTTGAATAGTGCTCCTCCCCCAGAGGAAAGGGTCCCAGTATGGATGACAAAGGGTCGTGTTCTTTTAGGCATCTGCGAGCCTGAGGTTGTGTTTTATTGTCGGTCGTGCCTGTTGTGCATGTGGGTGGTCATGCATGTGTGTGCACTTGTGTTATGGGTGGAGCGTGTATATGTGTGTACACATAGGTGTATGCATGAGTGCCTGTGTATGTGGATTTAGCATATGTGTGTGTGTGTGTGTTAAATGGAGTTGATGTGCATGTGCTTAAGTAGACTTGTATGCATGTTGGCACAACAGAAAGGCATTACTGCAGAGTGTGTTGGTGTATGAGGGAGAGAGAACTGTGGGCCCAGGGGAGCAGGGATTTTGGGGTGACCGCCGGAGAGGGGGAAGGCGGCCCCACAGTCCCCCCTCGCTTCGTCCATCACTCGCCAGGTCATGTGACCACCGGTTCTCACAGAGACACTGGGCAGTCGGAAACAAGAGGGCAGCATGTTAAGGCCGCATGCCTGTTTCATTGTTTGTGCCGGGTGCCTCACTGCTGAATGCAGACAAATCAGTCCTGAAACATCAGCATCAACCCACAAGCGCAAACTGGCCTGGTCGAGGCGGGACAGAGGCAGCACTGTGCCGACTCGCCATGGGAACAGACTCCACAGCAGTGAGGAGTATTTCCTCCTCATTTATCTGTCTGTGTGCCTCCTCTGTCTCTAGCTCTTCATTTGTCTGTTTCTGTTGACTGCTCCTCATGGCGGGGAGAGAGAAAGGAAAATATGTCTCCCTCTTTCTCACTTTGTCTTGCTGAACAGTTTTGCTCAGGGTGGGTTATAAATCCTACAGTGACTAAAGGTATTACATGTAAAAATGCCAAATGGGGGTGTAAGAATACTAAGTGCTAATTTGATATCCTCCGGTTACACCTCTGATCTGACACCCGGCAGTTGCATTCCTTCCGTGACAAAGTGAAAGACAGCAAGAGAGCAGTATATCCAGATGTACAGTATTACCCAGAGTCGCGTTAAAACCTTGTGATAAGTGTTATTAAAGGTAAATGTTAACCAAGCAGACTGAGTGGGAAAATACACTGATTTAAAAGCCACTAGGCAGGAAAGCAGCTGGGAAGGGAAGCATAAGCCTTAAAGCTTGCTAGTCGACTGGAAACAGTGGATCAGTGTCTTGCTCTGCAGGGTAATGAGGTGGGAGTATTTAAGAAATAATGTCACAGATTTACTCTGAAAGCCACACAGTCATCAGGGAACCAAACTAGAGATATACTGATAGCAAGGCCACATCTCGGACCAAATTGGCTTCCTGAATGAAGCATGTCTTCTGCGGCTTTTACTGCATTTCAGAAGCCACAGAATAATTTGAAACCTTTGCTCTGAGACACACTCAACGAGCCAAGCCAATGACAGCGAGGTCTTTCATATTTTCAATCACCACAAGCTGCAGATATCACAGATCATTCTAGATACCCTCGTGAATCCCCAACACTGGCTCCTGATTTCTCCGGAGAGTTGCCAGGTTGTGCTGGTGGTTATCGCAAGGTCAGCTTCAACCATCAGCTAAATTAAACAAAATAAATAGGGGGGAATTTCTGGCACAACTCTTTTGGAAATACATGCCACCGCAGCTGTGAGAAAAACCGCAAGACACAAAGGTCGCTTTGATTTCCAGACAGCTCAATGATTCCCAAGGGTGGGGTCTGGGCCTGGAGAGGACAGTGTAGGGGGAGGACAGGGTGGGGAGGTGTAGCCAGGGACTGACTGCGTCTCTGACAAGTCTTCTGTGGCACCCGGTGCCTCTCGCTCTCTCTCTCCCGGGTGACCTGAGAGAGTGTTAAGGCCTTCACTGAATAACCAGCCCCATCCGCCACATTCAGACAAGGGCTAAAAGGTTAATTGAACCTCTGTGCTGTGCCTTCCTCTGTGTAATTTACTGTGATTAATGCATGGAGGTTACTGTCAGACTCATTTACTAATTGTTCAAAGCAGTATGTAATTAACCACATCTGCAAAAATGTGTCTGGAACTGTACAGGCTGAGTAGAAACAGTCGGGCGGTGTCCAGACAACTTAATATACAACAGTTCCAAAACATCAGCTCCGTCATTACACTGACAGTGAATACATTTAAATTGTCAATGAGCTTTTCTATAAAAATCAGGCTCCGTTAAGTCTCTCCTTTTATTTTTTACACGGCTTTATTTTGAATCTTTAAGGCTCTTTTCCAACAACAGCATCTAGGACTGCTCATTGTGAAGAGGACTTCAGAGAATTAATGTCTCCCTCACAAAAGTTTCCATCTGAAACTACCGACTGGTCTGACACGCAAAAACTTTACATCAAGCAAAAAAGCCAAACTGAAAGGGATCATAGTGTACTCTCTTATAATGTGTTTCTGACAAACAGTATGCTATCCAGAGTAAAGTTTTCAAGTCTTCTTTTTTTCCCCCCGTCAGTCTCAGTGCGTCTGGCTCAGTTTCCTGTGTCAATTATTTCTGGAGATTCTTCTTTGCCAGACTGTCAGGCAGCTCTTGTATGCAAAGCATGCAGCTCTCTAAAGTGAGAGTGCAATGTAGGTAGCTAAAGCTCTGCTTGTGCTTTATCTTTGTTTTGCAACGGCGTCAGTTTTCCAAAAGCCTGAAAAGTTACAGCGAACATTTCTTTGCTTTCCTTGAGATAGCAGCAAATAAACACCAGAAATTACAAATATAATGTCATAGTCTATAAGCCGCAGCTCTTGAGGAGCTTAAATTTTAATGGAGCCTTCGTGTTTTGATGATATGGATGGCCAAGTTCCCCTGACGACGTGCTGCCACAGCTTATCTCTAGGAGAGAGTGTGTGTGCGCATTAATTTTCCTGTGTATTCTCTGTGCTGGGGTGTGTGCCTGCATACGTTGAGCACATTCTGCCGGCCCAGTGCTGTGACCTTGTGTCCCTCTATGTGGGGCTGTGTGTGTGCTCGGCGCTCCGGGTGCCTGGCCTATTCTCTTGCTCTTTCCCGATAATGGGTGTATATACATTTTAATCTTGGATTACTTGGCCGACTCGGAGGAGGGCTTTCTGTCAGCCTGGTGCGTGCAGACAGCCATTACAATACCCTGAAGCAGAGTAAGAAAATCATCACTGCGTTCTCCCATTTTAGTGCTGCTAACTTAAGGCGTCAACAAGTACAAAGGCACCGAGACAGAACTGAAACAAATCTGGGGAGTGTAGCAGATTCATTGCGTCCTCTCTGTACGCAAAAGGACTCATGAGGTGTCTCTTTGTGCAAAGGACAATGTTGGCTCTCATTGCCTCAAATTTTTGATGAGTACACAAACTGACAATGATTACATTTACATCAATTAAAACCCACTTTCACCCTTAAGCTTTAATAAGATTTCCAATGTCATGTTTAAACAACATTCTCCACATTTCTAAGGGCATCTTTTAGAACTAATTACAGCAAAGTCAAACTTGCCTTGCCGTTAATTGTTATTTATGAGGCTGAATTAATTTCCAGAAAGTTGCGAGCTACTTTGAAATGTACGCTGACCTTGGCGATAGGACACAACACGGTAATGCATTCACACCGTTGGCAGATTTTATGCAAACGAATGGAAAACTGAATATTTGATCAGGTTTTTGCTCACCAAGGTTACATGGTTGGAGGTTTTCCCTGCAACTCTTTGATTCTGTATGCTTTGTAGATGTTCGCCAACGCGACCGCAATTGCTCAATCTATGGTGCGGTAAAGGTAGCGCAGATTCACTGTGGGTCGCCGTGGGTGAGCTCCTTTGGGAATGCTGAGGGGATTGAGGGATTGTGGGTTGTAATTAATTTACTGCTAGATTACACTGGATAATGCCCGTATCATTACTAAATTAAGGTGACAGTGGTCTGGGTGTGGATAGTGAGGGCCATGTGTCAATACTCACAAGAAAGTGTATTTGTGTGTTTGTGGAGGCTATTACGGCCCTTGAGATATCCCTGAGTGGGAAATGGAGTTTAATTATACGCATGCAGACTTACACATGGGCAAAGAGCCTGCATAACTCAGTGAAACTAAACAGCTTGATAATGATGCTGCACTGTTCCTAGGGGGTTATGTGGGACTAGGGCTTAAAATGAGAAACTGAGAATTAAGTAGCTCTGCTCCACTAGTATCAAATAAATCTCATTAAGCAGTAGTTTCAGTTCTAACAAATTATTACAGTCATTTCCCCAAATATTTCAAATATATTTTTAAGTAATTTTGCATGATTTATTCCCCCTTGTGTAATGTAATGCCACACAAACATGTTGGCGTTTGTAATCTTTAAAAGGAAAATCAGGAAATTGTTAGATGTAAAGAGGATCACTGGGGAATCATTGGGGTCTTTAAAAACTTAGTTTTAGTGTAATTCAGCTTTCAGATTTCCACGTTTAGGTTGACTGTAGCTGAAACACAGTTTTGTTAAAATATTGATGAATAAACCTCTTCAGAAAATCCCCTCATGCGTGAGAGGGTTTTGCACGATGCATGAAAATCTCTCCCAGGAAAGGCATTCATTTAAACACTTTTAATTTGCATTTCATTTGAAACTGACCAGCGCAGCCAGTATTCCTACATGAATATAAAACGTTTGACATTTATTTCCCCTCAATCCTGACTCGGTCCATTTCAGCTTTTTAAAAATATGCAATTGTGCCAGAAAGAATAACCAGATCCTATATTATTATGCAAGCTTTTACAGTTTCTTGTTTTTGGGATAAACAAAGCAGAAACACGCTCTAAACTATTCAGCCTCCAAGAAAACTTACACACTGCATGGTCTGCAACATCACAGCCTGCCCCCGCCGCTCTAACATGCAAAAAAAAAAAAAGTTTTCAAGAAGAGCCTCCAGAAACCTTGAATGCTTCTCTCCATTCCATCCTTTCTCTTGCTCCTTCCATGTCCTTTGATTTGCACTCGCACAAAGGCAGTCAAAATGCAAAAATGCTTGACCATTCCACAGGCGTTCTCTATCTGCATAAACTTCTCCGTTGCCTCTTTGTCCGATTAATACCTTCATGTCTTTCAGACTCGCTTCCCCCAACCCCAACCCCACATCGCCATCCCAGACAAGCCTTAGTCCTCATTATACACAGCTTCCACTCTAGTTCCCAAGATTAGGCAAATGAGCTCCCAAGCGCAGTCTATAGACAGCAACCCAGACCCCACTCCCTTTTCAAAATCAATCCTGACATTCACCAAAAACCTAAAAGCACATAATAAGTACTATTTCACTTTCTTATTCAACATAAGACTGTAGTTTGACAGGATATGAGCTGCAGTCATGGCAAGTGGTTATTAAAATATTACTCTTGTTCCTTTTCTATTTCAAATTCACCGTGATACATTCAGAATGAGCATTCCTAACAATAACAATACCACATTCTTGAGCAGTGGGGCAAATCCCTTCACAGAGCACAAAATGAAGGCTCTTGAACAAAACACATCACATGCAAAGCAAACATAATTCAGCATCAATTGAATCACTTCCTGTCATTTCAAAAGCAGCACGCACTAATACATTACTGCTCACTTATTCTTCAATGAACTCCAGCACTTACTGTGGGAAAAAAAAGCTTTAGTTTGCAAGACGCTTACAGAGAGGGGCAGGAGAGGTTTCTCACTGTTAGCCTTTTAACAATTTCATGCTAGGAAGTAGCCCGCTCTTAAAGTGTTATTCATGCATAACAATGTCTGAAACGTAAGTGCAACAAAAATAGCATGAGTCATAATAAAGTGGACCCTTGGATCCAGTTTTAGTGCAACTTTTGTGAGGAATGAATTCTCCTTTCCAGTCACTATTTGTAGATTTTAAGGGTCAGTGCAAATGTAGTTTTTTAAAACGATCATGTTATATTCAGACAAGAAAAGACTGTTCTGAATGACAGCAGCAGTCGGGAGGAAAAAATATGATATGATTTGCCACACGGCAAATAGTAACTTCATTTATGCCGGTGTTGCTTGGAAGCTTTCCATTTCCAGTTTACGGCCCGAGCACAATAAATACATTTGCTGGGAAAGTTCAATCTTTCTTTATCAGATAATGAAATCTCATATTCGGGAGTCCCATATCCCAGCTTGGACCATATCCCAGCTATGCGCATTTCAGTCTAACAACTACACGGCACAGTTATACAAGGACACAGTACGCTATTGAGCCTCGGAGAGATGTGAAGCTGATTATAGCTTTCCACCTCCTATAGCTTCCTGGGTCATCCAACAGTCTTAACCTCCTTCCACCTTTCATTCCCACCGGCCATGACGAGAAGGACTCGTCAGCGAAGAGGGGGTTAAAGGTCAAGAACCCAACCTTTGTGCGTCACTCTAGGTGGCAATCTATTGGAATCGCCTGGTTTGATCTGAACTAAATTGTTATCAAATTGCAAGACTTGTTTTTTTGTCGTTTCTTCTTTTACATCCACTCGGTATCAAGGAAAAATCCCCACACTTGAGTGAGGTTTTCCCCTGACCATAATCATATTGTACACAATGTCTCTGACTAGACATAGAAAGGAACTTAGTAAACATTATGCTCTTCAGATCCCTTTATTCACTCCCACAGGATACACTGGTCATCCAATAAAATGAGTACTCCCTGGCCATGGTTTGGATCTAAAAGACATCACATACCACTCACTGACAGATATGAACTCCACAATGTCAAAGTCAGCAGCAACTACTTAAAAAGCAGTGCTGAAGTTGATAAAACAACTCTCTCCATCTTCTTGGCATTACCCTTGAGGTGCATTCCTTTCCCCTCTCCTCCACATGAGAAGAACCAGAGAGAAAATTGTTGTTAACCCAGACAGTACTCACTCCTTGACACTTGCTCCCAATTTATTCTGCTTGTGTGAGCTAATCTGTGAAAAAAATGGGGAAAACTCACTGTCTAATGGCTTCACGAACGCCATTACTTCTTCCTGAATTTGAGAAGCATAAATGAGAGATGGAACAGAAGCTCTGGAAAGTAAGGATGGGATGCGTGTAAGCTGTCTAATAAATCCCTAGCTCAAGCTGTATTTGTTTGGTTTATATTTGCCTGGTCTTATCCTTGTAGAGTAAGACATGACATATAGTTGGAAGGTAAAACTTTGCTCAAATCCGCCTCTCCGCTGCTTAATGCAGGGAGATGTTGCAGCCCTTTCAAACTTGGAAAGAAGTGTGAATCCTAAGCAGGCAGCCAAGATAATAACAATTCATCATACGCAGCTATTGGTCCGATCTAAGCTGGAAGACAGCCAAAACAGCACTTTCAAGAGAGAAAAGACACCTTTGCCTTTTAAAGCAGCCATAAATCCCATTGATTGGAGTTAAATGCTTTCATTCTGTGGATACTGGCTATTACACAAAGCAGCGTGTAAAAGGGGGGAGAGATCATTCAGAAACAGCAAGGTACTCAACTAATGTTCATTTTAGATGAAGTCAATATTAGACTAAATGTGTAGAGCAGTGCTGCAGGTCTGAGGTTTTAGAAACCTCTGGAAACATGACTATGCATATTTTCAATGAGCCGCAAGCATCTTGGAGAAACTGGGGGAGCCAAATACATGTCATCACCTTTGTTCTCACTGGTCATACTGGTGTGGTTTGTCCAATCTGCTTTCTACTTATCTGACATATAGGAGAGGTGCTAATCCTAACCTTGCTTAGTACACTTTCCATCAACTTAACAGCTACTGCAAGCACAAATTTATAGCGGATATTTAATGTCAGCATGTAGCATCATCAGTACCACTTATCCAAACAACTGCTACACTCAGTTTGTCTCTAAATAGGGAAAGAGAGAAGAAAGACAGAGCATGTTGCAACCAAAGTTCTTTCACTGGAGCATTACAGCATTTCTTTGAATGGACCACTGTGGTTATTTTTAGCAGCTCCTTATTGCAGTGCTCCACATCAGCTTTAACTTGGAAAAGAAGGGCATTTAAAACCCAGACACCAAAACACTAATCGATTCCTTAAATGCAGCGGCATTACTAACTGACAAAAAAAAGCCAGCCAGTGAATTAACAGTTTTATGTGGCAGCATGGGTGAGCTCCAAGCCTGTCTACCTGGTCTGCATAAGGGTAATCATTACCTTGCCACTAGCATCAAACTTTTAATTCGAATCACTTCAGTTGTAACAGTAGAGAATGTACAGGAAATAATATTGTAATGCAGATGCAAAGGGATGCTATCAACTCCGCTGCTGGTCTGAGGAGGGGGCAGACAGCAGGAGATGATATAGACACAACCAGTCATGACATTCAGTGTTGAACACTGCTGTGTGGCATTGATGAACTCTTCTACCAGTATGTCATCCTACATTTTACTTTTAAAAAATCTATTTTTAGTTCAGAGAAGAGATTGAAAAGGTGCAAACTTGAAAGAGTAAGCATCAGATATTTAGTACATAAAGGTGTAATGTATAAATACAGGTACATAATATATCCGCAAAACAAAAAGTGCTGTAAAATACTGTGTTCTGTTCTGTGTTTTTTTAATTTCTGAACATGGTAATTCTCCACTGTTTCTGCATCCTGAATTAGTAATTATTCTAAAGAATTAAAATAGGATTGCTTTTACTTTTTAAAAGGATAATGTTCATTTTACATAGGTTTAATAACTGAAGAGAGGAAATGATTTATCTGTGTGCCATGGGAAGTCAGCGTATAGTTCAACTGCTATTCAATATCTACATGAAAGTGCCTTATTTGTTACACAGTGAAGTCCTTGCATTCATAATCATATAGCACAAATTTTGCTGAGGTACTGAAGTCACAAGTAGACCCTGACCTAGTGAGGTAGCTGGTCATCTGTTTTCTGAGAAAGCTGAATTGCTGTTTAGCTGGCTGAATGGCTTGTCGATTAGCTGTCTGGGACAATAACAGCCAGAGTGCGGCCCCTATATGGTGTCTACCACCTGTGAACATTATGGAAATCAGCACAATAAAGGTACCATCTCTGCTCACAGTGGGGGAAAAAAAGATGGGCCCCTTCAGTGAACACTGTGGCTTATAGATCAAATCTCTGCAGTAATCTGTAGATTTCTTTCCGAGAATCATAAACGTGTCAGTCTAAGTGTAGCTATCTGTTCCAAGAAGTGCATGATGTGAGGCAATGATTAAGCAGAGCTGGCCAAATCCCCTGCCGATCTGCTTGTAGTTGACATGAAAGCAGCTCTGCAGAGGAAAACAAGGGCAGAGTTCTTTATGTTAACCCAAGCAGACATGTCACTAACTGTATTAAAAAAAAGAACAAAGGGATAAGAACACACTACGGAGAAATTATAGAGCTGTATCTTCCCTTGAGGTTTCTGTTGCCAAGGGATAAAATAACCCTGTGAATGCTAATCCACTACTAACTGTCTATCTATCTGTCTATCTATCTATCTATAATTTAATACAAGTCTTGCATATATAAACTTACCACCTTTCACCACTTCATTGTCTGCCACGTTAAACATCTTACGCCCAGATCTCACAGATATTCTCCACTGAAGGTGCTGAACACTAAAACTTACTCAGCTGTGTAATACATGTAAATGATCTGCTTACCTCTCTGAGATACAGATCATGTGCTGATCATGACAAAACGAGCGCACCAACATCTGCTGAAACACAGTCCAAAACCTAACAATAGCCTAACCCACATAAGAAAATCCACATCGAGTCCATCTCCTGATGCTGGCTGCCATTACACATGTAAAGGAAGCACACCATAGTGACAGAAATTGCATGCTGACTTGTGCTATCTTAATGAGGAGATTAGGTATGATTTTCCTCCCTACAGTTCTTGTACCAAGCTTCATCACGTCTGTGTAATATATTGCTTGGACCACATCCTGCCAAGCCTGGCTTCAATAATCAGCACATTAAATACTGCTGCTGACAGGGAAAAGGCAGTTGGTTGCAGTCAATTCAGGATCCTGCAGTCCAACAAAAATATGTGATTATTGTTTGCAGTAAGTCCCTCAGCAATCCCAGACCTGAGTCGAGTATATGCAATCAGCTTGAGTCCACTGGCCAGGGAGCTAAAAAGGAACTAATGACTCATGTTCCACTGATGGATCTGCTGTGTGTGTATGTGATGGTATGTGTTTTAAGGAAGACAGGGGGGGATGGGGAGGGATTTGAGACTTAACCTCTCACTGTCAGATAGTCCCCAACCAAGATGAAGGACAACGGGGAGCGTGTCCTGACAGGTTAATTCACTCAGGGAGCGAAGCGTGTTTACCAGCCCTGTTATCTACATACTGAGGCATATGCTGCTTGCACGAGCAAAAGATCCTCCGTGCAGATGGTCTTCGTTGAAAATCACATCCGACTCCTACTCAGCCGTGTAAACTCCTGTTGGCATTGGCTGAGGGGCCGTAAAGCCACGCATAAGCAGGGGACAGTAATGAGCAGCAGAATCGCTGCTATTTGCATTTAGAAGAGAAAAAATGTCTGAGAATCACCAGTAAAGCACTTGCAAGGAGGTCTATGCTTTTCTATACTGCAAAGTAGCAGCAGCTGAAGAAAAATCACTGCGTAGTTAAAAAAGTACTTATTAAATGCACCTACAATTATACATTTTTGTTTATTCCAATTTCCAAATATTTTTAAACTAAATCTGACTTTTTTTAATGTGGGCTTGACATTACATATATATATAAAAAAATCACAGTAGTAACACAAAATTATTATCATATGAAAAATCAAACTGCTGTTCTCACATTGAACAGGATTTCAATACAAAGAACGATATTACTACCTAATTCTGAATAATATCTTCTATCTATATTCAAGTTTATTCAAAAGTTTTCACTATAATGACTTGTTTTCTTGCCCTTGGCTCTCTGTCAAATGCCAAAGATCACTCAGAATAATCATGGCTTCAGTCCAGACTGTGGTCAACAGATGAACAGAAATCAGGTTGGCATGTACAATGACAGATTTTCCATGATAGGTACAATTATTGAAACCAAAAAAAAAGCACAAAAAGAAATGACGATGATTCAAATCGAGATTATCTTCTGTAATGTAGCACTTGCTGCTGAGATCGTATGAATGAACTCTCACCAACTATTCATGCATTTCGCAAGAAGCTTTTTGGCTGAATCAAAATGCAACCGTAAGAAGTCTGCCAAAGGCCCGGCTCTCATTTGAAACTGATTATAGAGTGAAAAAAATGAAGCTAAAGAAAAAAAAAAGCTTGTTATCTTTAAGTGTACTCCAAAAACGAGAGCGCACATCCTCCGCAGAACCATGTGAGAGCTGGACGCTGAGGTTAAAACACTGTCTAGCCGGAGTGTAAGAGTTTTAATTGCAACTGGGTGAATAGGGCTTTAGTTCAAAATGTGTTTAATGCTGTCTACACTGTTTCATGGTTTCATCATCATATGCTTTTCCCACCTTTTATATATGTATCTGTAAAAAGGCTCTTCTGAAATTTTAGACTAGTGCTTCAAGGCCACATTAATGAATTCTATGAATATGTTATAATGTTTTTTTTTACCTAAACTATTCTCTCAGCGAATAGTTCCATTTTCAGCAAAAAGGCATCTGACTGCAACACAGCACACAACACAGCTTCCCTCTAGTGTGTTTGGTCAAGTAGATATCTTGTTATAGAAGCATCCATCATTTAAGATTGCATTACAATGCTCAAGTGTTGCCTGCATCTTATGTAAGGTAGCTTTATTATATTGTCTTCTACATGACTAAAAGCCATTCGAGAGCTCTGTATTTCAGGTATGTCTCCGTCTCAAGTCCACTCGTATATATTTAGCCATGATTTGCACACAGCCAATTCCCCAGCGGACGTCTACAACAGTGCCAGCCAGCCATGGATGCTGGGAAATATGCGATGCAGCTGCAAAGCCTTGATATAATAGATGTCTCTTCACTAAACCCAGCCACACTTTGCCTCTGACACAACCTTGCACCTTCTCCAGCGTGCATCCCAAAGGAACAATTCACTCTGTCAGTGATGTTAAATATAAGCAACGTACCAACCCACCTGCTCTACAGCCCCCCAGCTACGCCTACATTCACACTCCTACACTCTAACCAGCCAGTGTCCACGTGGCCAGAAAAACCAGTTGGGTAAATGAACCAGGACCACTTTCTATCCTGTTTCCCGTCAGGTGCCCTTGAGCAAGACACTGATTCCAGCCCCCAGTTGGAAGTTCCATGCTAAAACAGCTTTAGGTTGCAGTGTGTGCACAGTGCATATAGCCTCCCTCCCATCGAGTCTGTTTTTTGTTGGAACTGAGAGTTGAGAAGGGATCTGGGCTGTGGCTGCAGTGGGAGGAACACAGATAGAGCTGGGAAGAAGGACTATGCCGGGACTAAAGCCAGGCAGAGAGGAATGGGGCTTGGGAGGGATGTGGTTAAGACAGGGCTGAGACCAACTGAGGCTGGTAAAACAGCAAAAAATACTTTTAAGTTATTTATCCACGTATTTAGCACTTTTAAGTGAAAACACATGAAAGCGTGTTCCAATGTGACATGGCAAATTTATTTTTTTAATGCTGAACTACGTCTTCTGGGAATTCCACATAAATTTTTTTTTTTAAAAGTGACAAGAAAAAAGATCAGCCAGATTCGTTTGCCAGAATATAACCACTAGATTACACAAACTTTATACAAAGCTTCAGTGGAAGCAAATTAAATCATGTCAAAGCCGATTTTGTTCAGAGGAGCGTTTCATTTTTAAGATAAAACAGTAACGTAAAATGTTCAGCCTCGACAGAAACTTGCTCGAGTAGCAATGAAAACTTTTAAGCAGAGGAGGGTTATGATATTATTCATCAGCCAGTGTTTACATCTTTAAAATCCCCTGTCTTGTCTTGGCCAAAACCACCTTTTTGTATAAGAGCTGTTTTATCAGATTCGATTCAGTGATAAAGAGCTCCTCCACGTGTATTGCTGCTTAGAGTGAAGGTTTCAGACAGCCCATTAACTGCTTCAATTAGGCCTGCTGGTTCTCACCTCCTCCTCACTCCCTGTGAAACGGACTTAACTCTTCCTCCGTGCAGCTGTACACGGCGTCAGACACACGCTCAAGTGAGAAAAAAAACTCCCAACACCATTCACCACACACATCTGGTGCTGCCTGCCTGACGCCTTTCACTAAAAAAAAAAAAAAAAAAAAAAAAAGCTGCACATATGTTTCTTTATGGCCACAGGCACAATCATGTCTCTCCTGACAACCTAGCAAAAGGTCCTTAAATCATTTGGCAGTGGAGAAGTCCTAATCCAGAGACAGGGTGACAGGTAATGTATTTCTATGAAGTGGTGTGTTTCTATTCAGGCTCCCAGGCTGTTAATGTTTCACATTAGCATTGGGATGACAGGTGGCGGCTGGTCAGGCAGAGGATAGCGAGCCAGGCTGTTTTTAAGACCTGAAGCAGCACAAAGGAGATAAAGATGGCAGCAGAGTGTGGTGTTTTGAAATGAGGCTATAAGAGTGAGCTGTTCAGAAGTGCCCTCCATCTACCTAACAGGAGTCTAAGTGTATAAAGAGTGTAAGAAGTTTAACACACTTCCTTTGTCAGCTGAAGGATTAGGAGCTTCAATTCTTAGCCCAACCACCTTGCTACAATGGAAAGGCAAAAAACCTTGAGATTTATGGTTTCCTTTTGCTGAAGTAATCACTTTCTGAAAGGTATAATCTAGCTTAACTACCACCTCTACTTCCTCTGAAGTGGTGGCACAATAAATGCATCTGTACTCGGTTTGCATTGATAGCTGTATTTATGTCTTAATCACTGCAGTGTTTGGGCTAGTCCATGCTTAAAACATTAGATCTCTTATTGAAATACATTTTCAGCAGTCTCCTCACTGTTTAATAATTGTTACTCTGCATCATTTAAGCTGAAATCCATGTTTTTTAAACTAGCTCATCATCCTATCCATTTGTACAGTGATTGGAGTGCAGTGAAACATTAAAAGCAGCACATTTATTGTGGGTCAAGATGCTCTTCATGCGCTTAAAAATTTGGATTGTGTTTGTCGGCCCGGCAATTCCAGCACCATCTCATTTCATCACTAATAGTAAGTACTATTTTTGTATTCATGCTGCATGTTGCCACACTGACATTTTCAACTTCATAAATGTGTTGCTATGCGCTTAATCGTCTGTGTTGTGGTTTGCATGCGGAAAACGTTATGGATACTGAACGTCTAAAAACAGAAACATGGTAAACGTCTGTTTCATTTGCAATCGCAGCAGATTCAGTATGTGCTGAAGTGCAGTCAGTTCAGTACACACCTAGGACTTACGTTACGGCATTTTAAAAAAAAAAGCAAAGTCGTTTAGAAGCTGCCAGTAACAATAATCTTCACTCAGCAAAAGGAAAGTTAAGTCTTGTCAAGACACATGCCTCAGGCTGTAACATGTACTAGAATCAGATGTGTGCACCAAAATACCAAAAAAGGAGAGAGAAAAAAAATACTTCCACAAAAGCAAACAGCATTTTTCTTTTTGTGACAGCATATTTTACCAGGCACAGTGACAGGACATACAGGAGTTATAGTCTGATGACAAAATATTAGCTGAAAGGCTATCTTTGCCCTAACCTTGTGTTCACACCTCCCAGACTAATCCAGCTTCAGGCCTCTGGTTTCCATGCTAATGCCATAATTCCAAAAAAGCCTGACGGCCCAAACCTGCAGGTGCTGAATGTGAAATAGTGTAGACGGAAGCGTTCATACTTTTGTGTGTGTGCAAGACACACAGACAGAGTAGGAGGGACAGAAAAGAAGCATGCTAGTATCTGTGAAATAGAGATTAGTACGTGCTCATGCCAAAAATCTGTCTGTAAGGAGGGAAACCACTAAACACTAATACGGGTCTAAATTTCTATTGCTCAAAAATAGAACATATCACTCTAGGCGCTAAGATCAAAGGAAATCATTTTTTGCGTAATGTGCTGTTTTACTGGTTCTTATGGTGGCAAGAAAAGTTAAGTCGCATAGTAAAATGACCCAAAGCCTTTCCATTTTGCTCAGTGAGGCAAAACGAAGCTACGTCAAAACAACGATTGCCTTTCTCTGTTGAGTGCAGTGTGCCCAAGGGACATCTGGAGCAAGGATTTAAATCATCTCTCTTCACGTATTCCTCCTAATTGGCAGCAAAAATAGCCTGAGCTGCATTATAATGTAGGTGTGTGTGTCTGCTAGTATGTGTCATGTGGGGAAATCTGTTTATGATACACTGTTTATGTGCATTTCTCCATGTAAAAGGCTATGTGTCAGCAAAGGGAGAGAAGTGAAGTCCAGCTCTACCTTTTCCATCACTCAGTACCACACAAAGAGCAGCGCAACCTCCAGATACACACTTCCTTCCAGAGTATCACACAGATGCGGACGAACCCCGAATCCCAAGCATGTTTTTCCAGTTAACTTCTCAACAGCAGCCCCATCAGCTTGTACAGGCGCTACAAGCACACAGTGTGCCTGCCTTGACCACTACAAAGTGTCAAACCATTTGTAAAGGAGAGCAGCTTGAAAAGTGCTCAGAAGAGGTGTAATCAGGCTGGGGCGTTACCACAATAAGAGCAGCATGCGAGTAACTGTACCCGTTTTTGGGGTTCCTTCCCTGCTGAGGCCACCCATGCCACAAATGAATCTGTTCCCGTATGGTACTGTAAGTCACTTTGGATAAAAGAATCCGCAAAAGACATGTGTTTGTTGTACTTTAATTCGGGAAAATTGAGTGTTTTTGACCATGCAGTGGCTTAAAGGTTTTGCTCATTCATGTTGTATAAACAGAGTGGCACAACAGAAATAGAATAAAGATGCATTGTCTAGATTTTCACACAGATAAACTGAAAAACAGAATGATTGGCTGCCAAAATTTACTTCCCTTAGCTATAACAGAAATGAATGATGGTTTGGTCAAACAACAAAATCAAAACAATCAGCAACCGTTAGGTTTTCGTATTTACCCACGTTCATCCGCATGCCCAGCCAAGACAAACCAGGATGACACACATTTGCACTACACCCTCACAACAGGGGATAGCCATGCCTAACCGCACTGCAGTGGTCCTCATGCGTCTGTTCCAGGCTGGAAACAAAGCTCTGTTTGTGTGTCTGTGTTCAGCTCTCAGTACTTCTGTAGCTTCTACCTGAATCTCAGAGCGTTGGGGTACATTTACACTCCTGCATTCTAATTTGTACTCTGAGATATCAGTCTTTCTGAGGTTACTGCAAATGCAAACTGAAACTTGCCCATTGCTTCAGAAGACATGCTTTCCACTGCCAAACCAGTATTGTGAAGTTGATGGAATACAAATGAAATCCGTGATCACAGAGTTAGCAAAGCCTCATCAGTGCTTCTGACACACAACATTACCTTGCTGTGCAGCGCAGTGGAAAAACTCCTGCACGCTGTCAGTGCAGCTCGACTGCTCAAGGCCGCTCAGTGACCGTCTCAGTGTGACTGCGAGCCCTACATTTATATGACATATATATTACGTAACGGTTTGCAAGTAAACATGCCTAAACTGTCCCTAGTTTCAGTTTTTGAAGTGATGATTTTCTGCTCTTCGTCACTTTACATGAGGCTAATACATAAAATTAATACCTTTGGGTTTTGGATTGTTAAAAGAATTTTAAATTCAAACTGTGACCTTCAGCTAAAGACATTTGATACTTTAAAAAAAAATTCTGGCATGTTTTAGATTGACTGATTTATCATTAACATCCACTACTATTCATTTTATAAAGTAGTGCACACTGACGAGCAATGTATTAATATATAATATTAATAATTAGAACACAAGCGTTGTCCTGACACCATCAAAGAGTACACTGTATCAAAACAGCTGCTTTAAATTTCTTTTAAAGACGTCTCTCTGCAGATGAGGGACGATCTCATGTGTACTGATGGAAAGAAACCCCAAATATCAAAGCCGTGGCTGTTGGTGGTCTGCTTTTATCCGAGTGCCTGCTACCTGAGTGCTGCCAACTTTTATCTGCTGCTACTCCTTTTTTGGTAATAAACTACAATGAAACACAGATCAAATAAAGTAAAGCTTTAATTTATTTAACTTCCTCGGTTGCTCACTCTGCATACCTCTCCGCCTTAAGAGCGAACAATAGGTCAGACACTTGATGGATTGCTTGTATGTGCTGCATAGTAGGTGCAAGAAATACAAGACATTCTGTGGTTCCTTTATTGACATCCGTGCCTGCTTGTATTATTTGCAGATGAAAAACTTATTTGGACTCCATGAATAATAATATTCTACATGTTTAACCCTATCATATGACATTCATTTCATTTAATGGTCTCAGCTGGATCTCTGTATTGATTTCACAGGCACAGCAGGTCTCCTGAGATTCTCTATGGATTTTCCAGCTGCACTCCCAAACGATCCTTTGTGATTTCTACCCGAAAGGCCCCTGCCAGAGGAAGGCATGGAAAACAGTCATCATTTCACCATCTCCTTATATACCTGGCTCCCGTATTGTAAGCCGCGTTACCTCATGGCTGCATTGTGATTCCAGACGTTGTTTTATTGACCCCAAAGGACATGTATCGGTCTTGCTTTGGCAGCTCTATAGAATTGTGGGCATGTGTTTTAGAGATAGTATTTCCTGCTGGAAATCTTTAACAGGTTTGAAATTAGAATAAAATAACAATGAATTGTTAGTTGGAACAAGAGAGGGACAAGATGTTACTGCAATAACAGGAGCCCTTACAAGTGTGAGTGTGGCAGATGCTGCTGATTGCTCCCTCCACGAGATCCACTTTCAGACAAGTGATTATGTAAATTCAGGTGAGCTCTCCCTGCCCAAACGGTGCATTTATCATCGGCTTTGCTGAATATGAAACGACAACAATGAAGTGCCAATTGATAGGGCTCCATAAACACAATCATAGGAGTCTAATCTCTGCTGAGTCTGAGGCTATTGATTTTGGAGCTGTAATCTGAGGTAGACTGATGGCAGTGGTATGAGGTCAGAGGAAAGAGAAAAAATGCAAAGTCCTGTCTTTCATCAATCCAAACTATGCCTCAGTTTGAATATTAATCCTCACAAATAAACCATGGCATGGTTCACTGTTTACTCCAGCTGTCACTTCCAAGTAACCTGAAATCTCTTGCATGACTATAACTTGGCTGACATGACTTGGGTTTACTTTAGGGACTGACGGACATCTACAAAAATAAAACCAGCGTCATAATAAATCAACGTTTGCCTTGGTTCATTCTCTTAAATCAGTTAACATTACAGTGGGCACACTGTACTGCTAACTCAAATATTTACGCTCAGTTGCCATTTTGTTTGGTACAGTCAGGCTAAAACTAATGCAGTCTAATACAACATCCCAGTAACAAATGCTCGCTTCATTCATAAGGTTTTAATGTTTTTTTATGGTCATTTTAGAGGCTGCACTTTTTACTGCTGTTTAACTGTACTGCATTGTAATTACAGTAATCTTTATTTTTACTTGCATGATTTTAGTCCAGTCCTCTATAATCAGTGAGGGTGGGCTAAAAAACAAACACCTCTCTCTAAAACACAATGCAGTTTAACACCACCGTGAACTGCTGCCTTCAAAATAAAAAAAGCTGAATCAACACCTCTACAAAAGAATTTTAACAAGAACTAAATGTTACAACCTCTTGTTATAAGGACCGCTGTATTAAACAGTATTAGTTTAAACATTGTGTATCTAACAAGATGGCAACTGGGTATTGCTTATATATATATATATATATATATATATATATATAGATATATATATAGATATAGATATAGATATATATATACACATAAGTCCTCAAAAATGTTGTAGTGTCAACATGTTCCACATTTTTCTTTTAACATGTGCTTTTAATCTGATATCATCAGTCAAAGGAGATGTTCTTTTGTGCTCACGACTGTGTAAATATGTACCTGCATAGATCAGCTTACATGCTCCTTTTATGTTCTCCTTCTCCTTCACTGTTCAAGTGTCAGTGGGTTAAGTATACTACATGTGTTGTATGACACAGGAATGCCACTAGAAACACACCATGCACGTCAATAAGGAATATCATTGTTAAGTTACTAAGAATTGACAAGAAAATTACACATTTGCTATTGACAATTAGTCACTGACACCTAACATTCCATTTTTTTGAGACTACAGGCTGTTAAGGAGTAAGAAGTGTTTTTTCTCTGCTGTAGTGACGATTTTTTAACCCTCCATCTGGAACTTTCAGTTTTTTTGAGACATAATGTGGATTTCATCACTAGGACAGTTTTATTACAAATAACCAAGTCTTACAGCAATGGATACTGTCTATGGACTGGGTGCTATGGTCCAACATGTATATCACGGTATAAGTTAACAGACAGTAACGGTATCATGGTGTATTTGTTAATCTTTCGATTTCAATAAAAATGTTTCTGAACGAGTTCACTGGTAACTGCATGGCTGCTATTACTGTAGAATAAATTGCACAACTAGAACATGTTCTACAAAGTGTAAGCTACGTTCTAGTCGTAAGAATGAAAAGAACAATTATTGTGCAACACTGCAATTATAAATAGAAAACCCTTTCTTTCTTAGCTTTAATCTCAAATGCTGTTACCTGATACGATTTTGCGGATTAGCAATTCTGACTTTTTAAACCTGAACAAAGTCCTTGTAATGAAAGTTGCACCAGCATTTTTACTAACTCCGTTGTGTGTGATGCTGTTCTTCATTTCCAAACAAAGCACGACACGTTTTTCACAGAAAACTGCGTTGACTCTTCTTCTCTCTGGAATAGCAGGCACGGTTTAGTGCATCGCTGCCTCCCACTGCTGTACATACGTCATTACCACTTGTGAGGGATCTCCTGGTCAACACTACACAGTCAACATCCAAGCCATCCAAACAGATTCATACCTTCCATCTCTGTGGCTGCTATGCACACACCAATGTGAATTTCACTCCCTCATTTTGCTGAATTATATCAAGGTCTAGGGTCTCATGTTGCACAGTTTACAAGGTTCTGCAACGGACTGAATGGAATTTCCAAATTAATCTATGAAAATACAGGATGAGCTCCAGCACTCTAAAACCAGACAAGTCACAGCCAAAGGCCAAATCAGTTAATTGCCTTGTGTTAATTCCCTATTCTCTGAGCTAATGCAATTAGTTGTGAATAGAAACCAACTATCACACTTGAGGACAGAAAAAGTCATTCTCTCCATTTCCATCCCTCCATCTGTTTTTCAAATGTCATTCCCAGCTTAATCTATTGAATTTATTCATATAACGTCTTCAATAGGAGATTAAAAAAAGTGTTCCTTTCATCTTCACTTATCGGTGGCTGAGATAGTTCAAAGATCTTTGTTTCCCCTGAAAATGAAAATTTTATTTCACACAGATAAAGATTTGTGCATATTCAGGTCATAAAACATGAAAGAAAGATGGGGACTTTAAAGAGTAATTTCTTTGATGATGATGATGATGATGAAGATGAAGTAGAGCAACGCAGAGGCAGAAGCAACATAAGGCTTATGATAAACTCGTATACATTAGGCGTAAGAGGTTAATCCAAGAAGCTTAATCTATCTCTGTTGTGGCTGTTTGACGTGGCTAGGTCACAACATAAGACAACAGTCATCAGTTATAGAGGAGCAGAGCCTGCCTGCCCAGTGCACTAATCAGATAAAACACATCATGCTCACTGGCAGCACCTCAGCTGGGGTTTTCTCTCTGTCCGAGTGAGACCGATAGACCTGTTAGGGTATGACAGCGAGAAACTGGGCTTTTATCTTATGTGCATTGATGCTGGTTGAGCTGAGATACAGCTAGCCAGCCAAACCCAGAGGGGAAAAGGGAAAGACAACGAATGTATCAGGAGCTTTTTGCAGCGAGAGAAGATGATGCACACCGCGTTAAGCACATAACTACTGGCAAAACCAGAAAACGGCAGGGCTGGTGCGGGCTAAGAAGCTAGTTTCCACTGAGAAGGGAAGGGGGAGGGGGTTTTGCTGTTGATATGGGCTGCGGTGGACAGACGGTGAGGGCCGGGGAAAGAGAGAGAATGGAAGAGGGGGAGACAGAGATGGACAAAAAACAAAAGGCAGATGTCACGTGGGTCCAGAGTCGCTGATAGATGTGATGTGCGGCGCGGCACACAGGCAGTGGTTCAGGTAGAAAAGGCTTCCCTTTGTGATGCAGATGACAACGCAATCAGCCCCGCTTTGTCTCGGCCGATGGGCTCTGCTCCCGGGGACATTGAGAGACAGACACTAATCCGGTGGGTTTGTGTTCTCCAGGCGCTCTCATAAAGGCAGTGTCACAGTACCTGGGGTGTGTGCGGACGGGGGTCTCTGAAACGAGGTCTGACCTCTCTCAGGGTACACTCTCCCTCCTCCTCCTCTTTCTGTCTCCCTCTATCCCCGAGCCTCGCTCAGTAGTTGCTGGGCTGAATATTATGAGCGCCGTATTATTAATGTGTACGACTCGACGTTCGCATGACGGATGTGACAGGAACGGGGGTCAAACTGATGAGTACAGCTCCAGTTTTTGAGGAAACTCGGTTATCGTTTTTCAGACTTATTTGACTCCCTGGAAAAAAATGAGGAAATACACAGTGACAAAGACACAAAACTCCCTGATTCCACATAATGGGTGAGACTTCTGTCAAATGAAGCACACTGCACAGAGAATCCAGCCTGCAAATTAGGACTCAGTGTTGCCAGGCCATTTTGATTGTGAGTGCTTACACGTTTCTTGTTATGAATAATGTCTGGAAATACATCTCACTGTCCCCTAATGATTTCCATTCCCAACGGGTTGGGATGAATCAGGCTCTCCCTAATAAATATGACTTACCAAGAGACTGCGCAATGCCAATTAACATGTGCTAATTAAGATAGCAGGATATAAGAACACCCTTGATCTAGATTCCTATGTGAAATATCAGAAAGGTTACAGAGAGGTAAGGCAAGTTTCTTCCCTAACTATCCAAACTAGTCTGTTCTAGTCAGCAAAAAAAAAAGCTAACTTATATCTACAGGGTTGATTTAGGCCTATTGGTCACACACTCCAATTAAACTGCAGAATGAAAAACTCCCTAATTAATTTATAGCATTTTTCTGCATACTTGATTAGGTAACATACATGACAGAGAATTTCTGTGATAGTGTAAAAATGAGCAGAAAAACCCTCCTCTACGGTGTAAAGATCTTATCTTTGTCCTATTTTAAACTGGTAGGATTAGAAGCTCTATTATGCACTATAACTCTGTTATAACAGCCTTAGTCATACCCTTTCACTGTTTGACCACATTGTTTTGCCAACTACATACTGAAACAATTATAGCCCTCCAATCACACGGCACACCTATCCTTAAAGCACTGCAAAAAAAACAAATCTTAACACCCATAATTCACCTGATCCCTGCTAAATAATACATTTATATGTAATGCATCTTTTCACTATTCACAGCACACAGTGCCACTAGTGTTGTATAAGAACCTAGTTAAATGGAAATTCTATCCATAGCATGTTTTGAAATTGATATACTGTTTTCGGAACAGAGATTGGGTTGTGCTTGAGAAGGCCTCGTGCAGCAGTTCTTCAATGTGCATGTGCTACATTTGAAATGCTAATTCGGCAAATGTAATACATATATATATATATATATACACACACACATTTTTTTTTAATGTGTGGAATTGTGTTAAACAAAATTTTCATTTGCAGAAGTTGACTGCAAATTGGAAGGAAAACATAAAAACTTTAGAAATCCAGTATTTGAAATACTTCTTGTTTTCTTTTTAATTTTTCAGACTGTACATGAACTTAAGAGTAAATGACACACATTAAACACTACACTATCACATGCTAAGCATTATGTGCTACTACTACTCCCACACATGCTTTTGTTTGATATCACTAATCCTGATAAAAAGTAAAAGCAGGTGGATAAAGTTTATCTGCGGATATCCTGCCGGACTTCCCCACTAAGTGGCACATACAATTTATCCTGCTGACATATTCCCTCATTATTGTGACTCCGTATAACTGATATCTTGCATAACTCCTGCAAGTATAAGTTACAGCTTTTCTTAAGTTAATTGATACAAATAATGTAAGCAACAGTGTTAATGAGCATGGCTATTTCACACTGCAGTTTGGGTGATACCTAATTTATTAAATGGCTAAGCTAAAAGCTATTTTTTAATCGATAATTTCTTTAATCTAATTTAGAAAATATTTCAACAACAAGAGGACAAAAACATTTGTCTGAGAACAAATATTACCTCAGTGCACTATTAATTATCTTTTTATAGGTATATCTATAATGATGCTTCACAGCAAAATAATCACTGTTTATTTAAAAGCTTGTGTGTTTTATATACTTATTAATTTTGCTGTAGAGTTTATTTATACTTTTTTGTACATACGTTGCTTTTTTCCTGTGCTACTTAAAGGCTTAAGGGAGACAAATGCACATGATGTTTACTTTTAAATAAATCCACTGTTTTCAGTTGCTAGCCAGGCACTGGCAGCCGTAGTGCGATATACTGAAAGATTTGAAACACCTGTTGACTCTGAAAATATTTTGGTTTTCAGATAGCATCAAGCAGCATTCATATCTGACCATCTGGTCTCTGCAAACTAATCAGGCATGATTATAGACCAAAGTGACACCTGTTCTTCTTTTAAGCAGATCAAACGTAAAAAAAAAAAAAAAAAAAAAGTCAGTCGAACTGCAGCAGACATGCAGCATATTGATTTTTAATCCAGGGAAGGTGAAAACAGCTATAGTAACTGCAGAGTACTATATACACCTTTATAGTAATATTAAGTATTAAACCACTGAGTACTGTCTGTGGAGGTTGTGCAGTACGACAGTTGAAATATGGCTTGGCAGACTGGTTGTCATTCAGGAGGTTATATTGTGTGTTTAATGTATACCGTAGTACTACCCAGTGTGGTAGTTAAATTCAGAACTCAAGTAAGCTGATCCTTAGACACTTCCACTCTTAACTCTGCAGTGCACTCATGGAAGTGAGTATAAGCGAACTTGACTCAAATATGATACACAATCCAAGCTTGTCGGTCTGTGCGAATTGTGTTCCAGGAACAACTAAAGCAGTCATGTGCTGAACAGTTTAACAATGTGTAGATTTTCACTGTACACCGGGACACTGTAACTACTTCCTCTATCGAGCTGTGCCATCAGCCTACGTAGTACACTAATCAGCTGGGCTGCCATTTAAAAATACCAACACGGCCTGCTTATTGATTTCAAAAGTCTTTCCAGGTCCATATATGCGACACCCTGAAGCCCTGTCAATACTGCTTCATCATAGCTTTAAATCCGCTATTGAATTTCCTGAACTACAGTTCTCTCACCACATGCGTTACACAAACTAAAATGCCATTTTAGCATCACCTCTAGAGGGCAAATGTGCGTGGAGGGGAACCGATAACGAGGAGAGAATGAAGAGTTGGCTCATGACAGTGAACCACAGCAGTCAAAGCTGAACAGCTGAAAGCATGGAAACAGTGTCAGTTCATCACACGTTGAAGTGAAACCCAAGTTAAATTGGTTGAACAAGCTGAAGTCAGGAGCAATGTAGGGAGCTATTTTGCTCACAGAGCCAGCTGGGGTCAAAAAAACAACACAACTGAGGGTTTTAACAAAGCCTATTTCCGAGAAACATTTCTTCATCTTTCATGCTTAACTTTTAGATAATAAACTCAGTATAGGTACAAATTCCAGTATATTCAGAACTGGTAATGTGACCAAGGTCTAGGTCTGATGTGTACAGTGACCAGAGTGCAGCACAGCAGCTCAGTCCCAGTCAGTAACCTTATGCAACGCAAGGAGCACGAAATTTTCTTAAACAAATCAGTGATACTTAATCTCACCCTAAAGGTAGCCATAGATGACTCTGAAATGTGACACCCCCCCTTCAAGTGAAACAACTGGTACCAGCACTAATTGAAATTTTGCATGCAAAGTGACAATGCCTGGGCCCTCGGCAGCATGGATTAAGGCTTGAATAGAGACAGATTCTTTGTGAAAGCCTACTGTGGCGGTTGGCGTGCCGGCCAGCTCCCTGCATCTGCTCATTGGGTGGACTGAGAAAACACTGGATTGTACACGGTCGCTCATTTTACCTTTATCTAATCCCATTTCAGAACCCGCCTCCGTCTGTCTTTTGTTACTCTTCCACAAAACATAATGCTTCCATGTTACACTCACACGTCTATTCCTTACTAAACAATTCCGGTCAGAAACAGCTACTGGATTTGCATATGAAAGCATCTTTACCAAACTCAGCTGGATATTCTAAACATTACCAATCATACTGTGCCTTGTACTGTCAGATTGTCCCCGATTGTGTGAGAAAATGGTACTTAAAGGATCACATGAATACAAATGTAATATACGGTATATAATTTGTTAAATTAAATATTTTTTAAAAAGTGAAACGTCAACTTGGACAGTGTTTGCCAACGTTCAACTGAGAGGGCTCCAGTGCTCAATGGAGCGCTGAAGGAATGCAGTGCATATTGAAATGCAATCAAATCTGCGAGACATTTTTTCGAGGCTCCATGCTGTGATCTCATTCGAGCCCACTTCACCATCCACTGCTGCGGTTTCTGTCCCATTATGTTTCCTTCAAAGAAAAAGAGCACGAAAAAAAGAATGTTGTATCAAAGTGATCTATCATCCTACTGACCCCAACAATGACTTGCATACAAGTCTGGAGGAGGTTGTTATTGCATCATAGCAACACCAATCCTCCCAGAAAACGTTTGCTGTGTGTTTGCACAGCACAAACTGTAACACCACAACATAAAGGGGGAGTGAGGAGGGGGGCGGAAACGGAAAAGCCAAATGATCCGCCTAGTAAATTTCATCTCCTCCAAACAATACAGGCTAGTACAATTTTATGGCAGGGGATGAATCTGAGAATTTCCACTCAACAGAATTAGATGAGCGCCGCTGTTGTTACTGTGCCTGTCAACTGAGCACTGATGACAATGAATGGGTAAACTAATGAAGGGATAAATCCACAGTGTGTTTTCATAGACATGTTTGACATAGCTAGGCTAATTTCCTTGGCAGTACGATGTCCATTAATTTTCGAAAAGAGCCTTGTCTGTTCCCGTTAACTAAACCAATAAGACATGGCATCAGCTTACATTAACGCTAATCAACAATTTAGAGTTGCTTCACATTCCACAGGGTAAATTAAATGCCTTTGAAAAACGATCGAACGCGACTGATGAATGAACGCCATTTATTGCTGTCCAACATGGCGATCCTGACTAGAGCGGTGGGACATGCTGTAGTGTGGTAGTCTGAACAGAGAGGAGATGCTGGAGGGGGGGGGGCCATAAAGCAGTGACAGCATTCAAATATTCATACTTCAAGGCCGGTTTACAGTGTTGCAGCCTTAACACGGTGTGCAGTGTTGACATACCATTTGCAAAACGGACACTTGAGACACAGCACGGATTTTCTTAAGTTTGGCCCCGGTTTTAATCCTCTAATCCTCTCCAGCATGGTCCCCGGCCTGATTCATTGATTATTTGTATAACAAGTAGCCCTTTCATGTATGGCCCCGAGTACTCCATTCAGTTTCTATAATTTTTTTTTTTTTTTTAACCAAACTTTTCTCACAGTATTTGCCGCTTTTCACGCGATCAACGTATAGTGAAATTCGACGTTGTTGTTTTCTTTGGTGCATATTAAGTAGGTAACGTTCATCAGTAAGAAATAATACAAGTACGCTAGGATGTCACTCTCTATTAACCAAAAATAACAATGGAAGAAATGTACTGTTCCGGCACTAAACGTGTCAAAACGATCCACTGGAGGCTTCTTTTCTGTTGCATGCTGGGATGTTTTTTTTTTCAGATTAGAGCTGCAGTGACCTCTTTTTCAACTCTTTATTTTTCCTACGCAAGCCATCCTCGCAGTTTCATTGGACGGTCGACTAGGGTGATTCACAGGGTAAAATGGAGGCGGGGGGGTTGTACTGAGTTGGCGACGGGACGAGCGGGTTTCCGAATCAAAAATGGAAGCACCACAGGCCTGAAAGGTAGCTGCATTGTGCACGATGTGTTTCCACCGTAACGCTATGCAAAAACAGCAGTATCTTTTAAACAAGCAAAAAAAAAATTACTAATACACTGAAATAGCGATTTGGGGAACGTGCCGACTGGTGTTTGAGGGAATGTATGCTCTTAGCTTTCACATACACTTCACAGGCAATTTTACAAGTAAGGAAAGCCATGTCCCGTGGCCATGTTTGCATTTTAAAGTGGGAACAAGGGGAAGAGGAATACTGTGTGGTGTGAACTGGTTGTTAGTTTTGGCTTTTTTAACATCCTGTGTTTCCCACGCTCTTGGATAGATCGGCGGTGATAAGATCAAAAAATAAATAACTATTTTAATAGCAATCGAGCAATCATAATATCAGTAATTAAATGAAAACAAATCATTGTGAATATAATCTAAGTATATATTTGGTGGCGTTATATATTTACCAGTTGTGAAATTTAAAGTTGGCATTATTAAATATATTTAAAATTAAAAAAAGTATATAGGAAGTGTATATCAATATTAAATATAATATTCAAAAACTGAGATGTGGGACATGACCATTAATTTAGACAGCTTATTTAAATTGTGCTCGCATCACATAATATGAGGGGAAATTTGACATTATACTATAATATGTAAATAAACAATATAATTTATGGATTGCTTAAAATAATTACTGTCAATCGCTGCCTGTTTCTGTGGTCGTGCTAAGACTGGACTGCACATATAACTTGGCTAAATAATTATGTTGGCCTGGCGCACTGTCTATTGATCAAACCTTAAATACACATTTCTAAGCTATTACACCAGCGTTAAAGCTGCCAATGTGTAATGCTATGTAGGCCGCCGAGATTGCTTTTCAGGTCTTGGATATGTGACTAAATTGAAACCATGAACTGGAGCAGTCAGTGGTCGTCTACATAAACACGTATGACGTTTGTCAAAGAGTGTGCCAGTCCTACATGGAACCTGACAGGTCTTTCAATACAAATCTGCGTTGTTATTTCCCCATGTACGAATGCTTTTACAGCACAACATGAATGTGAGTGTTTTTTTCCTCTGTTTTCTTTTTCTTTTTGTTGTTGCTTTGTCCTGCGGTTGGATCGGGTTGACTTTTTAAATAGTTCCCTTGCTCCACCTGCAATTACGAGGTTTAGTTAAACTGACCAGAGGAAGAACACAACATTTGTTTTCTGGGAGCATCCTCAAAATAGACCGAATAAATGACCGGGCTGACACTTTCCACTCCTCAGTGTGGTGAGTGGCTCCTGTCCTGTCACAGCTGCACAAAAATCACCTGGATGTTATCATTTAAAGCACAGGCTGAGCATCCTGAAATTAAAGCAAGCACGGCTTCTTCTATCTCTAAATAATTTTTAGAGGATTAAAGGCAAATCTCACAGTAACACTTTCCCTATGTGCACCAGAGATTATGCATATTTTAATAGTGTAATAATAACAGTGCCCAGGCCTGTATTGTACAGTTTTCTGCAGCATCACAGACCAACTACTGTAAACACACAGAGAGGGGATTATATTCACCATTCAACCTGTTCCATTGTGCGTTGAGCCACGCTGACTGCTGCCCTTTGCTGCTCGGCACAGCTTTGTGACTGCACAGTGACCAGACAGGCGCTTTTGTGGGTTAAACTACAGGCATGTCCTGCAATGCATGTTTCCAGCAATATATTTAAAGAGAACTCCTCGTTTTGTGTTTATATCTCCCTCAACTGTTTGACAAGTGGCAGCGACACACCTCCACGGACACCCAGGATGCGCTTTACCTGACTGAGATTTGACGCTGTCTAACCTGGCGGGGCTTCCTGTGCGGCACAAAAAGCCTGCGGTGTTTTTTTTTAATATTCCGCAATTACGGTCTTAATAACCTCCGTAGAGCGCTACCTGCGAGATGCGGGAGCATATGTTTCCGTGCCCTCCCGCCTGGACTCACTCTGTGCGGCATTTAAGCCTCGCAACCGCATCGCCACGACACACTATTAGATATTAAGGCGGCAGGAAAAGTGAATTAACGAGAATTAAGGAAACCTCCAGTCACGCGCTTTGTCTCAAACTCAAAGCCGGCTGGAGGATGCGGCTGTAGGCGCTCGGAGGAAAACACCAGCTTACCTTCAACAGCTATTACGGCCGGTATGGTCCATAATATCCATAGAATATCCATTATTGGTCACTTGAAAGGCCCAGACATTCAAATAAAATACGTCCCGAAAGCCATTGACAGCAAAAGCAGAGAGGGGACAGGCGGTCCTTCACCTCCAATAGAGCGATCCCAGATAGCAGCGAAAAGCAACTCAAATCTGAACCAAGTTTGGGCGAAACCAAAAAAACCACAGACAGAGGGGAGCACCGAGCAACACGGAAACACAGCGACGCGTCTCGGCGCCACGTTCACCCGGTCAGTTTCATACAGGAGAGAGACAACAAGTTTATGTGTATAATTAATGAAAGAAGGTTTAAAATATTTGTATCATCGACGTGGCCGCTCGTCAACAGGATCGCTCGCCCCCTTCGCGTCCACTTTAATTTACCCCGCTGTCAATCACCGGGAGGACAGTCCACGCAGCCTTACCTAGCGATAATTAAGTGTTTGGGGACCATGTGGGGCATTTATAAAAGATGGAGCAGCGTTTTCTCACCGCCACACCGCTCAGAAGGGAAATACTGGGGATTCTCACACCAAACAGAGCTTAAACGTGTGTTCGGGGTTCACTGAGAGGCTCCTGCGGGCCGTTAGTGGAGTTCTGGTGCAGTAACAGGTGACCAGACCGAGAGGAGAACACAAGTAAGTTTACCAGTGTGGTGTTCAGTGTTTTTAGTTTGGGTGGTTCTCACTTTACAGTTTTCCACTAATCTTTATTTTTCCAGGCCTGCTGCTTTTTTGGTTTGTCTGCATGCATGCTTTTTTTAAATTTATTTATTTATTTGTAAATTTCAGCCTAATATTTTAACGTTCTATTTATGCATTTAATTTTAAAAATGCTTCTACTGATAGTTGTTCAGCTTTTAACCAGTCAAATGTGCAATTTTTATAATTCTTGACTTGATTTATTTACTCGTTTTAAAAATGTACATTATATAACTGAAATTTCAGAATGTATACATCATATATAGATTTTCCCATCAGCTGTTGCCAAGGCACAGTTGGTTAAAAGAGAAACACACATAAAAACTAATTCCATTTTTCTTTCGTTTAATAGCTTTGGTACATAAATGATTACTTTTTCCATAAGTTTCACAGCGGTTCTGTTTTACAGCTTGAACTAACTGTGCTGTTCACATAAAGGAGAAGGATATGATGTAGGCTGAGTTTCCCCTCAGCTTTCTAAAGATTAGTGCTGCTGTATGACTTTGCTCGTCACTCCTTTCCTGCAGTAAATAGGGGAGGAGGATAAAATAGTGCGTTCTGATATTGACGTGGAGCATTAAAAAATATGTGAATGAGTCACAAGTCAATCTGTGATTGCATGTCTGCGTTGTAGCTCCGTTTGAATCATTTCAAAACAGTCATTGAGTTATTTAGAAGAATTGTGAGATCAACTTAATGACTTGGCAGAGGCACAAAGTCTATTTCTCAAGCTTTCCACTGAGGGTTTATATCAGATTTGGGGCCTCGTTTCAAAAAGATAAAATTAAATCTAACAGTAAATGTGTAATCAATAAATACTGGCTGCTTTGATTCTTCTTTGTGCAATAAGAATGCTGACGTGTGCGTATGTAAAACTGCTGCACTGTGAGTTTCATGTTAATTTGATCAGTCAAGCTGGAGGTGCTTGAGAAATATATTCAATTTATTCAGCTCCTTGTTGTTAAACTCAAACTGCCTTAACCATCTTTTCTGCATCTCAATGAGGGAATCGAGTGAGTGAACACACCTAGGTATCCGTGGGTTAGACCTGAACCACAGTTATTTTCCAGGAACCGAGCCAAAGCTGGGAAGTGAACTGTACCTTCCCCCAGGATGTAAAACTTTTCTTCCTGTGCACGAATCATCATAACACCATAATTAGTTGATGTGATGTTGGCTCACAGTACTTCACAATTTCAAAACATGACACAATTAATCTTCCAGAATTATTAGCATTGGGCTGTGTTTGCACAAAGTTGATTTAGGTTGGCACAATGGAGTCTGGCAGCACCGTTACTGGCAATCATTCCCCCGCAATCAATAAAAAAGCTATACGTAAAATAAATATGCATATCAATAATCATAGCACATTTAACTTTTGTGGGTTTTTTGCTGTTTTAATGGGATTGCTCTTTACAACGCAGGTCCAAGTTGCCAGTGATGGTTGGCATGAAATCTGAATTTATTGAGCGTCCTGCAAGCTCTGGTCATATTTTCGGAATTTCTTTAGAGTAGTATAAAAGCTCTTTCCTGCTGCAGAAGCTGGTACTAAAATTCCAGTATCTTTATGCATGTTGTGTAAAAAAAAAATAAAATAAAACACAGACTGGTTTTATATGACACAATGACAGGCATGGGAAGTGACAGGGATACACTGAAGCAGCTGCAGAAATTACACGTATGAAACAAAAAGGAAAAAAAAGCTGCTTTGTATCAAATACAAAGCGATGATATACATGGAAAGATACTCAGAGAGAAGGCCCCATGAAAAAAAAATTGAAATACGCGAAAATGCCATATTGCTTTTTGTCGAAAGAAAGTGGCAGACACTGTGGGACGGACGACAAAAGCTGGCCTGCACATGTGCTCATGCCAAATTCACAGCGGCCAAGTAAAGGTTAAACATGCATGAGGAGCGATGCGTCCTAGATGTGAGGTACGCAGCTACTTAAGCTGACTGAGAAACGAGAATTTACAATAAATAGTTTGTCATCAAGCATGCCTTTCTTATTACGTGCCGCGGCGCTGTCGCTGTGCAGCAGGGCTCTCATGGGTTAAATGAGCCAGGCTGATTTATTTGCCTCCACTGGGTTTGACTATATTGATTCCAGGTCACTTGACTGGCTGACTTCAGAGCATGTTCAGGTGACTACAAAACAGATGGAACAAAACGGCGAGGCACTGAGAAAGCAGCTTTTCCTCACTGTAATGAGTTCCATACAAGCTCAATATTGACCTGAGCCAGAAGAGAAGTGAAAGATGTTGAAGAAATGATATTAATACTCCTCTAATATTGCCCACAGAGATCTCTTTGCCACGCTATGTTATAATGGCCGCGATGTCTGCGATGGCTGTAATAAAATATGTGTAATGCAAAGCAGAAATGCCTGAATGTGGCAGAAATGCTCTCATGTTCGTCTGCGGCTCCAACAAAAGCAAAGCGTACTGTACCTATAGCGCTCAGCAGCATCCAAACAGTGCAGTATACAGTGACGCCGGCCACAGCACACTACATTAAACACAAAACATACCCTATAATGCAACGAATTACCCGCAAATTATATCCTAATAACATATACAAGATGCACGAGAAATTGGCTTTAACTTCAGCAAGCTTGAAAAAGTGCAGCGAGTAGCTCACTTGTATAATCATGATGTGAGAGTACTGCTTTTGACCAGCGGCATTCTGGGATTACAGCTCCACAGTGGTAGTAATACAGAGCCTCATGCATCTCTGGAACCCTGTAACATCTTCACATTTACCGCATGATCATTTTTATTCCCTCTTTGTGCATGTTTATGTTTTTAACAAATACAAAATAAGCAGAATGAATATTTTTTCCTTGATACTTGTGTATAAATGTGAAGTTGAGACGTACGTTTACATATTAATACGCTGCTTTTTCTACTGGATTCTGAGGATTTGATGCCATTATGATAAGTGAGTTCTCCTTCTGTGAACAGGCATGTTGTTATTCACATTTTAAAATCATTCTACATTTACATAATTACCTAAAAATATACATCCTTTTAAATTTGCTTTAATCAGACACATATATTCTGAGATTAAAATCTGAGCTGCGGCTCAGTGTAACACTAACATTGTTTTTAATAATTGCAAAGGCAAACAACAGCCGGTAGGAACTAATGACATTTCACAGAGCCAGTCAAAACTGTGATTCAAAATGCCAGTTTTATTCCGAGCAACCCATGTATGAAATTAATTTTAAAATTCTATTTAAGTTTGAAATATGTCATTAACAGCACTTCAACTGCCCCTAATATGTGGCTGTTTGCTCAAACTTGCAGAATAATTTCAGTTATTCTGGGAATGTTTGTATTACATTTTTTTTTAAATCAAATTCATCAGAAGTAAGTGTGTTTTCTTTTATTTCTGATTTTAAAAAATTAAATCCACATATTAAATGTATTGATATTCATGACACACATTGCATCAAAATTAATATTTATATTAATGGAAATATAATTAATGATAAACATGAGGCGCTTCAGATGTAGACATGTTAAATGCAACTAGTTTAAAGTTAATTCTTATTATACTACAAACATAATTAAAGAAAACCTCAGTGCAAATGTTACTCCTTTTTTAAGGGATTTTGTTGCAGCAAATTATTCAATAAATCACAGTCTAACCAAATCTCTGGCGCACAGAACCACCGGCAGGACAGGGAAACAACTAAAGTACATAAATGTTTTGGACAGTAGTCGGAGTGGATTCCCCTCCACAGCTAAGTAACATGTCGTTGCTTCAACACTGCCACCCAGAGTTTAGGAGCTGAACAGTCGGTATCTTATTGAAGAGGCTGGAAACTCTCTGCAAAAATGTGTTCAGGGTAATACTTTGTCTGAGTTCAGTTCAAGGTTAGGCCGCTTTAATGAACACTCGGTCGCAAGTGCAGCTTTTTGTTGCAATATTAGTGTGGTGTCTTGCTAATTAAATAATATTATTTAAAAAATGAAACCGGGGAAAGCAGCTGAATGCTCTTAAAACAAGGTTAAGTGCTTTTTTCATTAAAAATAAAATATATATATTTACATGAAATATTATCTTTAGAATCTGGAGTGCTTAAAAGCTGTGTGGTTTAAGTGACTGAAGGACACAGAGTAATATCAGCATAAAGAAATGTTTGTGTCTAGACGCGTTCCTCAAACACCTTTAAATTGTCATTAATGATTTTGCTGTGTTGTCATATGAGATCTCCTGATAAGTATTTGTCTTTAAAAAGGATCCCAACTTTAAATTAAAACTAATTCGACCCAAACCCATCGCTGAACCCTGTTATCTTAAGTTAAACTCGTGCTATTATTTGTCAGGGAGGATGAGATGAAGTTGGTGAGGGGTGAGAATGAGTTCCCGCACTTCATAAGCTATTCTTATCCTTTGGAATATTTAGCTTGCACTCAAGCCCATTGAAAAGGGCCACTGCGGGCTGGAATCGATTTCACCTTGAGCCTTAAAGGGCTTACGGTGAAGTATTGCGCCCAGTCGGCATTAGCAGCTGGATAAAGAGTGAGGAAATAAAATGGCTTGCTCTCCATAAAAGTTGGTGTGTGATCCCTGACCCCGCGCTCAGAAAGAGCTATGGACTCCTCTAATCTCGAGAGACCTTTTGCATGTGGATTAACCTCAGCCGAGACCACGGGAAGGCAGAGGAGAGGCGGCCGGATTGAGCTCTGACAGGCTAACTTGAATTTTTCAGCTTTTTAAATGTATTTATTTGTGAAGGCAAACTTTGTTAATTCCTTTTTTCTTTTGCTAATATGCCGCCACAGAGGCTACAAAGACATTCTTAGTTGTTTTGAGAGAAAAAAAAAATCAGTGGGGTTGAAAAAAAGATGGCCTCGCTGCTTATCTCCCATGAATAGTCTACCCCACCCCACTGCACTCTCCAACCACCCAACACCACCCGGCGTATTGGTTTACTCCTGCCAAAAATTTAATTCAATCCCACTAAGTTGCTCCAGCTTTAATTAAATAGACCAAAAGCCTTGGCAGGATTTAATTTACTTTCTCGTTAAGTGAACTTTACAGACACTGTAGAACTTTCACTAGTGCGCTGCCGGGACCTGAAAGGAAGCGCTACAGTCTTTTCCTTTTCGGTTCTTTGGAGTTTAAGTCGCGCCGTTTTCACAGAGTAACTTAACAAATGAGACGAAGCGAAGACTGAAGTCGGTGTCGTCTCTGGTTTACGATAGGCCACCGGCTTATAGTTAAAAAGAAATATGTTTGAATGGTGTACGCCTGTCAGAGGGCAGACAACACTTTTTATCATCACAATAAATCTAAGCACTATTGCCATAAAGCAGAGGCCCAGTAAAAAGCGATTCCGCTGACAGTCATGACGAAATGAATGCCTTGATAAAATGGCAGTCATCAATCTTGGCTTTGGTTTTGGATGCTAACATCCCCTCTAAGCTCTCTGCTAATTGATATGAACCGTTCACATAAATCAGCTGTGGTGTGTTGATGCTGCGTGCCATTGACGCGGCGGTTTGCATTTTGGAACCAAAGATACATTTTTTTCCCCTTAAGACACACAAAGCCATAGTCAACATGTGTTACGCTCTTTTTTTTTTCTCTAATGCGGACAGTTTTGTTGTTATAACTTGAAATGAAAGAGTACGGATATGAAATGATGAAATTGTCTCCTCACATAAAAGAGCTGCTCATGTATGGGTTCACTTATGGCTTCACTTGTAGAACTTTGCACTGCTTTCGGGACTTTTCTTGTTTTTTTAAAATAGCTGAGGTCTGGTTGTGGATACTTTCAGACTTCAAACAGTATTCAGAGTGAATGTCAGCAGTTTCTCTAGAAGGAGCTTTACACCATGCAGATCTTGGCTCCCATACAAAGCGCTTTTATTTCTTAGGGAGAAAATGAAAAGTAAATTGTGCAGGAGGGAGAGATAGCTTATTTTATTTTGATTTGTTATTCTCATGCCTCGAGTTGTAGTGTATGACCTTCTTTTGTATAAGATGTGGTTTTAAAGCCATTTGAATATATCACTATGGCTCTGGTAACTTAAACATTTCCCTGTTTCCTAGCATTTTATTGACGAAATGTCTAATGACTGCATCAATCAATAACGAAAATACCCATTAGTTGCAGTCCCAGCATATCATCTCATGTAAATGGTATAATGTAGATGAAAGTATGTACCCCTAATAATTAAATTGAGCTCTAAATATAAGGTGGTTTCACGTTAAATGCTGTAAATAAATCACTCGACACCACCGCCGAACTCTAGAATGTTTAAAAGCTTTCTTTGCTGTATGTGGCCCTCCTTATCTTTTCCTCTTCTCTCTCCATCTAGACTGTCGGGACCATCGCGGAGCAACAGATGGAGGTGCACAACAGGATATTACCACTAAGAGGATTCCTGTTTCTTTGCCTGTCACTCTGGACTTTTTTTCTTTTTTTTTTGTGGGGACAGACTCTTTCATCGTGACCCAGCTCGACTGGCTTACAGGAACTGGTGTCGAGTTGTTGGTTAAGCCCTCTGAAACCCGCCACTGCCCATGTTGACCCGCTTGGCAAACGGCAATCCCTGATCAAGTCCGCTGTGAATTACATTAAAGTGAGTAACCAAGTGGGATTAGAAAGTCCCTCGTAGTGTCTCAGTTCTCTGAACTCTGACCTTTTCCTCAGAACTCGAAGGTATGTGCCAGCTCTCTGTGTGTACTACAGTAATACCCTTACAGGAAGCAAAGTGCGCTTCCCATCGGGAGGTAGGTGTTAGAATTTCATTTGCAAAGATTATGTGGTAATGAATCATGAGATGCAACTAGATTTCCCCTAATCTCTCAACATTCACTTTTAATTCTCTAAATTCACTTACTTACAAAGGATCCCGCGAAATAAGCCAAACATCTGACGAGTGTGAGTTCATTCTGTGACCGGTATTAGCATTAAAACTAAATTTTTACTTTTCCTAGTGTCAAACTGGAAGGTAAAAGAGGTCAAGGATACAGGTTAAGGAGATAGCACAAACAGTCAGTTGTTTATGGTCTCAATAATGTCTTAATAAAAACTGAGTGATGCTGTGAATCAGTTAAGTAGAGATAGGTCTATTAAAATCTGCTCATTCATTAAATGAAAGTCTATAGAGAGGCATCTAAAATATGGCAGTAGTTGCACAAAGCACTAATAAAATAGTGTTTGACTCCGTGTTGCATGCCGGTGTGTTTTGCTATTTTTAATGTGCTCGTAAAATGTAAAAAGAAAATAAAACCTCCACGGGTTTTACTGTGTGATGGGAGTTAATTGGATCATTTTTGTCCTCGGTTCTTGGAAATGTGACTTTACGCTAAAAAACAAAACTCTATTCACGGCAGCAACTTGATTCCGTCTATAAACTTTATTGTGCCAGTGTGTTTCAGAGTGCTGCCCCCTTTCTCATGGTGCACAAAGACACTCTGAGCCTTCTCCTCGGCTTTATCTCCACGCACCGTCTGAAAGGAACGCTGTTTTCCTCCCCTTTAGTCACATGCACACAGGTCAGACTGTAACTGCATGATTGAGGTTACCTGGCCACAGCGTGCCAGAGAATGGGGAGTTTGGTTCCTCCATGCTTTGTGTGCAAAGAGGCAGTTCTCTGTTCATGGCAGGACCCATTTCATTGGACTGTGGGACTCGAGCTGACGTCCATCTTGAATTTTTACTTTCTTTAAAATGGCGCTCGCATACAGGCACCAAGCAGCTTGGTATGTATATCAACACAGATCCAGGCGAGGTATTTTTTTTCTGTTTTCTTTATGTTATCTTTCTAAAATGACAGTGTTTTACTGTTTTTGTACTTTTACACGTCACATAGTTTGATTATTAGAATCGCTGTCGCTGGTTTTGAATTTCCGCGATGGTGTTAGCAATCATAGATTTTTCACAGTAGTTCAGATTATCACAGTAGTTAAAGTCATTTCCTGTTTAGTGTGTGTATTTTGATGCAGATTAACTGAGGAACTTAACTATGTTTGTGATCTTTGGGAGCCTCATCGCTGCTTTTGCCCTGTGACCAAAGATGATCAGACCTTTGCTGCTGAATTGAATATCCCACCAGAGGAGCTCAGCCAGGCTCAGTCAAGGTTTTCTTTAAAAACATTGTCCTTTTCATAATAACATCTTCTCTTAACTGTTACTCCATTTTATCGTGGTTATTTTTCTATTTCATTTTAATCTTTTATCCTCTTTTTCATCTGTTACACAAGGTGTTAAATAAAGTTATTCTAAAGTAAATGTTTTGGACTCGCTGAATTTCCTTTAACAGCGTATCTTATATATATATATCAGTGTTCCTCAAGCCCCTGTCGTGTAGTAATTTTACACACATACTAGTGTTTAAAGGTGATTGTAAAGGTATTTCACGCTTGCACAGCTCAATAAAGATCTAATAAGAACAACCTACAGTCACGTAATGACTTCATGAGATTTACATGTCGATGCTGTCGCTGTTGGAAAACATAGAAATGGATAATTTACCTTGGTTGCTGCTCTGAGGGATATTACCTCCTTATTGTATTTCCTTTCTATTTAACCTCAACCCTGAGAGGAAGGAGGGAGAGAAACTAGGAATCTCCAGGGGGATCCAATTATATTTGCTCCTGTGTTCTCTGCAATATAATGACTTTGCAACAAGATCTTTCTCTGCCGAGTGTTTTTTTTTTTTTGTCTTCCAGATGTTATCTCAGTAAAGAGAAGAAGTTTATTTTTCTAGGGGACCTTTTATCTGACCCCCTATATTTCTCATCCGGTGAAAATTTCACACAATTTTTTAGCATAATAAACAATATATTAGACTAGGAAGTACTTTCCTGAATGTGTGCTGTGAAGCTTGTACTAGAAATCCTCCAGTTTAGCAAGCTGCTCTACAGTTTATGCAATGAGCGACTGATGGTTGACTTTAAAGGTTTGCCTGGTGCAGCTTAATGTTCAGAGGTGGGCCTTCCCCCTGCAGATCATCATGCTGAATTGAGCCATGAAGATTCATGCAGCCAGTCGTTTCAGCATGAACAGACGTGGTCGCTTTCCAAACCCAATAGCTTGTGGCTAGAATTTTTCTTTGCGAGCTAGTTCTCATTTGTCACCACAGACAGGAATTTGTCTGGAGGCTTAAGTATCCTCTGACGTTCAGCTGAGTTGACTTGCCAAAGATATAAGTAATGATATTTTATGTTGAGAAAGTATTTCGAATGTGGCAACACACGAGGTGAACGTCTGTACAAGCAACTGATTCAAGAAGCAGTCTGCAGAAATGTCCTGGTTTGAACATGCTGGTTTGATCAGGAGTAACAAAGAGTGATGCGTGTTTGTGCGTGGGTGGGAGGGTTATGCACTGTGTTAGTGTCGATGCCTACACATCTACGCGTCAGCCTGCATGCAAATGCCACTGCACGTAAATGTCTGTGTGCTGAGAGGGAGCAGAGGGAGCTCAAACTCCAGAGCAGGGCGAGGAAATAGAGCAGAAGAATGTGGGCCTGACATAAAGAAATCCTGGATAATTTTGCCCTAAGACGTGTGAGGGCTGCAAAGAGCATCCAGAGGTCGTTCCCATGGCAACCTTTGCCCAGAGAGATCACTGACCCTCCCGCCCTGCGGTACAAGCAGAGCACAGATTGTAGGTCACATATGGCACCAGCGATCCAATCAGGCCTAATCTGGCTTGACTTGTGGGTCATAAATTATACTGGAAAGCTGGTTTATACTCCGGCTTATCTCGTCCGTAGGCTCCAGCGCATGATAATGGTCGTGTTTATGGCAACTTGATGTACTGACCCATTAAATGTGTGTGCCAACAAATGTATGTTTTGTTTATCAGCAAGGAACAAAAATAGCTCAGCAGCATATGATAGCCTGCTACACATAAAACTACCATTATAGGAGTTTACTGGCTAAGATGAATGCCTGCTATGTGTATTAAAAAATTACACTTAATGGAATTTTGCCTTAGAAAATGTATTATTTTACTGGCTATATATGCATTTTTCATTACCAAGATCTCAGCTCCAGTTATCAAATATTCATATAATTTGATGTGAGACAGTGTTAGTCACATAAGAAAAATAATAATCACTTACCGTGTTCCCTGAGAGCTTTTTCCCACACCATAATTTGTGTATTGCTCTTTTTACAAACATGTTAAAATCATTTTTAAAAAAATTTAAATAATTAAAAAATTATTTAAAAAAAAATAATAATTACAAATTTAAATATTTTTACTGTTTGCTTTTGGCTTGACTGGAAATATAGAAAAAAATGCAGAAAATGCAGAATACGGATCGTAGAGAGCTGTAATTAACAGCAACACTGTTGACAAAAGCAGAAATCCTTATTGTAAGTCATTTAGCAGGGTTAGGGCTACTTGACAAGCATTATGACAATCAATATTTAACGCGTTCAGCTGGGGTTTCCACACCTCCAAAAATAAAAAGTGTCTTTTTAACAACTTAACATGCCATTTAGTTGAAAATTATTTCATTGGGTGTTTTTTTCCCCATAAAATTAGGTATGGTTGAGTTTATAAATAAATGTAATGTTTTTACTGAGGCTGTAGGAGAAGGCCCAGTGTGTCTGAGAATCTCTAGGAAGAGCGCTGGTGTTGCCCAAGTGTATGATAATATTACTTATTCCCGACCCTTTATCTGATGATTGAGTGAAAAATAAGTGTAATATTTTAAAATCGACTTTTCCTCAAGTGAAAAACAAGTCCAGCTCTTACAGCATCTCCGTACGCACACATTACTCGTACGAGAAACTCTGGGGGAAGCACTCCATCAGGATGGGAGGTTTGGAGGCTGGCGGGCATGCAGCCGAAACACAGATTTAACATGAATCTTTTATGCGCCACGTTTCTGGAGTATTGAGATAGTGCGGATTGCCTGATTCAGAGAGGCCTTCTAGTTTCATGTGCTTTTTGTGAGGAGTTTCCGGATCCACACACAGGCACCGATGTGGGAGCTTAAAACCTGCTGCCATTTTCTGAGAGCTGTTAAATCCTGGTTTAGCTCAAGTCGACTTCATGGTCTGGATCATCTGAATTCTTAACACTCACTTATGCATTAATAAAACTGATTTGTGTATGGGGGGGGGAAGGTCGTATTCTGCACGACACCGAGAAAATATTAATTTTTTCACTTACAAGTAACTCTCCCAAACATGATTCAGCTTGTTGTGCATCGTAGACTGCTGCACGCTGATAAAAACACAGACTGTAATCTGGATGTAATAAACAGAATGCTGAAGGAAATGGAAGTCACTGGAAAAGCTGCTCAGTGGAATATAAATATTTCATGTGTGTGAATTTAAAGTAACACAGAATTAGTTGTGGAGGCAGAAATGGCTTTGGTGTGCAACATTTGAAAGAGTCTTTTCATTTCAAATTGTAGACAATCATTTTTTATATTCATATATCTGTGTGTATATATATATAAATATATGTATATGGTGTTCAGTAGCTGGTGAGGCGGCACTCTGTGCATGGCGGGCAGCCTCAGTCTGATAGAAAACAGCTCCTGATCCCTGTCTCCTCGCTCCATCACTGCCCCGTGGTTCCCGATTTCATGAGTGAGCTGGTAATAATCACGGGTGACTAGATTTTCACCTTTTCGCCGAGATCTATAAGTGAAGGCGCAGCCACACTTGCGAGACCTTCGGCTGCCATATGGGAATGCTTGAGGTCTGAAGTCAGAGGAATCCTTGCATCTGCTTCTCGTTGCCTTATCTGCTTCTTATAAGCTTCCAAAGTTGAGGAAATAACAGCTTCCATTAGGCTGAACTGCTGTAGTTATTTGAAAAATGCAAATGTGACTTATTTACTGCAGAGCAAACTTGGTCTGCGTGCTGTTCTGATGATGGGTAAATGTTTTTTTGGATTTCTTAGAAGCATGCTGGAAAAGAATAACCGCTCAAATGGTGAGACCACAGATGCAAATGTAATTTTACACATCTTGAAATATTCAAGAAAAGTACTAGCAAGTGTTAATAAAATTATTCATCTGAGAATGAAGCATCACTTCACCCGCTTATTTGTCTTTTCTCCGAAAGTCAAAGTATGTTATAGGGAACAGAAAATATATTGCATTGTATTCCAGGGATTCAGTTTCAGTGATTAAACATAGAGGATGCAGCTCTGGAGGAAATTCAGCGGTTTTGCAGTGCTAGAGTTTGTGCTGCATGACCAAAAGTAGCATTAATGCTGTACCTCCTCCTACTTAAACTCAGTATTTCTTTTAATATAGGAGCTACAGTTACACGTCTAAATATCTGCCTGCACAGGAATAATTCATACCATCCATACCATACACCACCCAGTGTGAATCAACAAATATAAAACACTAAACTCAGTCCATTTCAACTGACTGAGCTAATTTAAATATATCCGAATAAAGTAAAACATAACCTGGTATAGCTCCAAGAGGATTTATTTCTTATTTACTACCTGAAAGCTGACAGTCGATCAAAACGATTAACGGAACAAATCTAGTATTTCTGTGTTTGTTATCATGCTGTATTGTTGCTTCTACTTTAATTTTATGCTGTTTTATTTTGATTTCGTCAGTAATTTTACTAGTTTTGTTTTGTTTTTTTTTTGTTGTTTGGTTTTGTGCATGTTCAGGCCTTTGGTCAACTCAGGCTGTCTTTTTTTAATGCGCTAAATAATTAAATTTAATTGATCTGCTTTTTGGATTTTAAGTCTCCCTCAAAGAAGATGTTGCTAGCTTAAAGGGGATTTGGGTAATTCATGTATTTGTTAAATAACTGAGTTAAAGACAGTCATTTTAACTTTTTAAATCAGAAGGTTGTTTGCCTTTAGTTTGATTTAAATAGATGATTTAAAGTGGTAGATGGACAGCTGGGCAGAGTAATGCTGCTGTGTTATGGAAGCCACTTGACATAAATCACTGAATAATCCTGATAATATAATTAAGTGTACATTGGTGAATATGTAGAAGAAAGCTGTGCAGTAAGTTGCAAGACTTTCCATGTATGTTCAACAGAATTATTTCCTACATACTGCAGTGTATAGTATTACAATAATATTTTTTGATTTATTTTAACTGACATCCTTGTTAAAAAAGCTGCTAGCCAGACTGTAGGTAAGTAGTTTATATTGAATTCTTTATTACTAAAGCTGAATAAATTAAAAGGGAGAATAACGGAGCAGTGCCAATCTTCTGACCAGCAGCCTTCAGGTTCAGTCAAAACACGTCAGCCCAGACAGTTTCTAACTCTTATGCTCCCCTTCTGAACTCTGCGGCTGTATCTTTAAAACGTCTTCAAGGTTCACCAGGCTTGATGGAACTTCGCGGTACAGTCAAGTGCACACAGCGTGAGTGATCAGACCTTTCCTTGTTACTGAATCATGCAATGTTCTACCTCTCAGACGGCTTGTTTTAGGGAAAGCAGCCTCATCCGTCTGAGCGCGGCGACGAGAGGTACGACGGGAAGGAGGAGGAAAAAGGTGACAAGAGCACAACCGTGACACTAATGCAATCTGAAATGGCCTGTAATGGCCCATTTCTAAATTGGAAAAATTGACCTTCCTCTGGGAGGTGACACAAGCCCGCACTCCGAGATGTTTCAGGGGCTAAGTGGAGGTTTCGGAGCAAGCTGCAGCCGAGCCTGAAGGCCAGGCAAATATTTCATGAGTAATTTAATATCTGGAACATGAGAGCGCGCTCCACTCAGGATGCTGGTCTGGATCTAGACAGTGATCTAGGAAGTAGGCGGGGGGGGGAGAAAGTCGGAGGGGAAGACCAGTGAGTAGTTAATACTGTACATCAACTTTCCTCCAAGGATGCTTAAGGGATGAAGCAAAACCACTAAACTCAAAAAGTCTGGCCTTCTGCAGGCTTTTCTCAGAGCCCCCTTCTGACAGGGACGCACGGTTTGTTTGCAGGTGAAGCAATCTGTCTAAAAGTAGCTCTGAGGATTATCAGCAACATATGAACAAAGGTGTTACTGTATTAATAAGAGGATCTAAAAATGACTGCAGCAAAGCGCACTAACTTTAAATCACCAGATATTTAAAAACACCTAATATTAATTGCATATACTAAAATTGAACTTATCATCACAGCAGCAAGGGGATAAGCCTGTCAACATGACTGACAATTTAAAAGGGAAAAAACTGCTAACTGTTTCCTCTGATGTGTGTGAAGCTGGCTTTCCTTTCCACTCATGAGTGTATTATCGTATGTGCCGGGTGAGTAAATTTCATTGCAATGAATGGGTGCCAGGTTTTGAGAAGTGGATCCAGTATTTGGCCTCTGCTTCTGGGACCATTGACTTTAAAGCCCAGCTTTGTCTGCACAGATTTAGATTCATCATTGAAAGAAAAGCACAGGAGCAGCTAACAGCATTAATGATGCAGTAGCGCTGCCCATTCCTGGAGCTGTTCTGTGGAAATGCATGGGGAATATCACTGGTATTAATTAGACCTGTGCTTCCCCCTGCTCACAGAGGTGCAATAATCAGCACTGAAAAAAGGTCTAGGAGGAGGATAATGTTTTTACAGGGTAAAATCTTTTGCTACTAATTCAGTTTAATTATTTTACAACTTGATTTTGCATGTTATCTGTTGAAAATAAGCATAAAACCCCATGTTGCAGCTAGTTCTGTCTATGGTAAACTGTAATATGTAATTGTAGCACCAGTCATTTAGGCATTAATAAAATATAATTTAAAAACATTAAAAATGCAAACCTGCTGAATAGAAAAACATCCATTAAAGTAAACCTGAACCATGTGAAATGATTGATAACCCAATAATTATAACCCACTAGTATGTTCAGTGATTCCACCGGTGGCTGTTATAGCTGCAAGTGCTGCAGCAGAGTTACTGAATGCAGATGGGGGTAAAAGTAGCCTCGTATTAATATCTTAAGCAGAGGGGAATAAATTGTTTAAATCACACGAAAATGCATTTCTCCCTATTAGTTTCCCTGTTTCACAAAAGGGGAAGGGAAAAAAGAATCGCAAGCTGTTTGTTATCGCATCCCACATGTTCCATTGCTTCTTAAATTTTCTATAGCTTGGTAGCTGTGAGGAGTGTTTAAAAAATTCACCAGGCAATATGTTTGTGTGAAAATACCCCAGCAAATGTCAGACTCAACAGCGTAACTTCAGTTTACGTTTGCAAATACCTGCACTTTGCAGTTCAGAGTATGAACAGTCCTCCAGTTTTATATAGGTATCAAATTTGCAAAGGGGTTTGCAGCTTTTGCATTTTTTTTTCATGATTCTTTTAACATTTAAATGATAGTAAGTTCTCCCATAAAATAATCAATAGAAATAGAAACTTTCTTAAGCTGAATAAAGATGATCACAGTTTAGTAAGGAAGCCTGTCAATCATAAAACACAAACAGTATTCACAAGAGAAAAAACCATGTAGGTCTGACGCGGATGGATGTCTTTTCAAAGAAGAACACGGTGAATGGAGATTCATTTTAGCTAATGACAGTGAAGTGGAAGGATTCCTGGGGCATCATCTGGAACCACTGGCTGACCCACACACAGAGGGACACGTATGAATTAACTCCCAGGACACAGCGAGGGAACACGTCGCTGCCTTGTCCAGAACAAAGATGTGTGGAACTAAACAGACTCATTACTCAGCTGGAACACAGCATGAAGCAGGGGAAAATCTGTACAGTAGATTTTTCAATAATGCAATTTAGGGCAACGAAAGTTAGCCAAGTTGCATAATTTTTAAAATATTTCATTGCATCTATCTATTGCATGTCGATATTGCATCTTTTCATTTTGATAACTCCTCTAAAATGCAGCACACAAACAGAGTGCTGTTATGTAACAAAAACAGATCTGCTAGACGGTACATTTTTAATTTTTAATTTGAAAATTTGGTTTTATAAAATGAAATTCCCTTAAGCCGTGAGATAATTGACCATTTGCGAAATTTGGAATGGTGTTTGCCAGATCATAGCCTGGCAACAGTGACTATACACCCACAGTTCGGGCTGATAGGTTGGATTTCTCCCCCAAGAAAGTGAGTAACTGTGTAACTCTGGGAGATGTAACGAAAGGCATCTTCATGGACTACAGCCTGGAGCTCTGGCTCATTGTTGTGGATTTGATTATTCATAACTAATCAAACACCTTGGACATGCTAGCAAACTCTTCTGGAATGACTCCCAGGTCTGGCTGTCTTTAAGACTGACAGAGTCTCCATGTTTGACTGTTTCCCACATTAGATTGTTTTTAAAAGATGTGCCATCTACTAGCCCATACTGGATTTAGTTAATCTTGCTATAAATAAGCGAAAATTACACATTAATTTATCGAAGACTAAATGCATCAGCCCCTCATTTACCTTGTTCAGGATTTAGCAAATCGTTCTAAGTCATTTAAATGTGTAATACCTCTCCAGTTATTAAGAGAATGATGCAGTATTTATCATTTTCAATGAAAAATGGCTGCTGTGGATGGTATTCATGATTTGCCAGCGAAAATCTAAATTAATAATGGATTATTAATATTGCATCAGAGTATTATCCTCAGTAAATGCAGGCTATTTATCTTTTTGTGTGTGTGTGTGTGTCTATATTTAGAAGTGTGTGCTCACACACTGGTAATATTTTAGTTTTTTTCTGTATTTATGTTTTTTTTTAAGAAAACAAAGGAAATAGGCACAATAGATCTGTCAGTGCTGTATTTCTCCACATGGTGAAGATAATTAGAAAAACACACACACACACACACTTACACACGCATGCACACACACACTATGAATTTGGAGGATGTATCTTCTTTGAAAGCCTGTACAAAGCTGAAAATAAAACCTCAAAGGTGTTTATCTGCTGCAAACACTAGCGAGCACAGATAAATATGTTTCTATCTGCATTAGTACCCAAGTGCTATTTCCAGAACCAACACACATGACTTTATTTTGCAGGCTTACATGAAGGAAAAATAGCTTGTGAGGACTGTTCCTTATTATGGGATGTTAAGACCTTTTTTTCCTGGGGTGTTGGGCTCTAGCCTCATGTTCTTTATATGTAACTATTGTAAAGGGCACTGCTAGAAACCTCCTACTTTAAAAGTAACCAACTCTGAAAAATATAATCTGCTACAATTGTTAATCAACTCACAGAGTATTAGCATTGACAGCAGCATTAGCATTAGCTTAGCAATCTGACTTAGTAAACCATTGGTTGCACAATGCAGCAGTTTAATTGCATTTTTGTTTTTGGAGATGTCCATTGATCACAGCTAGACAAGAAAATGAGTTAATGAGGTATATAGTTGTACGTATAGGAAGAATGAAACGGAGGAGATGTGGACGGATATTACCTGGTCATGGTGTAAGATATCAAGGGAAATACAGACCAGATTAATTATATACAAAATCATCCTTAGATGTTAATGGACCCCAGTAGGATGGCCAAACTAAAACTGCGGGACTCAGATTCACGTTGGCGAAGCGATAGCAGTAAAGGCACACCCTTGCACATGCTTTATGATTGTCAACTGACCCAGAACTTATGGAAGAATATGAAAGGATTTGTCAACAAAGTACTGGGTACAAAATTTGTGCACTTTGTGTACTAGGAGTAGGTGTGAGGGGGGATGGACGAACAGTTCAGCAGACCCTGTGGTGTAGACTGGCCTTCTTCACAGACTGCAGAATCATACTTAGACGCTGGAAAACTGATAATACCATGCCTGTTAGTGAACGGATGGGGGAAAGGACTAAAATAGCTACTTATGAACAATCTATCTTAAAAATTAATACTCAACTAAATACATTGAGAAGACATGGGGCCCCTTCATGGATGAATATTACATAGAAAAGAGTAAACTGAACGGATGGTAATGTGTGTTATTTTCATGACGATATACTGGACTTGTATCTTGGCATCATAAAGTGTGTTTATTTTTATAGTGATATGTGACGCCTGTGCTGCTGTCAGTGTCTTAATGCCTTAGCCTGTGTCTTTTTTCTTTTTCTTTTGGAAAGATGAGTCATGTAATTGTTTACCATGGGTAAGAAGATAGACTCAATTCTGTCTTGTTTAGGTTTTGTGTCTTTTTTTAAATTATTCATTTATAATTGTTATTATTTTTATTTCTTGGATTTCAGATTGTTTGAATTCTGTTGTAAAAAAAAGGGGGGAAACTAATAAAAAAGTGACTTATAATTATCTGAAAGAGAGCAGGTTGTAAGTGAAGGACAAATTTCCTTATTGTTTTGGTTATAATAATACTATGAGTACTATTGGCTAATAATTTATATTGTGATCTGACCATTTCAGCCTTTTTCCTCAGATAATGAAGCAAAACCATCCTATATTCAGTTCTTTATGAGTCATAAATAAGAGACAAGCCCTGTATTGCTTTATTATTTGTTGTATATTAACTGGTAAATACTGTTGTAATAATTATTTATTAAATATACTGTTGAAGTGTGGGCTCAGTCATGGATAAGAAGTGTTTTTACAGCAGATGCTTCGACTTATTTTAGCTGAAAAATAGCATAGTTTAAATTACTGGCTGCTTTCCATTTAAGTTTGCAGTTCTAAGGTGGCCGTGGTTGTGCACTGTGGCTCAAAGATATCTCATGTAAAGGAGACGTTCCACCTGTACGTCTGCTGAAACAAGTCCAAACCTCTGCTGGGAGAAAGCTCTGTGGACACAACAAGCTCTGTGACTTCCAAGATCAGAGCTCTTCTCTCTTCACCAAGTGCCTCTTCACTCTCTCGCTCGCCTCGACTGCTGTGAAGCTGCTGACAATAAAATCGATCGCTGTCAACACGTTGTCATTCCCGATACCATGAGGGACTGGACTAGTGGGGAAACCTTCAGACGAGCACATGAGTCTCTGGTGGAGACAGGAGGCGAGGACTGTGTAAGATAATTTGCAGGTCTTCCTACATTTTCCTGTCACTTCTCAGTCTCAGGTGCTTCTTAATGTGACTTCATGGACACATTTGGTCAATAGGTTCATATTTAACAGTGTGGTGAGGGAAATAATTAGGAAAAACTAGTGTGTATTTCAACATTTCTAAAGCTAGAGGCTTTTTAAAGAGGCTGTTCAAATGGAAGTGTGGGGTGGGCCAAGTGTTCACAAATGTTATATCAAAGTTCTTTTATATATTTATTCAGTTATATTCATGTTTAATTCAGTTGCCTTACAGCTATTCATGTCAACCTCCAAAATTCTGCCTCGACTCTCCTCCACACAAATTTCTCATCTTCCGAGACAAGTGTGAGTTCAGGCCGAGTGTGTGCCCCTCGTGTTTACAGGATCTGATGACAGCCACCACTGGACGCTGAAGTTCCCCTGCTTCCCCGGCTCGGAGCCTCACCATAAGCCGAGGCTGGCTGCAGCAGGGTGCCACGCAGGGGTCACGGAGAGTTTGGTCGTTTGAACTCTCCGATGTTAGCTGAAGCATGGAGGCATCGATGCCCGCACCCCCTCGAGGCGCTGCTCCCGCTAAATCTGTGTCAAACTGCATGAACCCAGTGCATCTCCTCTGCGCTGCGAAATCACGAGAGACATCCGTTGCTCGCCTCTGCTGCTATGGGCTGATCAATGGGCCACCCACAGTTATTAAGCTGTGTAAATGACAATCGACAGGCTCTGGTAGGTGAGAAAGTGGGCGGCGGAATTGAGATGGGACCCATCGAATGACCTCTTTGTAATGTTTGATCTGAGTTCCAGTTTGTCCCATATGTGCACAGCATTGTGAAATCAGGGATATTAAACATGTTGATAGTAGTTTTAAATGAAATCCTATTCTGTAATATGAGAGTTCCTGCTGATTATTTTCCCCACTAAATTCTTTCTTTCTTCCTTCCTCCCTTCAAACTTTGCTCTTTTGTGGATTACTCGATAATATAAAGTTTCGGGTACCCAAATGCAGTGATGAAAAAATTCCAAGTGCACAGTTCGTCGCTTCACTCTTAGGAGCTCCCAAGCTTAAAAGAAAGTTTTGGAGACGCTGCCAGAGAACATTAAGAGCAGTTGCTTCCACCTTCAAAGGTCACACAAGACGACTTCACACTGCCTGAATCGGGTGGCAGGTGAAAAAAGAAAGCTAAACCGAGCGGCCGTTGAACATGAATTGAACGTGACTATTAGACACGCGGTGAGAGAAAGCAATCGCTCACTTTATAGCATGACACCCTAGTAACCTTTCTCAGCGTGGTTTAGTGGAGTTTGCTCTGGGTTCTTTCTGCCCCCAAGAGGTGAATTATATATATATAAAAATGCAGTTTCTTTTTGTATTAGTATCAAAAGACTCCACTTTCCAAGTCTCATTTTCTAGTCAGTAAATGTGAATAGAGTGGCATATAGAAGCATCCAATAAATTAAAAGCCTTCAGTGGCGTGGACATCATGTAATGCATGTTAAAACCAATAATTATACAAACTCTATGAGTGGCTAAACAAGCGTGAAGCATGAAGAAGCTTTGGCAACAGATGGAGTTTTACCCCAGTGTGGAGAAATCTCATGAAATGTACATCCAACCCTGCAATTAGTTAGTTGTGCTTCTCTGCCGCACACACACACACACACACACACACACACACACACACACACACACACACGCACTGTCATGCATTCTCAATCTGTTTACGGTTTGCAAGTGACACTGAAGGCCATTTGCTGACCTACAAAGAGGGCAGTGTTTGAGTAGCACTTAGTGGGAACGCTGGCGTCCAGATGCCCCCTTTTCTTTGCTCCGCGGCGAAAATAGGTCAGAGGTCAGGGGAAGACCAATGAGCGGCGAGGATCCACACAATCAGCAGCGGGTATCGTGGAGGAGAACAATGAGCCTGGCCTGCTTGTTCATGCCATGTTTGCTATGGGTCGGCTTGCCCTCGAACACATATGTGACACCACAGGCGAGAACCTTGACGTCCACACGAGAAGCCTGTGAGGAGGGTGAGACAGCAGTAAAGCTGACAGAGTGTCTCAGTCACAGGTTCTACACGCCATGGAAATGTTCATTAGGAAGTCATTTAAAGGTCTGACACTGAGTGGCTTCTAAAGGTATAATGATGGACTCAGTGTTACACATTATACTGGACTAGTGGTAGTGAGATACAGCATTACTATGTGGCTGCACAGCTGCAGTCAGGGCCACCTTAGTCAAGTATTCATCAGTTCAACTGCGAGGATAGTTGGGCTAAGGAAGGCTGTGTCTGCAACCACACTTTATTGCCTGCATAGTGTGCATCATTTATCCTCCACCATTTTATTTAGGTGTAAAATTTATGCTCTGCATTGTGCCCAGAACAATTCCAGTAATGGAACAAAGATGGTAGTGTCCAGAAGAGAGATGAACACTACTCTGTGGTACAATCAGTCAAACAAACTTCAATCATTTTTATAAAGCTTTACTCAGCTCACCCAGAAGACTGATAAGCTGATAATTAGAACAAGTAGAGAGTAAAATAAAGGTAGATTTAAAAAAAGATTAAAAAGACGAAGCATTAAAATAAAACAGGGTTATTTCATCTCAAATCACCAGAGGCCTTCAGCTCGACCATCTCTGATTTTAATTTATAACAAACTATAGATGTTTAAAATATTATCTGTGTAATTTTAGAGAGATAGATATTAATATTTCGTTTTTCCCCCTTCAACCTGCTTTCAACATGTTTTTTGGCACATTAAACTTTCAACCTGAACGACAATATCACAGAAAACTATTTAAGATAAAAGCCTGAAATTCTTACTGTCTTTTAATTTTATTATGCCATTGATTTAGAATCCATCACACCGAACAAGTAAATCAAATACTCTCTGATTGTGGATGAGTTAAAATCTGAAAAAGAGCAGTTATGAAAAGTCCCATCTTTGAGCACATATTTAAAAAACTGATAATGCAGAAGTCAGTGATATTTTTGTGGCTGCATGTCTCAATAATACAAAACATAGATAATAATTCTTAATGAGAAATACTTGAAAAATTTTAAATATTTTGCTGAACTTTTATAACTGATTGAGCAGGTATGACGAGCTTTACCACTAAAACAAAAGTACTGCTAGATAGCCTGATCCAAGCAGAACACAGTTCTGGGGTTTCAAAATAGGTCTCCAAATATAACTAAGACAATATATTCTTAATAAAGACATTTTTAAAAAAAAATTTTGACACCAAATTTTTTTTAATTTCAATTCACCCTTTATCAGAGAATACTTGATCAATAAAACTGATCCTGAATCAATGCCACGATAGGAAAAAAATTATCTGTAAAAGAATCAAGCTTTAATCTTTAGTACACTGCAAATTACTTGACACTTGCCAAGATTTAAAATCTTATTTTCAGACATGATAGATAATTTGGCTCATTTTAAAAGTTAATTACTCATTTTTAGTCCTTGATTTTACAGTACAATCTTAGATTTGAGAAAAAAAAAAACTTATATCAAGATTTATTACCAAGTAAATTTTACTTGCTGCATGGACAGATAATTTCACTGCCTTTAAGTCATTTCTTCTCAAATTCAGTGTTTTTATCTTATATTTAGGCTACTCTTTTTTGCAGTGTACTTCCTGAGACATTGTCGTTCAAACATAGTCTCAAATTTAAATGTAAAGAAAACATGCTGAAAGTGTGTAGATGGGCAAGTTTTTTACATATATATATAGATATATATACAGATATATATATAGATATATATAACTATATCTATCTGTCTATCTATCTATCTATCTATCTATCTATCTATCTATCTATCTATATATATATATATATATATATATATATATATATACATATACCTTATATATATATTAGATAGATAGATAGATAGATAGATAGATAGATAGATAGATAGATAGATAGATAGCTATAGATAGATGTTACATAAAGTATTTGATAGAATAAACTAATATTTCATAAATATCTTTGAAAAGAAAGTTAAAAAAAAAAAAAAAAAGCAAATCAGAGATGGCCAGTCAGAATGTGTTCTGAAGATCTGATTATTTCAGATGGAAAGACCCAAAAATAAAAACGACATAAAATTAAATTAAATGACAAAGCACAAAAATACACTAAAATAACAGACACTAACTGACCTGACAATGCAAACACAGATCACTACTGTGCAGTATGCAGCAGTGAATGATGATGCAAAATAATGGTGATATATAAGGGGCTGGATTGGACCTTAACTAAGAATTCACTGCTCATTGTAGAATCAGCCAAGGACTCTAAGCACAGAGAGAGAAAAGTGAAAGAGTGAGCAAGCAAGTGACTCTGGACACAGGAAGTTTTTTTGTTCCCAGTAGGAAATTGATCAAATAAAGTGCAACGAAAAATGTTAGGATTTATTTTCTTTTAAATTCACAGAACTTTTAGATTGATAGTTGATGGACTGTGGTGACATTCACAAAGACATTCTGAGAATAACATACATCTGTGGAAACTTAAATTGCAGATAATGGAAAGAAAGTTTTACTGTGTTCAGAGACAATAAAAGTGGTTTCAGATTTTTGCCAAATCCTTATTTAGCAGTATCATTTTAAAGTGACTAAAGCCAGTGAATGCATCGTCTCTTCCTCTGTCTACACAGGTCTGGAAAGCATTTTGACTTCTTGTACACAAACTGCAACACAAAACCTGTAGTACATTCTGAGTCAGGACAGACTGAGGCAAATCAGTTGCTCCACGTGTAAAAAGAACCAGGGAGCTCGTGGTGTTTCAGTCGACATCGACCAATCTGCAGGAGTTCTTTAAAGATAAGACAACTGATCAGCACCTATGTGTTTTTGCAGTGTTCGTACACCGTGTCCACAGGTGAAATCCTTTAAAGGTTTTCAACTGTCATGGCAATTAAAAGTATTGATTAGTAGTGATTAACCTCCACACTACCTTATTGACAAATAGATGAAACTCTACACTGTTACTTCCTTTTGAATGTGGGTTTTTGACACAGGTATTGGTACACTGTAATTTCAAAGTGGACAGTACACCATGTCACTAACTGCTAGTTTCGCTAATGATGTGACTACTAGCATCATAGTAAACACCATATGGAGAAGTTAACAACCAGAGCAGGTCCATAAAAATTTTGTGTCAAATAATTAAAGGGGAAAATGTTCCTAAAGATAATGTTACTTTATAGCAAAATAGGAAAAAAACAAACAACAAAATAAAAAATCAGTCTCTCTGGAGTTTTTGCTCATCAGGAAGTTTGAGCTCACCTGGTAGACTCCTTAAACTGGCCTGAACCCTTCACCTAATTAGGTTTGCTTTCCTTTAATTCTTTGTTTTACTTAGGTAAAATAGTAACAGTTCATACGACAGACTTGGTTCTTATTTATGAAAGAGATTACGAAAAGAGATTAGCACATTTATGCCAAGAAAGCAAGGGGAAAGCATGAACGATCCCCAGAGCTGCCGTGCATTTTAGTCTAACGAGGCTACTGCTGTTAGGAAAATTGGTTATCTCTGGCTCCTCTGCACTGGATTCCTCTCCGTCTGATTGCTGATCATTTGTCAAGAAATGTTGTTTAGAAATAAAGCCTTTGAAATTGAGGTGCTTCGAGGTCGATTTTTTCCCCCCTCCTGTTTTAATAGCAGCCCTGCAGCTCACTGTAATTGTTTCATCATCATGTCTGTCCCTCAGTGTGCCAAGTGGCCTGTTTACATTGTTTGTGTGGTTTTTAAAAAGAAAAAAAAAGCTGCAGAAAAAAATGACACTGAAGGTCTGTGCGATGCTGTAATTGAGTGTCACATATCAGCGCATTTGCTGGAACATTCCTCATGCAAAAACCATCCCTGCCATTGCTCCCATGTGTTGCAGTCAAGTTAGCATCCCGGCAATTGGCACCAGTTAATTTTCCACTTTTCCCTCTCTAATGCTCCTGGCTTGACATCCTGGCAGGCAGCACAACATTTTATTTATTTATTTTTTTTGCCATCCACAGAGCATCACAAACCGAGACACTGCAGCCTGACGTTTTTCCCCAGCGACCTAAATTGATTGCAATTTTGTATCAAGGATGGAAAGTCTTGTGGGTTTTGTGTTGGTGGCAACTGTTGGCAAGACGGCAGAGACTTGGCAGACAGAAATCAAGAAAGAAAAAAAGGAAGGAGGCCAAGATGCGACACAAGCCAACTGTGTTATTTACTTTAATAGGCTTTTTCTCTTTGCTGGAAAACAGATGACAGTTAGCAGTACACAGGGGGAGATTACCAGCATATCTATTATAAGTCTCATAATAATTCATCATGCAAGCTCTGTGTCTGTCACACACTACGGTGTTGTTTCCTCTTGTGTTCACCACAAGCACGGCAACATAAGCCAGTCCAAGGTGTTCAGCTGCTTAAGAACACTTCACATATGAAAAACACTTCATATGAGGGTGGTTGAACGCTGCTGGATTGGACCCCAGACTCAGACACCTGGAAAGTGGAATGGAGCACTAACGCCATCTAGTGGTGAGGGCTCATCACCACAGACCAGGGTTTCGCCGATGATGTGATTGTAACTGAAAAGCAAGAAGGCATTTTTCATGTTCGTTCTAAGTGTACACATGCAGCTGTCCAAAACTATACAGGCCTCTTCTTAACTGCAGACACTTTGACTTTTCATAGCAAGAAAAACAGATAAAAGTGCTCCAGTGAGACGAGACAAAGTAACAGAGATACCAAGACCCTGAAACTGAAACATCAGTCTGGTTAATTACACCTGTGCTTTTCCTTTAGTTAAAATGTCTGTTGGTAAAGCATCAGTTATTGTTCTACCTTCAAGCGATATGTAGTGAAAAGCACTTGGAGAGTCTCTGGATCTTACAGCTGCTGTTTTCCTGTCTGTAATGTCTTTATAATTATAATATCACTCGACAGCTTGTTAATGTCAACTTTCATTACACATAACCACATGTAACCCTGTCAAAACATATCTGTCACCGACAACATCTGCAGCTGATCTCATCTGACACAACGATCTGATGATGACCTTTACCGGATGGACTTAATGAGGACTGTAAAAAGTGATGGCAATGAATTTGTCCTGATAATGTCGACCTAAAAGTCTAAAAGCATAACTTAACTAAATGTCATTTTTAACTTATGCAGCTGTTCATCACAAAACACAGAACATGAGGCACTGTAATCAAACGTCTAAAACTTTCCACTTGTTTTCTTTCATCATGGGCCTTAATCATCAGCCAGTATGTGGGGTTAGGAGACTGTGAATCCGACATGGCTGTCTGCTGTAAAGGGGCACCACAGAGAACAGTCCTGGTTCTCTTCCTCTTTACTTTCTATACTACAGACTTCACATACCAGTCCATAGAGGATGACAGGGAGTACAGAGAACTGACCCAGGGCTGGTGCCAGCAGAACCACCTCCAGATCAATGCTGGGAAAACTCATGGTGGACTTCTGCAGGTGCAAACACACTCAGCTGACTCCAGTGAACATCCAGGGAATGGACATCCTTTTTTGATTTCTTCTTCTGTGCAGTGATATTCTGGGGCAGCAGCATCATGACAGTAGACAGGAAACCAACTTGTGAAAAAGGCCAGTTCTGTCCTGGGATGCCCCCTCATCCCTGTGGAGCTTGTGGGAGAAAGTTAGTTGTCCCTGTTGGAGAACATGTCCCACCGTCTCCAGAACACTGCAGCACTGGGCTGCTCCTTCAGACACTGGCTGCTTCACCTGAAATGTGAAATAGAGACACCACAAGTCCTTCATCCTGCTGCTGTCAGACTTTACAACCAGCACTGCCATATTTCACTCTGGTGCAACGTCAGTGCAATTAAACATATACATGTTTTGTACATTTTGTGAAGCGAACTTGTGACTGGTGGGTCGCCGGTTCGAGTCCCCGGGCTGGCAAGCGGTTGAGGTGGAAAGGTGAGAGCGAACGCTTGTCCCAGTCACCAAAACTGTGGGCCTTTGAGCAAGGCCCTAAACCCCTGTCTGCTCCCTGGGCACTGCACCGCGGCAGCCCACTGCTCCTAGTATGTATAGTTAAGGTTAACTATGAATAGGATGGGTCAAATGCAGAGAAGGAATTTCCCCAAGGGATCAATAAAGGTTAGAATATAGATAGACAGACAGACGGACGGACGGACGGACGGACGGACGGACGGACAGACAGACAGACAGACAGACAGACAGACAGACAGACAGACAGACAGACAGACAGACAGACAGACAGACAGACAGACAGATAGATAGATAGATAGATAGATAGATAGATAGATAGATAGATAGATAGATAGATAGATAGATAGATAGATAGATAGATAGATAGATAGATAGATAGATAGATGGATAGATAGATAGATAGAGTGTTTGTTCAAGGATCTCCTCTCTGCAACTGTCACCAGGGAGTCCAGCTTCATGCCAATCACAAAGCCAGCTCGCCTGATCACTTTCTCCAACCTGTTGGAGTTCTTCTTTGATGTACTGCTACCCCAGCACACCACAGCATAAAAGAGAACACTGGCGACCACAGTCTGGTAGAACATCCACAGGAGTTTCCTGCAGATGTTAAATGATCTCAGCCTCCTCAGGAAGTACAGCTTAGGTGGTCTGTGTTGCATGTAAAGTCCAGCTTATTGTCCAGCCACACCCCAAGGTACTTGTAGCTGCCTACAATCTTGACCTTGTTGCCCCTGATCGACACTGGATGTAGACATGGTCTGGATTTCCCAAAGTCTATGACCAGCTCCTTGGTCTTAGAGATGCTGAGCTGTAGATGGTTTTTGTCACTCCAGGCAACAAAGTCTTTCACCAGACTCCTGTACTCACCCTCTCTATCATCCCATACATCCCACGATGGCTGTGTCATCCACAAATTTCTGGATGTGACACAGCTCTTAACTGTAACACACTTGAATATGTGCAATATCAATATCTTCTACTCATGAAAGAGTCTGTGCAATATCATCACTTTCACATTCAGTGAAATTTAAATTTCCACACTTGGAAAAGTCTGTACATTATTAGTAGTACTCTCGTGTAAGGTCCTGTTAATTTTGCGACTGTTGTCCCTACATTTTTGCACACTATCCCCTTTACTACAATGCAAATGTATTTATATTTATAATTAATAAAGGCTTATCTTATCTTATCTTATCTTATCTTATCTTATCTTATCTTATCTTATCTTATCTTATCTTATCTTATCTTAATGCTCATTTCAAGGCACAGGCAGTGCTTCTCCAACAAAAAAAACCTAACTGTTAGTTCTGGTTATACATTTACTCTACACAAACCACAAAATATAATTTGAGTTATATGAGTAATTTCTACAGATCAAAGGCCTGAAACAATGTTAAGGAATGGATGTTGAAGGTGATTTTGTTTCTAAAGTTTTCTTCGTTCTTAAAATGCAACCATCAACTTGGGTTTTTTTTTATTCTGAATGAGCCCTATGTACAGTTTAATACGGCACGTTTCATTTCTTGTTCATTTTCATGGAGTTTTCGAGTGAAAGCGTGAAAACAAGACAAGGAAATCCACCGTGAGACATCAACACTAGATCAGATGAATATTGCCTAAATGCTAATTAAACAGTTATGTTCAATATTTAAATTAGTGTTGCAAATTTAAATTCTGCCTCAGAAATGA
>CM045450.1:5749872-5834872 GCA_024666655.1 Dascyllus trimaculatus
ATTATCTGAAAGAGAGCAGGTTGTAAGTGAAGGACAAATTTCCTTATTGTTTTGGTTATAATAATACTATGAGTACTATTGGCTAATAATTTATATTGTGATCTGACCATTTCAGCCTTTTTCCTCAGATAATGAAGCAAAACCATCCTATATTCAGTTCTTTATGAGTCATAAATAAGAGACAAGCCCTGTATTGCTTTATTATTTGTTGTATATTAACTGGTAAATACTGTTGTAATAATTATTTATTAAATATACTGTTGAAGTGTGGGCTCAGTCATGGATAAGAAGTGTTTTTACAGCAGATGCTTCGACTTATTTTAGCTGAAAAATAGCATAGTTTAAATTACTGGCTGCTTTCCATTTAAGTTTGCAGTTCTAAGGTGGCCGTGGTTGTGCACTGTGGCTCAAAGATATCTCATGTAAAGGAGACGTTCCACCTGTACGTCTGCTGAAACAAGTCCAAACCTCTGCTGGGAGAAAGCTCTGTGGACACAACAAGCTCTGTGACTTCCAAGATCAGAGCTCTTCTCTCTTCACCAAGTGCCTCTTCACTCTCTCGCTCGCCTCGACTGCTGTGAAGCTGCTGACAATAAAATCGATCGCTGTCAACACGTTGTCATTCCCGATACCATGAGGGACTGGACTAGTGGGGAAACCTTCAGACGAGCACATGAGTCTCTGGTGGAGACAGGAGGCGAGGACTGTGTAAGATAATTTGCAGGTCTTCCTACATTTTCCTGTCACTTCTCAGTCTCAGGTGCTTCTTAATGTGACTTCATGGACACATTTGGTCAATAGGTTCATATTTAACAGTGTGGTGAGGGAAATAATTAGGAAAAACTAGTGTGTATTTCAACATTTCTAAAGCTAGAGGCTTTTTAAAGAGGCTGTTCAAATGGAAGTGTGGGGTGGGCCAAGTGTTCACAAATGTTATATCAAAGTTCTTTTATATATTTATTCAGTTATATTCATGTTTAATTCAGTTGCCTTACAGCTATTCATGTCAACCTCCAAAATTCTGCCTCGACTCTCCTCCACACAAATTTCTCATCTTCCGAGACAAGTGTGAGTTCAGGCCGAGTGTGTGCCCCTCGTGTTTACAGGATCTGATGACAGCCACCACTGGACGCTGAAGTTCCCCTGCTTCCCCGGCTCGGAGCCTCACCATAAGCCGAGGCTGGCTGCAGCAGGGTGCCACGCAGGGGTCACGGAGAGTTTGGTCGTTTGAACTCTCCGATGTTAGCTGAAGCATGGAGGCATCGATGCCCGCACCCCCTCGAGGCGCTGCTCCCGCTAAATCTGTGTCAAACTGCATGAACCCAGTGCATCTCCTCTGCGCTGCGAAATCACGAGAGACATCCGTTGCTCGCCTCTGCTGCTATGGGCTGATCAATGGGCCACCCACAGTTATTAAGCTGTGTAAATGACAATCGACAGGCTCTGGTAGGTGAGAAAGTGGGCGGCGGAATTGAGATGGGACCCATCGAATGACCTCTTTGTAATGTTTGATCTGAGTTCCAGTTTGTCCCATATGTGCACAGCATTGTGAAATCAGGGATATTAAACATGTTGATAGTAGTTTTAAATGAAATCCTATTCTGTAATATGAGAGTTCCTGCTGATTATTTTCCCCACTAAATTCTTTCTTTCTTCCTTCCTCCCTTCAAACTTTGCTCTTTTGTGGATTACTCGATAATATAAAGTTTCGGGTACCCAAATGCAGTGATGAAAAAATTCCAAGTGCACAGTTCGTCGCTTCACTCTTAGGAGCTCCCAAGCTTAAAAGAAAGTTTTGGAGACGCTGCCAGAGAACATTAAGAGCAGTTGCTTCCACCTTCAAAGGTCACACAAGACGACTTCACACTGCCTGAATCGGGTGGCAGGTGAAAAAAGAAAGCTAAACCGAGCGGCCGTTGAACATGAATTGAACGTGACTATTAGACACGCGGTGAGAGAAAGCAATCGCTCACTTTATAGCATGACACCCTAGTAACCTTTCTCAGCGTGGTTTAGTGGAGTTTGCTCTGGGTTCTTTCTGCCCCCAAGAGGTGAATTATATATATATAAAAATGCAGTTTCTTTTTGTATTAGTATCAAAAGACTCCACTTTCCAAGTCTCATTTTCTAGTCAGTAAATGTGAATAGAGTGGCATATAGAAGCATCCAATAAATTAAAAGCCTTCAGTGGCGTGGACATCATGTAATGCATGTTAAAACCAATAATTATACAAACTCTATGAGTGGCTAAACAAGCGTGAAGCATGAAGAAGCTTTGGCAACAGATGGAGTTTTACCCCAGTGTGGAGAAATCTCATGAAATGTACATCCAACCCTGCAATTAGTTAGTTGTGCTTCTCTGCCGCACACACACACACACACACACACACACACACACACACACACACACACACACGCACTGTCATGCATTCTCAATCTGTTTACGGTTTGCAAGTGACACTGAAGGCCATTTGCTGACCTACAAAGAGGGCAGTGTTTGAGTAGCACTTAGTGGGAACGCTGGCGTCCAGATGCCCCCTTTTCTTTGCTCCGCGGCGAAAATAGGTCAGAGGTCAGGGGAAGACCAATGAGCGGCGAGGATCCACACAATCAGCAGCGGGTATCGTGGAGGAGAACAATGAGCCTGGCCTGCTTGTTTATGCCATGTTTGCTATGGGTCGGCTTGCCCTCGAACACATATGTGACACCACAGGCGAGAACCTTGACGTCCACACGAGAAGCCTGTGAGGAGGGTGAGACAGCAGTAAAGCTGACAGAGTGTCTCAGTCACAAGTTCCACACGCCATGGAAATGTTCATTAGGAAGTCATTTAAAGGTCTGACACTGAGTGGCTTCTAAAGGTATAATGATGGACTCAGTGTTACACATTATACTGGACTAGTGGTAGTGAGATACAGCATTACTATGTGGCTGCACAGCTGCAGTCAGGGCCACCTTAGTCAAGTATTCATCAGTTCAACTGCGAGGATAGTTGGGCTAAGGAAGGCTGTGTCTGCAACCACACTTTATTGCCTGCATAGTGTGCATCATTTATCCTCCACCATTTTATTTAGGTGTAAAATTTATGCTCTGCATTGTGCCCAGAACAATTCCAGTAATGGAACAAAGATGGTAGTGTCCAGAAGAGAGATGAACACTGCTCTGTGGTACAATCAGTCAAACAAACTTCAGTCATTTTTATAAAGCTTTACTCAGCTCACCCAGAAGACTGATAAGCTGATAATTAGAACAAGTAGAGAGTAAAATAAAGGTAGATTAAAAAAAGATTAAAAAGACGAAGCATTAAAATAAAATAGGGTTATTTCATCTCAAATCACCAGAGGCCTTCAGCTCGACCATCTCTGATTTTAATTTATAAAAAACTATAGATGTTTAAAATATTATCTGTGTAATTTTAGAGAGATAGATATTAATATTTCGTTTTTCCCCCTTCAACCTGCTTTCAACATGTTTTTTGGCACATTAAACTTTCAACCTGAACGACAATATCACAGAAAACTATTTAAGATAAAAGCCTGAAATTCTTACTGTCTTTTAATTTTATTATGCCATTGATTTAGAATCCATCACACCGAACAAGTAAATCAAATACTCTCTGATTGTGGATGAGTTAAAATTTGAAAAAGAGCAGTCATGAAAAGTCCCATCTTTGAGCACATATTTAAAAAACTGATAATGCAGAAGTCAGTGATATTTTTGTGGCTGCATGTCTCAATAATACAAAACATAGATAATAATTCTTAATGAGAAATACTTGAAAAATTTTAAATATTTTGCTGAACTTTTATAACTGATTGAGCAGGTATGACGAGCTTTACCACTCAAACAAAAGTACTGCTAGATAGCCTGATCCAAGCAGAACACAGTTCTGGGGTTTCAAAATAGGTCTCCAAATATAACTAAGAAAATATATTCTTAATAAAGACATTTTTTTTTTAAAATTTTTTGACACCTGATTTTTTTTTAAATTTCAATTCACCCTTTATCAGAGAATACTTGATCAATAAAACTGATCCTGAATCAATGCCACGATAGGAAAAAAATCATGTGTAAAAGAATCAAGCTTTAATCTTTAGTACACTGCAAATTACTTGAGACTTGCCAAGATTTAAAATCTTATTTTCAGACATGATAGATAATTTGGCTCATTTTAAAAGTTAATTACTCGTTTTTAGTCCTTGATTTTACAGTACAATCTTAGATTTGAGAAACTTATATCAAGATTTATTACCAAGTAAATTTTACTTGCTGCATGGACAGATAATTTCACTGCCTTTAAGTAATTTCTTCTCAAATTCAGTGTTTTTATCTTATATTTAGGCTACTCTTTTTTGCAGTGTACTTCCTGAAACATTGTCGTTCAAACATAGTCTCAAAATTAAATGTAAAGAAAACATGCTGAAAGTGTGTAGATGGGCAAATTTTTTACATATATGTATATGTATATATATATATATGTATATTAGTGCTGTCAAAAATATCGCGTTATTAACGCGTTAACGCAAATCAATTTTAACGGCGTCAATTTTTTTATCGCGAGATTAACGCCGGCGGGGGTGGATGGGGCGGTGGCATGGTTGGCGAGGTCGAGGGAGAGGTGTTCGCCGTCAGAGTCAGATAGGATCTCCTGCTGGTGGTGGTACAGCAGTAATATTCTCGCTCGCGTTTCTGTCGGCTCCTTTTCCGGGTCCCGAACCGTGTGCCACTGGTCCAGATGCTCCGCCAGGTGACGGCGGCCTGGGGTGCGCACATGACGACTGACAAGACCAAAGTTATCTGTGTGTGTTGTCAGAGTGAACTGAGTTTTCATCCTAGCACATCCAGTCTGTAATACCACTTGATGGCCAAACACAGCTGACGCGAATTCTCCGCCTCCTCCTAGTATAAAATGATAATTTAAGGGACATTTAGAACAGATAAAAAATGTGCGATTAATTTGCGATTAATCGCGAGTTAACTATGACATTCATGCGATTAATCGCGATTAAAAATTTTAATCGATTGACAGCACTAATGTATATATATATATATACATATGAATATAAGATAGATAGATAGATAGATAGATAGATAGATAGATAGATAGATAGATAGATAGATAGATAGATGTTACATAAAGTATTTGACAGAATAAACTAATATTTCATAAATATCTTTGAAAAGAAAGTTAAAAAAAAAAAAAAAAAGCAAATCAGAGATGGCCAGTCAGAATGTGTTCTGAAGATCTGATTATTTCAGATGGAAAGACCCAATAATAAAAACTACATAAAATTAAATTAAATGACAAAGCACAAAAATACACTAAAATAACAGACACTAACTGACCTGACAATGCAAACACAGATCACTACTGTGCAGTATGCAGCAGTGAATGATGATGCAAATAATGGTGATATATAAGGGGCTGGACTGGACCTTAACTAAGAATTCACTGCTCATTATAGAATCAGCCAAGGACTCTAAGCACAGAGAGAGAAAAGTGAAAGAGTGAGCAAGCAAGTGACTCTGGACACAGGAAGTTTTTTTGTTCCCAGTAGGAAATTGATCAAATAAAGTGCAACGAAAAATGTTAGGATTTATTTTCTTTTAAAGTCACAGAACTTTTAGATTGATAGTTGATGGACTGTGGTGACATTCACAAAGACATTCTGAGAATAACATACATCTGTGGAAACTTAAATTGCAGATAATGGAAAGAAAGTTTTACTGTGTTCAGAGACAATAAAAGTGGTTTCAGATTTTTGCCAAATCCTTATTTAGCAGTATCATTTTAAAGTGACTAAAGCCAGTGAATGCATCATCTCTTCCTCTGTCTACACAGGTCTGGAAAGCATTTTGACTTCTTGTACACAAACTGCAACACAAAACCTGTAGTACATTCTGAGTCAGGACAGACTGAGGCAAATCAGTTGCTCCACGTGTAAAAAGAACCAGGGAGCTCGTGGTGTTTCAGTCGACATCGACCAATCTGCAGGAGTTCTTTAAAGATAAGACAACTGATCAGCACCTATGTGTTTTTGCAGTGTTCGTACACAGTGTCCACAGGTGAAATCCTTTAAAGGTTTTCAGCTGTCATGGCAATTAAAAGTATTGATTAGTAGTGATTAACCTCCACACTACCTTATTAACAAATAGATGAAACTCTACACTGTTACTTCCTTTTGAATGTGGGTTTTTGACACAGGTATTGGTACACTGTAATTTCAAAGTGGACAGTACACCATGTCACTAACTGCTAGTTTCGCTAATGATGTGGCTACTAGCATCATAGTAAACACCATATGGAGAAGTTAACAACCAGAGCAGGTCCATAAAAATTTTGTGTCAAATAATTAAAGGGGGAAATGTTCCTAAAGATAATGTTACTTTATAGCAAAATAGGGAAAAAAAACAAACAAAATAAAAAATCAGTCTCTCTGGAGTTTTTGCTCATCAGGAAGTTTGAGCTCACCTGGTAGACTCCTTAAACTGGCCTGAACCCTTCACCTAATTAGGTTTGCTTTCCTTTAATTCTTTGTTTTACTTAGGTAAAATAGTAACAGTTCATACGACAGACTTGGTTCTTATTTATGAAAGAGATTACGAAAAGAGATTAGCACATTTATGCCAAGAAAGCAAGGGGAAAGCATGAACGATCCCCAGAGCTGCCGTGCATTTTAGTCTAACGAGGCTACTGCTGTTAGGAAAATTGGTTATCTCTGGCTCCTCTGCACTGGATTCCTCTCCGTCTGATTGCTGATCATTTGTCAAGAAATGTTGTTTAGAAATAAAGCCTTTGAAATTGAGGTGCTTCGAGGTCGATTTTTTTCCCCCTCCTGTTTTAATAGCAGCCCTGCAGCTCACTGTAATTGTTTCATCATCATGTCTGTCCCTCAGTGTGCCAAGTGGCCTGTTTACATTGTTTGTGTGGTTTAAAAAAAAAAAAAAAAAGCTGCTGAAAAAAATGACACTGAAGGTCTGTGCGATGCTGTAATTGAGTGTCACATATCAGCGCATTTGCTGGAACATTCCTCATGCAAAAACCATCCCTGCCATTGCTCCCATGTGTTGCAGTCAAGTTAGCATCCCGGCAATTGGCACCAGTTAATTTTCCACTTTTCCCTCTCTAATGCTCCTGGCTTGACATCCTGGCAGGCAGCACAACATTTTTTTTTATTTATTTATTTTTGCCATCCACAGAGCATCACAAACCGAGACACTGCAGCCTGACGTTTTTCCCCAGCGACCTAAATTGATTGCAATTTTGTATCAAGGATGGAAAGTCTTGTGGGTTTTGTGTTGGTGGCAACTGTTGGCAAGACGGCAGAGACTTGGCAGACAGAAATCAAGAAAGAAAAAAAGGAAGGAGGCCAAGATGCGACGCAAGCCAACTGTGTTATTTACTTTAATAGGGTTTTTCTCTTTGCTGGAAAACAGATGACAGTTAGCAGTACACAGGGGGAGATTACCAGCATATCTATTATAAGTCTCATAATAATTCATCATGCAAGCTCTCTGTCTGTCACACACTACAGTGTTGTTTCCTCTGGTGTTCACCACAAGCACGGCAACATAAGCCAGTCCAAGGTGTTCAGCTGCTTAAGAACACTTCACATATGAAAAACACTTCATATGAGGGTGGTTGAACGCTGCTGGATTGGACCCCGGACTCAGACACCTGGAAAGTGGAATGGAGCACTAACGCCATCTAGTGGTGAGGGCTCATCACCACAGACCAGGGTTTCGCCGATGATGTGATTATAACTGAAAAGCAAGAAGGCATTTTTCATGTTCGTTCTAAGTGTACACATGCAGCTGTCCAAAACTATACAGGCCTCTTCTTAACTGCAGACACTTTGACTTTTCATAGCAAGAAAAACAGATAAAAGTGCTCCAGTGAGACGAGACAAAGTAACAGAGATACCAAGACCCTGAAACTGAAACATCATTCTGGTTAATTACACCTGTGCTTTTCCTTTAGTTAAAATGTCTGTTGGTAAAGCATCAGCTATTGTTCTACCTTCAAGCGATATGTAGTGAAAAGCACTTGGAGAGTCTCTGGATCTTACAGCTGCTGTTTTCCTGTCTGTAATGTCTTTATAATTATAATATCACTGGACAGCTTGTTAATGTCAACTTTCATTACACATAACCACATGTAACCCTGTCAAAACATATCTGTCACCGACAACATCTGCAGCTGATCTCATCTGACACAACGATCTGATGATGACCTTAACCGGATGGACTTAATGAGGACTGTAAAAAGTGATGGCAATGAATTTGTCCTGATAATGTCGACCTAAAAGTCTAAAAGCATAACTTAACTAAATGTCATTTTTAACTTATGCAGCTGTTCATCACAAAACACAGAACATGAGGCACTGTAATCAAACGTCTAAAACTTTCCACTTGTTTTCTTTCATCATGGGCCTTAATCATCACCCAGTATGTGGGGTTAGGAGACTGTGAATCCGACATGGCTGTCTGCTGTAAAGGGGCACCACAGAGAACAGTCCTGGTTCTCTTCCTCTTTACTTTCTATACTACAGACTTCACATACCGGTCCATAGAGGATGACAGGGAGTACAGAGAACTGACCCAGGGCTGGTGCCAGCAGAACCACCTCCAGATCAATGCTGGGAAAACTCATGGTGGACTTCTGCAGGTGCAAACACACTCAGCTGACTCCAGTGAACATCCAGGGAATGGACATCCTTTTTTGACTTCTTCTTCTGTGCAGTGATATTCTGGGGCAGCAGCATCATGACAGTAGACAGGAAACCAACTTTTGAAAAAAGCCAGTTCTGTCCTGGGATGCCCCCTCATCCCTGTGGAGCTTGTGGGAGAAAGTTAGTTGTCCCTGTTGGAGAACATGTCCCACCGTCTCTAGAACACTAGCAGCACTGGGCTGCTCCTTCAGACACTGGCTGCTTCACCTGAAATGTGAAATAGAGACACCACAAGTCCTTCATCCTGCTGCTGTCAGACTTTACAACCAGCACTGCCATATTTCACTCTGGTGCAACGTCAGTGCAATTAAACATACACATATTTTGTACAGTTTGTGAAGCGAACTTGTGACTGGTGGGTCGCCGGTTCGAGTCCCCGGGCTGGCAAGCGGTTGAGGTGGAAAAGTGAGAGTGAACGCTTGTCCCAGTCACCAGAACTGTGGGCCTTTGAGCAAGGCCCTAAACCCCTGTCTGCTCTCCGGGCGCTGCACCGCGGCAGCCCACTGCTCCTAGTATGTATAGTTAAGGTTAACTATGAATAGGACGGGTCAAATGCAGAGAAGGAATTTCCCCAAGGGACCAATAAAGGTTAGAATATAGATAGACAGACAGACAGACAGACAGACAGACAGACAGACAGACAGACAGACAGACAGAGAGACAGATAGACAGATAGACAGATAGATAGATAGATAGATAGATAGATAGATAGATAGATAGATAGATAGATAGATAGATAGATAGATAGATAGATAGATAGATAGATAGATAGATAGAGTGTTTGTTCAAGGATCTCCTCTCTGCAACTGTCACCAGGGAGTCCAGCTTCATGCCAATCACAGAGCCAGCTTGCCTGATCAGTTTCTCCAACCTGTTGGAGTTCTTCTTTGATGTACTGCTACCCCAGCACACCACAGCATAAAAGAGAACACTGGCGACCACAGTCTGGTAGAACATCCACAGGAGTTTCCTGCAGATGTTAAATGATCACAGCCTCCTCAGGAAGTACAGCTTAGGTGGTCTGTGTTGCATGTCCAGTCCAACTTATTGTCCAGCCACACCCCAAGGTACTTGTAGATGCCTACAATCTTGACCTTGTTGCCCCTGATCGACACTGGATGTAGACATGGTCTGGATTTCCCAAAGACTATGACCAGCTCCTTGGTCTTAGAGATGCTGAGCTGTAGATGGTTTTTGTCACTCCAGGCCACAAAGTCTTTCACCAGACTCCTGTACTCACCCTCTCTATCATCCCATACATCCCACGATGGCTGTGTCATCCACAAATTTCTGGATGTGACACAGCTCTTAACTGTAACACACTTGAATATGTGCAATATCAATATCTTCTACTCATGAAAGAGTCTGTGCAATATCATCACTTTCACATTCAGTGAAATTTAAATTTCCACACTTGGAAAAGTCTGTACATTATTAGCAGTACTCTTGTGTCAGGTCCTGTTTATTTTTCGACTGTTGTCCCTACATTTTTGCACACTATCCCCTTTACTACAATGCAAATGTATTTATATTTATAATTAATAAAGGCTTATCTTATCTTATCTTATCTTATCTTATCTTATCTTATCTTATCTTATCTTATCTTATCTTATCTTATCTTATCTTATCTTATCTTATCTTATCTTAATGCTCATTTCAAGGCACAGGCAGTGCTTCTCCAACAAAAAAAACTAACTGTTAACTCTGATTATACATTTACTCTACACAAACCACAAAATATAATTTGAGTTATATGAGTAATTTCTACAGATCAAAGGCCTGAAACAATGTAAAGGAATGGATGTTGAAGGTGATTTTGTTTCTAAAGTTTTCTTCGTTCTTAAAATGCAACCATCAACTTGGGTTTTTTTTTATTCTGAATGAGCCCTATGTACAGTTTAATACGGCACGTTTCATTTCTTGTTCATTTTCATGGAGTTTTCGAGTGAAAGCGTGAAAACAAGACAAGGAAATCCACCGTGAGACATCAACACTAGATCAGATGAATATTGCCTAAATGCTAATTAAACAATTCTGTTCAATATTTAAATTAGTGTTGCAAAGTTAAATTCTGCCTCAGAAATGAGATATTTGACGTCATTAGTTCAAGGTGAGAATGAAAACTGTAATTTATTCACTTCGTCTAAAATCTCTGATGGCATTAATCCGTCAACTGGACTCACAGAGGCGAGATACTGACAGCAAGGTATAAAGAGCAGCCAGATCAATCAGTCTGTTCAGAGCACGGGGAATTTCAGACAGATAATTCCTCACTCGCTCTGACATTTGCTTTGAAGTTTATCAAAGTTACTACAGGGAACAGGGTCACTGAAGGCTCCTTACCTTCGTCATCTTTCCAAACCTTTTAGGACAGTAAATTAAAAATAAATCTAGAGACATCAGACCACACTGTCATCTCCATTTCTCATAAACATTAAAGTACATGTTGAAGATCACTGAAGCTGTTCCAACCAACAGAGGTGAAAGCTGGGCGATAATTAGAATCTGTGATGCTGCAAAGGTTGTAGTGTGTATTTTGTCCACAAGAGATCAGTATAACCTGTTCAAAGCTGTACAGAAAGTTGATCAATGCTGTGAACACGCTCTCTCTTCTACTATTATTCCTCTGCCATTGCTGTGTGTGTAGGTGAGTAAAGCACACTTGCAGTAACGGCTGAAGACAAGGGATCTGGCCACTGAAGTCTGTGATAAAACACTAAAAAGTGAAATGTAACAAAGGTGAAATCAGAAAAAGTTGAAAGCCATCACAAACCACAGCTCAACAAAAGGATTTGAAATAATTAATAGATCCAGTAGGTACAAGAAAAGTGGATATGCAGTGGAAAATGGGAAAGGGGCTGCATTCACATAACCCATTATTCATGTACTGCAAAGTATAGACCAGTGGTTCTCAACTGGTGGGTCGGGACCCAAAAGTGGGTCGCGAAGCCATTTTTACAGGGTCACAGAAGCATGCCCCCCTCCAAAGAAGTAGTGGTACAAAGTCTTTTATTTTGAAGGGCGTGCTTCTTATGACACAGTTTGCTTTCAATAGCAGGATATTTAGTGATGGTGACACCAGTAGCAGCCCACTGTTAACCTCTAGATTTGGCTTTGACAGCTAATTGGAGAAATTTATGCTAAAACGTCCCAAAAATGAACCAAAATGTGCTCAGAATCTGTCAAAATGGGCCAAAATATGCCCAGAATATGGCAAAAGCATCCAAATATACCAAAATGAGCAAAAAATAAGCCAAAATTTTCCTAATTTGTATCAAAATGTGTTGAGACCACACCCAAATGAACCTTAATTTGTTTTCCTGAACAGCAAACTTCAACAATTTGGGTAGTGACTGTTATTAATAGAGACATAGTGGGTCCTGAGGCTGGACCAGTTGAGAACCACTGGTATAGACCACCTGAGTTGCACCCTCTATGCAGCCTCATCAACACAGAATTTAGATTGTAGTTATTCATTTAGTAGTCAAAACCATAACAGTCCACGAGATGTAACAATAAAAAGGATAAAATGCTTGCAGTAACATCAGCAGTAGAGCCACAGTGAAATAATACTGATTTGCTGTTGCTGTAATAATGGAAGCCCCAGTCAGCTCTTAACTGGGGCTTCTGTATAACAGAAAAGTTTCATCTTCAAATACAGAAAACAAACCCACAACTGCTGTTAGAATTTGGGTTCCCACAGCTAATGACCCAGCAGGTGCATTTACAGGGTGTTCAAATAAAAAAAAAAAACCTTTATTTGTCCCCAAGAGGCAATTCAAGGCACACAGAGCAGCATTACAACAAGAACAAAGAGTACAGATGAGTGTGCAACCCAATCAAGAGTATTCATAGAAGCCGACAAATGAAGGAAAGATGGAAGTAAAAAAGTAAAAATAAAAAGTACAGTAGAATTTTTTTTTTTTAAATATATGTATGTACAGTTTATAGGAACAGAATGCTTATATAGTGTGCGTTTATGTGCATTCACAATAAAGTGTCGGCAGAACAGAACAAGAAATAATGAAAATATGAAAAGAACTGACGGAGAAAAAAAGTGTAATAGTGCCAAACAATACAGAGTAAATAAGTAACAACTGTACATAGATATGGAACAGAGCTATGTGTGGACAAATACTGATCAATGGGGATGAAGTGGTGCAAAAGACAAGCGTACAACAGGAACTATATGATCAGAGCTATGAACCATTACTAAGGACAGGCAACGCTAAAGTGCAGTGGATTAATAATGATCAAAAAAGGATATAAGTAAATGTAAGAAAGTTTTTCTCTCAGCTTTGACAGTCTGCGTTGTGTGTGTGTGTGTGTGTGTGTGTGTGTGTGTGTGTGGGCGTTGGGGTTGGGGTGGAGGGTGGGGGAGTTAGGAGGAACTGAGGAGGTCAACAGCCGTGGGGACGTCGTCCTGAGGGGAGCCACTTGAATGGCGTGAGGGGTCCTGGAAGATTCTGTTGGCTAACTTGACTGTTTGCTGCTCACAGAATGAGGAAAGAGTTCTTTTTGGAAGTCCAGTGATCTTAGAGCAGACTCTGACGGTGCTCTCCAGGCGGTTTCTGTTCTGGAGGCTGATGGGATGGGTGTATAAGAGACTGACAAAGGATCATCTCCCCATTATGAAGAAAAACTTAAAGCATGGAAGCGTTTTGTTCTTCAAAATGCACCGTGAAAACGGTGGGCAGCACATAATGATTCAGTAGACGGCAAACAGGGTAAGAAACTGCAGTCCAACTGTGTACTCCCTCTTATTACACAGTGCAAAATGTTTTGGTATTGACGCCTTCAAATACTTTCCTCAGTTTGAATTGTGACACTTTGTGCTGTCAAAGGATGTATAGTTTGCGCTTGGGCCGATGCCATTCAGAAAACAACTGCAGCACAGCATCTTTCATGTGGGGGTTTTTAACTGTAATTGTTACGGAAATGGCAAAAGAAAAAACAGCTGCCGAGGCAGAACAATTACTACTCTGTCAAACAGCAAAAGATGACAAAAAACAAACTTTGCCCAGAGTTATTCACGCAGATTTGGCCACCGGAGCAGTCACGTTGAACAACTCTCCTGCATCATAGCAATTCAGACTCTGACTATTCTTGTCAGGCAGTGGCCACAGCAGGTGTCTCCTTATAAAACAAACACAGGTTTGTCACTCAAGTGAAAACTGTTCGAAGACAGTCAAGTCTTTTTGTTTTCTTTAGATACAATCTCATTTCTGCCTGCATTCTGGCTGAACAGACCTTGAGACAGATAACAGGTAGCTTGGGTAGCTATCAAACGATTCTAGGAAAGCAAATTCAATGTATGGAGTGATAGTCATTACAAAACAGGCAAAACAATTTATTCTACAGATAATGGTCCAACAAAGCCATTCGGAAGATAAAAGATGCTTCCCAAAAGTTGTTTTCATGGTCACAGATCTGACAAAACAATCGATGAAACAATCAGTCCAGAGAGACTAAAAGTGAGATGCTTTAAAAGTCCCATATTGTGCCCTTATTCAGCAAACTGACCAAAGTCTCACATGTCCCCACAGTTTTTCAGCTCAAAATTCTGCAAGGATGGTTTATTTCAAAACAGTTGTATAGCTTCTGGTTTCAGGGCTGTTCTAATCAGGCTGTTTCACTCTTAAAACCAATGAGCTGCTGCTGTCCCCGCCCCCTTCAGGAAAAAAACTCTCTCTGTGTCTGTGATCAGCAACTGCTGGTGAGTTGGGTGTTACATAGCACCTGGGTTGAATTCAAACTGACTGGTCAAGCTAGGAGGCTAATGGTAAAACGTCTTCAGATCTTAACAGCTTTACGCATCTATAAAGGCCTCGTCCACCCCTCTGCCGCAAACTGCAGCTCGAGCACACCAGCTCACCTCGACTCAGCTCAAACCCTGTAAAACTATTTTATTCAACACATTTGTAAGTTGAAATACTGGACTTACTCAGCCACACATGTTTTAACTGGAAAATGATTATGAAGAAGAATAATGACACAGATTTAAACCCAAAATTGCAAGTTGACAGGATTGGGTCCTCAAGTTTGTGACAGATGAAACCCTGGAAGTCTGAAATCGTGTTGTTTAGACTGTCATCATTACACTGCCCCTTTAAGGAGGCAGTGTTCAGCTATAGCAATGACTGCTTATTTGGCTCATGATGTGTCCTCCAGCATAGAAAAATACTGTTTGGACACATTAGCAAGGTTAAAAACTTGATTTTCAATGGAGGGATCCTCAGCACAGTGTGCACAATGGAAGAAGCTGAAGACGTATGTGGACAGTCTTTGGTGATTAAACTACATCATGGGGTTGTCATTTTTCAGGTGTGTAATCATACCATGAGGTGAGCAGAGATATCGCCCTAAGTGGTGTCTGGGCGGGGGTGAGGGATGGATGGCGGTGCAGGAAACTGGGGGAATGAGACGTGAGGCGGGACATCAGTCTGACACTGAAAGGACAGCTGACAGCAGCAAAGGCAGGGACATTTTTAAACTCTGATGGCAGCAAAATGACTGGCTTCCAGGAGGCCGTGGCAAAAGCTGATTGGTTTCGCTGAAAGAGTGAACACCCACAGTGCTGATAGAGCTGGGAGCAAGAAATGAAAAAGAGACAGCGTGAATATAGTCTTCTGGATTGAACATTTGCTAAACTTCACTTTAACTGCCATAGCGCTGTGCCATGTGGGGGTTACAAGCAGCAGAATATTTAATAAAACCAGCTGCATGGCAATTTCTATTTAACAACAAGCCAAGTCTGTTTCTGAACCTAGCCCCTTGCCTGTAGCAACATCATTTAAATGCATTTTTCATGCACCGCTACTGAGGTTAAGTAAAGCATGAACATTTTAGTAATGCACATGACCTTTGTCTCTGACTGCTGATGGGAAAACAAATGATTGGGTTTTCTGTTTCTAGTAGCTTTAGTTTGAGGATTAATGCTGCCAACTGCAGTAATCATACATTACATAGAGCATTTAATGAACAGAGAATTAATTATGGTAGAGTGATGCACGTGATGGTTTGGCAGATTCGTCTGAATGAGATAGCAAAGAAAAGGCACTGTAATGTGACCTTTAAGGGCAGTATGATACTTATGTGGCTGCAATTTAATAAATGAAAAGGAGATTTTTTTGCTCCCTTTTTTAGAATCATATTAACCCATTTACACTTATCTTACTAAAATTAAGCAGTGCAGTCTATTTTATTTCATTAAAATATACCCCACCATATAGCTTTACCGCCTTCTCTTTGTCCACAGCCTCAAATCCGATCAATCCCCGCGTAAAAACATATCTATCATCCAGATAAGGTATTAGTGTGGGGATTGTGTAACGCTCACATTATAGTGACCATTAAATACAGCAGACTCTCATATCACCAGTGATCTTCTACATAATCAAAGAGCCACAGAGCACAGCAGCTTGCAATAAGCCTGCAACTCCATGCAATAAGCCATGTGTACTAAAGAGAGCTGCCTACATATTCATCCCCCTCATCGTCTCTGCTGCTCGATGCCCCAAGAGCATTTCATTATTTTTAAAAAGCACAAATCCATGCGCACATGGTCGCAGGCATGAGAAGATTTATAACTATGGCATGCCGACTTTTTTGCATGACTGTTGTCACGGACAACAGGCTGCTTTGGGTCCTTATCTGTGTTCATCTATGTTTGCATTAAAATGCATCAGACCCACAAGTTGTTTTCCATGTTCCCGTTCAACATGAAATGAGAACACTGCAGATAATTAGGTCAGATGTCGTCTATAAATCCAAACCAGAGACGAGTCGGGGGAAAGAGTTTGGGCATCTTTAGATTTTTAATTTCTGCCAGACGGTTCCAAAGTCAGAGTCGTGTGACAGGAAGTTTAAAGACACCCGAACGATATACAGCTCTAGGTCGGTGAGTGAACGCGAGCGAGCCACCAGAGGCTTTTTAGGGATCCGAGGCATCTTTCTATCACGTCCTATTCTATTAGAGGATGTACTTTATATTAAACCGACAACCTCAAGACCCATAACCTCATTAATGGGCTGTAATCTTTCCCTGCCAGTAAAAAAAAAAAAAAAGAAAATTTTCAGCCAAGCAAATAGCTCCAGTTGGCTTTTTATTTTGTTCGGTGAACTTGTGCTCCAGAAACCGCAGGCCATGCAAATGCAACAGCAAAATAAAAACAGGGGACAAATGCTCACAGAACACACGCCACACACACACACACACACACACTGAGAGGGCACCTATTTTTGTGCCGTGGCAGATGTGGCCATTGGCTGCGATGGTTAATCCAGAATACTGGGTTTGATACAAGTAGGATTTAGTAGCCATAACCATGATACCAACATCTGTCAGCATCCCCTATCCGAGCTCCCAAACCCAGACGGGACAAAAGCGGAATATTTTTGTCTTGTTTTGATAAAGCGGAGGGGAAGGCAGTTAATAGATTCAGAACCTGAGGTAAGTGAACAAGGAATTAATCAATGTAGGATGTTTCGTGGCCTAGAAAAGAGGTGCTTGATTCACTAAAGCTTATGTAACATGTTTTCCCACAGCCGGGATTCTAGATGCTTTGTGGCGCATCACTTCAGTTACAAATGTTCTGTGTTTCTCATAGGCTTATGAATATTATTGAGGCTTCAATAATTACAACAACTTACGATTGTGTTGTTACTTATTTTCATGAATGCAACCAATCAGACACAGTTGCAAATGGACCTATGGTGCAAGTAATTGTAGTGATTACGTATTATATAAACATTTAGAAACTTGTTTTGTCTGGTCTGAAGTCCATAATTATTATATATGCTGAAACACAACGCTGAAATAATAATAATTAGGACGTCTAGCACTCATCTTGACTACATTATCAGTGGGAGAATCACTCCTAGCAAGATATTTTGAAGATGAAATCGCATTTTATTTGGATTGTTTGAGTGACAAGAGGTTATTTGGGGTAAAGGGCTCATTAAATGACTTGTTCCAAAGCTTATGTCTTATCAGTTAACACATACTTTGTTTCAGTCTCATCCTGGTTACATCTGATTACATGATAACTCTCTGTACTGAGTGTCTGCCTTTATGATTAGACCCATTGAAGCTAATGAACACATGAGTCATTTCAGATCTGCAACTGCAAAATTAAATTCAGAAGTGTTTGTCTTCCTCTGGCAGTCTGTTTGATTTTATCTTCAGTTGTACTCTTGTGCTGTTGTAATGTGCACATCGCTCTTTTAACACTATAACTTTTCATAAAACCTCTATTATGGACGAAAGTTCCATAGAAATGTGCCTTAGCTCTGTCACCACACAAAGCCGCCATCTGAATTGTCCTGTGTACTTTTCAGTCGCAGATTTGACGCAGGACGCTCTCAATGGCGCGCACGAATCGGCACAGTACGACCAATTGAGTCGAGAATGGCACAAAAGTGAGACGGCCATTGGACGCGAGGATTTTTAGACTGACTGATGAAATGAAATTTTAATGATGCTTGTAAAGAAAATGGGTCATTGCTGGCAGCAGACAGCACAGAAGGAAGAGCAAAAGTGAACACAAAGTAAAAGGCAATTAGCAGTTTTTATTGTTACAACATTAAGCAAATTGATTCTCAAAATGCACAATGTCCCAGAAAAATCACGATGAAATGTTAATCATAAAAACAAGCCAGTGGTTCCATTAAGTAAGGCTGTTGATGTGCTAGTACTTGTAAAGTCAGAACATTCAGTCACAAATTTTAGCATATTGAACTTAAGCCCTTTGGTAGCATGATATCTGAAGTGAAAAGAAAGAAAAAAAGCTGCGTAAACCTGCAGTTGTCTCACAGTAAGAGGCCTCTTTGTTACCCGTGTTGTTGGCATGGCTCTAGAGATGTGATTAGAGGATTGTTGGTCGACAGTTTTGGTCGAGATCCTCAAAAGCGCGACCAAAATTTGGAAAATTTGGTTCTGGTGTTTGTGTCCTCTTAGGTTTGATGATGAGGTCAAAGCATTCATTTGGTTAGGACTTTGGTTTGGGACCAGATGCCTACAAACATCTGCGTTCTCCATGTTTGTTGTGATTGTGAGTATTTTGGCATGCTGGTGTTAGTATTTAGCTTGTCGTAAATCGTGTACCATGATGTGAAGAAATCCTCAGCTGATACCTTCTTGTTTATATATAAAAAGGTTTATTAAAACAAGTTCAGCATCTTCAGGCTCCATGGTCTGCCTGGGGGAGATTCACAGCCACATAGAATCAGCACTAAGGGTAGCCCTTTCTATGGGCTTATAAAGAGGGGTAGTTTCATGAAACGAAGACAGAACATGTGGTACATGTCAGAAAGGACAACACCTATCCTATGTCTTCTCCATATTCAGTATTGAGCTTTAAATTCTGCATACCAAAGCCATGAGTCTGAAACTCCTACAGAACATCAGACACCTCAAGCTCAAAGCACTCTCTTCTTATTCCATCTAACATGTTCCGGATAAAGACTGTAACACCCTTCTGAAAATGCCATTTTCCACACAGGACCACCATGCTAATGCTGAAATGATGCAGCCAGATCAGCACACTGAGCTGCTCTGTAAGCAGCAACTCATTTCAGCTCGTTACCTCTGGCACACGGAATGAGAGCCAGAGTGCCAGGTCAGGTTTTAGCTCGGTGCTGAATATCTGATGGAGTTTTAATTGGTTTGGAGACCAAGAAATGTAGGGCAAACCTCAATCTTTTTTTTTCTCCTTGTGCCTCTTTGCAGTAAACATTCATAATCCAGTGTAATTCTCATAGTTTGACCTTAGAGTCACATTCACGACTATTTTTTTTTTGCAAGTCTGAAGTTCAGAAATGAATGTTGCAAGAAAACAACAGCCTTTCAGTAAGTGTTCTCAGATCCAATTTGAGCACCGAGGCGCAGCGGGTGCATTTTTAGCCTTTGTATGAACAGTTTTGTGACTTCCTGTTATTTTTTCCTGCTTCTCAACAAAGGCAGAAAATCCTTGGCTAGTCTAAAGAAATGTAATTAAGTCAAGTCGTAAGACTGTATGTGGCCTATTGTTCCCTTTCTTTATTTGATGTTGCTGCACAATGAAGCACCATAGTGGAAGTTAGGATTAGCAAATTAATATAAGACTCAAGTCTAATGAAAAACAACATGCTATTTTTCAGCCACTTATTCCACTTGAATGAATATTTTCTCTGACATTAGTGAAAAATGTACGAACCAAGCTGAAAGTTTGTCCACTTCAGACTCGGTGTTTATGAAAGTCCATGGAAAATAACCCTGGAAAACCTTCACACAAACAAACCTGCAAATCAAACACAACGCCGCTGTTGACTGAACTCGGCTTCTCAAGTTCATTGCACTTGACCGAGGAAGTGTTGCAATCACTGATGGGTTCTCTTAGAGCAAATTATTCAAAACAAACTGTTTTCTGACATTGATTTATGCAGCATGTTTTCTAGTCAGCTCTTTTCTGTAGTAGCTTTGTGGGGCCCAAATGCTTTTCAAATAAACATCACAGAACCAGGTTAATGGCCTCAACCGACAACACTTGAACCACTGAATGTATAAACATACATTTTACTAACCTTAAGGAAAATATAGGACATGCTCAATTTTAAGAAAAAAATTAAATGCATTTTGCAGTGAACCTACCTGTATATGAATTACAAGAATCTTTTTTCTTAAATTTCCTGGTTCACTGTAAAACCTGACAAGTTGATCTTGCTTCCAAAAAATGTAGGAAACTGATTACCTTAGTTATAAGGTATTGTTATAACAAGAAAACAAGTTTGTTTTCTTGAGAAAACGAGATAATTTTGTGGTTATCATGAGATAACGGATTTTGTTTTCTCGTTATAAAAACAAAATTATGTCGTTATAATGAGAAAACGGAAGAGAATTATCTCGTTTTCTCCAGAGAACCGAGCAAAAAAATTAAGTTGGACCATGGCTGTTTAGGGCTTCCGTAAAAATCAACTTAGATCGGCCTTCTAGATTTTACAGCAGTCCCACATCTCTTGATCATGAATGTACCTTATATGTAAATGTGTGAAGGTTTTCCAGGGTGACTAGTAAATGACGTCCTTTTGTGTGTCATAATCTCACTGAGCTAATGACAAACTCATTTACAAATACTAACAACAATATTAACTTGGTACAAAAAATGCAGAGGATAAACACATGAGCTATTTCTTGCATATGACTTTCGTTGCTTCAGTAACCTCACTATACACTGTAAAACATCATAGAGGGGTTTCGTCAGATCAGTTCTGTGGCACCATGCAAGAACCAGACCACCCACAAAATGTTCATTTGGAGAAAAAACAAGATGAGTTTTGATTTTTCTAAAATTAAATTTCCCTTTAAAAAAAAAATTTAAACAACACTTTGGAAATGGCATCTTTCTATGAGATGAACATTATGCAAAATTTACAAAAAGTAAACTTTGTCCCGGTCTCTGACTCTCAGAGCAAATCTATAACAATCTTCGAAACACAGAAACTATTTCCGTGCATGGACCAGATAACCAACATTACATTTTTCAAACAAGTAGTTCAGAAATACAATTAATTTTTTATGCAAAGAGTCTTGTTTGAATTGCATACAGATATCCATTTAATACATCATGTGAGCATTTAGCCTTCATTTTCCTCACTATCAGATGATGTTTGGTCACGTTCTGATTCGGAAACCTCTGAGACACTTTCCTAATCACTACTCGGTGCACTGCCAGACTGATCAATCCACCTTCTAAGACGTCTCAGACTTGGATTTGAGGATATCAGACTTTCACTGAAATCCCTATATTCAACAGGGATGTACTGACAGAGACTTTTTAAGTCTTTCACCTTGGCAGCAGTTATTCCTCTCCTAGCACTGTACAGCAAAGGCAACTAGACAGAACCCAGTGCCCCTCTAGTACCAGTTTGAACTTCCTGATCATTGGTTTGGTTTTGACTGTGTCATAACCCGGCCGCATGGCCATGACAAACAAAGGGGAGATACACACAAAGCAATGATATCCAAGACTTTTATTAAATAACAAAAGATTAACTCAAACTAACAATGTGATGGGTCGTCAGTAAAATCAGTAGTGTAGGTGAGTGCATGGGTGAAAGAATGGTGTGTGCAATGTCGTAGGGTGCAAGAAAGCAAATCATACCAACACAAAGCAAGTGGCCATCTCAGGAGGGGGAGAGAGAGAGGGAGAGAGGGAAGAATGACTACCAGGAAGGCTTTATAAAGGCCCTGGCACACACTGGGCCCAGGTGTGGCCAATGGCTGATTACCAGGCACAACCACTCTCCTCCACTACCTGCAGGGAGAGAACCACACCCACAACTACAGGCCGGATGGGGGAAAGGGTCGTCACAACTGTAGGAAATGAACATTTTACTGAGTGCGGCCTTTTCATGGGTGCCGCCATCTTGAAATTGTGGGTTATCTTCTTCTTTTTGGATGGATATCGACAAGAATTATTATGCTTTGAACTCATAGTGACAGTTATTATCCTTTAAATGAAATAGTTCTGATCTAACAATTCTATGGCTTGTACTATAATGGCTTATAGTAGTAGTATAAGGCCTACTGTAGTGCACTGGACTCACTTGTAATGGTCAGGTGGGTTATCTGGTTCTTGCATGGTGCCACAGAATTCCTCTTTTCATAGTGCACTTAATGTCAATAGCTGAGTTTTGTTGGCATCTAGTTAACTGAACTCAAAATGTCTTTATAACTTGAGGCTTTTTGACTGAAAACATTGAGCTGAATGAATGAACAGCTGAAAGTTCACTTGACTCATTGAATTAAGTTTTTAACAAAGCAAAACTAGCGTAGAAACAAATCCCAGGATGGATTGTTCATGGGTTCACAGTCCTTAGAGGCTCTTGTGTTTTTTTGGTCATGGTTGCTTCTTTTATAATAAAACTATCGTAACTAGTTCGACGTAATACCTTGATGTTATTGAACATGTTTTCTCAAGTTCAAGGTAATTTAATGTAGCTAGTCACACGACTCATAAGATGACGAGATGAAATGTAGTTAACACGTTTTCAAGCTGAATGAACTTTAAATTATTTACCATGTACTTTTCATGAGCATCATCTGCTTAGTATGGCTGAAATCACTCCTCCAGTCTTTGTCTAATGTTTGCTTTGAAGTACTTCAGTTAGTCAGTATTATTTGCCACAAAGACTACAAATCCTCTTGGCTTATTAGGAAGTTGTCTCAGTTACTAAAGGCGTCAGAATAGTCCTCTACCTTTCAACATATGGACAAGCAGCAACAACACAACACATGATCCTGTATGTCTCTGAGCTCACACTGGCCCCATTTGAGACCTCAGCAGTTTGTGCTATTTTACAATTCTCCACACAAGCATTTAACCAGCTGTGAGCTTCACCTTCAAAGGCATTTTCATGATCCCACAGATGTCCATTTTCTTCCTGGAGAGGTTAACTAATTTTGGCACACACTGAGCTCGGCTCCCAGCCACCTGACACAGAGTTACATGCTGAATCTTAAAAGTGAGCTTACATTTGTGTAATGTTATCTCATGCGTCTCAATCCCAGCATCTTAAACCCTACACTCTCACATCCTTCCAATATCACCACTCGGCATTTTTCGAAACCAATTCAAACTCAGGCTTTTCTACCAGCTGTGCCTTTTAATGTGGCCATTCTGCACAGGTATGAACACAAAGTAGGTCAGTTCACACAGTGCACCAAAGTCACTCCGATGTCCTGACAGGTGCAGCAGAAAAAAACGTGTAGAAGGCGGCAGCAGGTTTGCAGCATTATTCATGCGAGTTCTTTTCAGAGCAGTCAGTCTGAACAGAAAATCCAGAAGTCTGGGACCTTTGTTCACCTCCAGCTCCCCTGTAATTGTAACACCTCCTCCCTTGAATTTCTTGAATCATGTTTATGCCAAGCTGATTGATGTCCTGTTCAAAGGCACACAGCGAGCGCTTGATAAGCAGCTTTTTCATGTTTTTCTGCCCTTTTTCTGGGTCCTACTGCAGCAAACAGACGCCTCAATGGAAAATGTTTGTGTCTTTCTCCACCACTGACATGTTCTCAGCATCTGGCTATCAATCACTGCCCTACACTGTGACTCAATGGATTGGCTGTTTACTGCTATTGGTGGTCAAGTGGAGGCAGCGCTCTGTCAAGTTTGTTGACACTGTGGACCATCCAGACTAAAACATTTTAAAGGCGCTCCCCCGTACAAAGGGAGAGATGGCACAATCTAGCCGTCAATGGGCAATAAATACGTTTTGTATGAGAACAACTATTCCAAAGATGTTTTCACTGTGAGTCATACAGTGTTCGTCTGTCTGGTATGTCACCTAAGGTCACATAGGCCACATGAGGTATGTCAGAGAAGTTCAATCTGCTCCAGCTCCATCTGTGCAGAGATCAGCACCCCAGAATGCACTGTATGATGGCAAATCTGACGTCTTACGGTTTGGGATAGATCTTGTGCCAGTAGGAAGTGAATTTGGATTCTTTATATCTGAATGTGAATCATTCAAATTGAACCTGAATTTATCGGTTTGAGTAATTGCTTTTAAAATATGAATCTGAATGGTCTAATTTGAAATTGAATCTATTGTTTTGAATGTGTATCGCAATGGAATCGAAACTGTATTTCATTCAATTTAAAAATTCAGCTGCCTAATTCATTCTCACTTGCCTTAAACGGCCATGGTTCAACTTAATTTTTTTTGCTCAGTTTTCTCGAGAAAACAAGATAATTATAACAACATAATTTTGTCGTAATCCCACAATAATGACAAAATCTGTGATGTTGTCATAACAACAACATTATCTTGTTTTCTCGAGAAAATTTTTTCTTATAACAAGGTGAGGTAAAAGTGAAACGACCCCGCCAGACCACTGTTGAGGACAATAACTTGTATCTGCAGATTTGCAAAAGTACAAACAAACACATGAACAGGCTAAACTTACCTCATTAGAGTGTGCAGCTGCAGTAGAGCACGTCCAGGCCTGGCTTCAGTTTGTAGTGTGAAACGGCAGCAGAGCACTTCCTGGTCTGGCGGGTTGGTTTCGCTTTGTACCTCATCGGAAAATTACCTTGTTATAACTAGAAAACAATTTTATTTTCTGTAGAAAACGAGATAACTTTGCCGTTATCACAACATAACAGATTTTGCTATGCATGATAACGACAAAATTATGACATTATATCAAGAAAACGCAGGAAAATGATCTTGTTTTCTCGAGAAAACGGAACGAGAAATTAAGTTGAACCATGGCCGTTTAGGGCTTCCGTACTCACTTTTCAGTTTCACGTCTCTCTATTCAAATTTAGTTCTTTGATTCAGTTTTTTGTGCCACATATCGGTGACTTTGCATCAGGCAAAACTAGGGAATGGGAATGGGCAGATGGGAAGAAGTCAGTTTTACAACAGCAATGCGCTTTACGTTGTCTTTACCTGGCGTAAACACATGCAGACCTGATGTCCAGCGACCCAACGCTAAGATTTGAAAAAAAAAAAAACATTAAGGATAAAAAAAAAAATGAAAGAAATCAGAGCATGTATCAGAGGAGCCATGAGCCATGTATGCACACAAAATGATATTTAAGTGTGTGTCACCTTTCGAGGCACGGAGAAAACTCTGTGCAGGTTTCTGTAGCATATACAGTCTCAGACTTTAGCAGCAGCAGCTAATGATATCTCAGTGTTTCATTCGATATAAATAATTATCTGAAATACAGTGTGCCCAGTGATGTACTGGCCAGCTGGCTTACCGGGACAAATCCCAGTGGGCCGACAAAACACACAAAGCAAAGAAGACAGAGTCTGTGCAGGAGCAATAACTGTTTGTCTTTGCTTTCCATGTAGCACCTGGTGCAGTGAAACCATGGGCAAGACGGGGAGTAAAGTTCTCAGAGAAACCTCGGTGGACGGGGTTCAAGCCCAGGTAAACGCAGCCACCTCACACATGTACAAGCTGTGTAAAACTCCTGCATGCACACATACAAACACACACACACAGGAACTGACTGGTAAACACACAAGATGTAGTAAAAACACATTAAGCTGCTGTTGTGGTATATAGGTGCGTGTGTGTGTGTGTTTAGCAGTGTGTGCACATGCTGCTAAAATGCGCCAGCTGCTGTGCTCTCTCTGGCTATCGTTATGCAACCAGGATCAGTTGCAGCTTGCTTTCACACTTCATTTTTCCACATTGCATCATCACACCTATAATCATCAAAACACATTACTGAGCTCTGGACAAACTACTTCAACCGAGGCTATCCAGTGATTAAACAGACTAAAAGTCACTGGATGTACCCAGTGATGGATAGAAACTGTTTATCTTCATATAACATGTGCACTAGCAGTAGATAGACAGAATCTTTAATCAGGTTCATAACACATTGTGACAGTAACTTATCTGGAAATTCAAGTGAGAAACCATTTATAGATAAAAATACCACCTATTTTTTGCTTGCACACACCCTAGATTGTATTTCTTACCTTAGGTGCATAAGATAAAAAATATAATCTTTCAGTACTCCAGGCTCTGTTCCTTAACGTAAAGCACTTGTTCCTTTACCCTCAACTTAAAGCTGAGTTTAATACCTCCAGCTGACAACACAACTCATTTAGAGTCAATCGTAATACAGTATAGCTTGTACAAATGTAGTGTGGATGAACAATTTACATAAACTGAACAGCAGTTAATCCCTATAAATGAAAGATATTTGAATACTAACATGTAGATTCTTGATTTTTAAATAAGGAAGACTGAGCAGATATCATTTTTTGATATTTTTTGGAAGTAGGTAATAATTGAAAATTAGCTTTTTTTAAAGATCAGACAGAAACTTTCACTCAAAGTAGATTTTATTTTGTCTAAAGAAGATCTTGATGCATTGCTAATATTAAAAGGACTTTGAAATAAAGATTATAGCAAATATCCATCATCTCATGGTATAGATTATCATGTCACCCAACCCCACTGCTGGGTAAGAAGATAAGAGGAGCGGGTTTAACAGCCTGAGGCATTTGTCATGAATGAAGGTGAGCTCAGATGAGCTGACACTTGAAGTTGTACATAAAAGCTGATAGTAACTTATTTTGGCATTATTATTAATGTTGACCAGTAAGTACCAAGAGCAAATAAAAGACGGAGAGCTCTGACAAGTTTGTTTTTTAGCTGTAAAATGTCTCTTGTCAAACTTACCTAAAACAAAACAAATGAAGGGTTGCAAATTAAAAAAGCTGATATTTTTAAAATAAATGACACAGGCTCACTGGCCTAAAAAAGCCCTTTTTGGTCAGGCTGTCAAAACACGCACCTTCAGACTGCTGAACGTTGTATCTTTGTGCAGTTTGTGTTTTGGCTGTTAGCGGTCACAGTGAAGAAAATTGGAATGCATGTTATCCTCATTATGTAAATTCCCCTCAGCATCCCAAATTGTCTGTCATTTCCTAACCCAGTTGATCCAAATTTGCTGCACCCAAGAGACTTTACTTGCTCGGGCTAAAAGGCGCACCCTGACACCCCAACATGACTTGTGTTGGCTGAGTGGGTGCCATCTCTGTCAGCTCGTGCGGCCCACTGGTGGACTCCACAAGGCGAAGCTGGACTGAAGTGAAGTGATTCGCGAGGATTAGGGATTAAGATTTCCCCGGCCGCTTTGGTGGAGCAAATCTGGGGATTATGATGTCAACAGCCTGTGGCTGCTAGGGAGGAAATTGAATTGTGAGGGACGAGAGCGCCGATGGCCCAGGATTACAGCACAGTCAGTGAGAAATCAGAGATGGGACTCCATGTCTGTGCCTTTCTCCTGCTCAGGAAAACCTCCATGGGACACCATTTACGGCCTTTGAGGAGTAGGAATCGTTTATATGGTAGAACCAACTCTAAGTAAATGTTTAGGATGTTGACTGAGTTATAAGAAGCTTTCTGTGTCACTGGTAATCCTGGCCTGTGAAGCATCAGGTGGTGAGTACAGTTAAGTGCAGCAGGGATCTCTTTAATATCGAACAAGGGAACGGGGGTATCTGACTTGTTTTACAGCTGAAACCAACTTGGAGAATAATATGGGAAGCCAAAAGTATGAGGAACTGTGTGAAGTTAACTTTATTTCAGTGCTGACTTACCACGTGTTGCTGCATGTTTGTGTGTGTGTCTGTTTGTTCTGAAGCCAACTCCTGCAGACGCTGCTCCAGCTCCAGCTCCAGCTCCAGCTCCAGCTCCAGCTCCAGCTCCTGCTGCTGCTGCTGCTGCTCCTGCAGTTAAATTTGAAGGACTCACGAAAACCAACAAGATGAAGGTGAAATGGACCCAGCTGGGTTTGGTGTTCTTCCTGATTTTGTCACTGGTGATGACAGGATGCTTCTTCTGGCAGTATCAGCTGCCAAAACTGTTGCCAGGTAAGACCAGCTCTGTTGGTGGCAGGTCTGGACCACATGGTGTGAGTGATCGCTGTGAGGTGATTAATGTCTTGAAGCTTAGCAGCTCTATCTCAGCTAAAGTTGATGTTGGCTTTAAGTTATTTGATTTTTATTTTTTTCTTAAATTAAAATACAGTTTCACAGTTTTAATTGAATATAATATAGACTTTAACTATGAGTTGTGACTTCTCCAAAATTTCAGACTCTCTTTTGAAGCTAAAAAGAAAAAAAACTGCTGTTATTTTTGAAAAGGTCAGTGCATGGTGCAGTTTTTTTCTGTCATACTGCACGAAAGTATTACACTTCTTAGTTGTCTTAGATGTGCTGACTCACTTGAGACTGAAACCAGCTCTGTCAAAATCTGAGTGAAGAGACTTTGCCTGGAATCACAGTGTTTTTGCTGGATGAATGACTCGTTTAGCACGAACCAAAGTGAGAATTTATGGTCTCATAGTTCTGATATAAAAGTACAAAACAAGCAACTCAGTACTTACAACTTAATCACAGCCAAGTCAATTGTTTGAATAAGCTGTGGATCTTAATGTGTGTGCAACTGTGAATCTATGCCATCCAGTTAGTGCACACTGAATCATAGCTATTAGCTCGTAGCTATAACTCTGGATACCCCTTTTTATCTGATGTGACTTCAACAACAACCCACAACCCCAGGTCCTACTGCAACGATGATAATCGATAGGCTATTTTCTCATAATATAAGAGATATAGATCTCGTAATTAGGAGATAAAACAACCTCCTAATTGTATGATCTATATCTCGTAATTATAAGATAAAGTCTTAGCTGGCAGATCTATTAGCACACAGCTGTACGGCTTGGTGAGAGTGTGTATAATTGGCGACATCATGACTACTTCAAGATCTGAGAAGCCAGTGTCAGGTAAAAATGGAGCTGGAACTTGACAGCAAGTCGATCATTTTCTCAGATTACGCAGGTTGTATTTCAAAATTGTAAAAAAAACAAACACAACATTCTAAACTGTGAACTGCACGACAGTGAAATGTTTTTAATTGCTGTGCCTGAACACAGGGAAGGCAGTGTTAACGTCACACACTGCACCAAAACATGTCATCCCTCCAACTGTGCAAGACGTGCTTTAGATTGTTATTGAAATATTCTGACATACAATCCCAGCGGCTCCCCAGGCTCGAAGGCGTCATTTCTTCCAACAGAGCACACAAACAAAATGCTATATTCTCCAAAACACTGTCCAGGTTTGTAATATGGTTCCATGAGTAAAGACACATCAGGTGAAGTTATTAACAGGAAAAGCACACCCCCCCTGGGCTCTCATTTATATTTTCTACTATGTACTGATGCATCTTTTTACATTACAAAAAAGTGATTTTGTTTTTGTATAGCACTTCATTAAATTCAAAAGGCAAACAAAGGCCTGAGGCTATAATGAAATATATTAAAATATCAATGCTAATGCATGAGTTCACAGCACGACCAGGCCACATTTCTTTAGGTCAGAGACTTATATAGAGAGCATCCTGACAGAGTGCATCCCATAAATCCCATAAGATCAACGGGGTTCATCAGAAAGCAGATTCAATGAAGCTTCAAGCCAGTGAATTATACCGCATTACGCCGGCCTTTGTGCCCTCCATACATAATTCTATCAAATATGAAGTGAGCCTGACAATAGCCTGTCCCCCTGTGCTTCCTCTGCTTTTTCTTTCTTTCTTTCTCTTTTCTCATTTCCTGCCCACCATCCAGATGAAGCGATGGGTCGCAATGCCAAGTCTGAGATGATGTGTCCCCGCTTCCCCGAGCCTCTCCCTCTGGAGCATCCTATCCCCAGTCTGAAAGAGGCACTGGAAAAGGTGAGAGAAGTTCATCATGCACACATACTTAAATCTGCAGACGTTTTTTTTCCCCCCTTTTTTTTTCCTTCATGCCCACTCAAGTCCGAGTAAATTTTACAGGCTGGCTGGTAATCCTTCACACCAAATGTCGTTTCAGTGGACAGAAGGAGATTAAAGATATAGAGGATGGAAAGTGTCTGTCTGAGCAAAAGGTCGTGTTTCTATACCCGAGGAGCAGCACTTTAGCACCGTAGGAGTATCTGTTGATGTAGAGTAGTGGCCGCACATTAGTTAGGAGGACATAACTGCACTTAGCAAAGGAACACAACCAATATCAGCATCAAATTTGACTAATTCATTCAAAACGGAGGGGACATTTGCCTCTTAAATTTTAGTTTGCACATTCCATCCTCTGATGAAAGCTTCCACTGTTGGGGTTGGGCTCCCATTAAAGGCCACAAGATAAATCTAGGGGCTTGTGAAATGATCAATGGACTAGAAAAGAAGAACAAAAATGTTATATTCATATTTCATCTTTTCCCTAGTACTGGCTTCTTGTGACATATTAGGGATTTTCACAGTTTGGTCCTCACACAGTTCTGGGAGGTTCAAAAGGAAAGTCTCTTGGTGGTACCACTTTGCTATTAGCAGGTATATACTTTATTAAAAGTGATTACAGACCAAACTATAGATGTCAGATGAATATAGTGGAGTAAAAAAGTGCCGTAGTTTCTTTTGAAGTTTAATTTTACTTTTTTTGTGTGTACAGGCTGGGTCAGGTACACAAAGCATTTTACTATGCACTGCACCATGTACAACTGTGTATGTAAATATATTTGATTTGATTTGATGAAATATGCAGTAGCATGAAATAGAAATACTCAGGTAAAGCACATGAATCTCAAAATTATACTCAGTTACAGTGATATTTTACTTTTTAGACATTTTATGTTACCATATAAAAGAATAGAAATCACCAATACACTGAAGATGCAAGTTCTCAGCCATGTTCAAAGTTGTTTCATGGAATGATCTGTCATTTTAGGAAGTTTTTCACTACTGATTATCTTAGCTTGACATGAAAACTAGAAAGAGGGAGAAGCAGCCAGCCTGCCCTTACTCTAAAGTTTCTTTTTTTCCACATATACACGCATTTAAACTGAAAATATTTAAGTGGTGTATAGATAGTGGATGGATGGATGGATGGATGGATGGGTAGATGGATGGATGGATGGATGGATGGATGGATGGATGGATGGATGGATGGATGGATGGATGGATGGATGGATGGATGGATGGATGGATGGATGGATGGATAGATGGAGTGATGGATGGATGGATGGATGGATGGATAGATGGATGGATGGATGGATGGATGGGTGGATGGGTGGATGGGTGGATGGATGGATGGATGGATGGATATTTCAACGTGGACTTTGCCTCTTCCAGGTGGACGTTTTGCTCCGGCAGAGCATAGACGCCGTCAGCCTTCCCGCTCTGTCGGCCATCGTGATCTTAAATGACACTGTCCTGTGGACTGGGAACTTTGGAAAGAGGAATGGCAGCGACCCTTTGTCAGGACCACCGAACGAGTACACAATCTACAGGTGAGCGTTCTGTACTACAAACTACATCACATGAGTCAGGAGTGTCCCAGGAAGAAAACCCCTAAACTTCATTAAATGATGTATGATCAGCTAAAGTGATTAAAGTCAACAGGTTACTAGTGACATCTTAAGTACTTGGTTATTTTAGGCTTTTGGATTGCATTGATACACGTTTCACAAGGGCAGTAGCCAAGATTATTGCTCTTCCAAAAACGAAAGACTACAATGCTGCCAGGTATCAGTTTGTTGTCCTGTTACATTTCTTCAAATTGTTTTATTTTAAAGAAATTTCTAAACTTAACTAAAATTTAAAAACTTTTTGTATACATCTTTCTTAGTTAGCACCAAATCACAGAAATGCAGCTTCAAAGTTTATTTTTAAAATATTGACAGTAATAAAAAATGAGTATGTGTTAGGTTGTGAACTCCTCTTAAGCTAACCAAAAGTGTAAGAAAGGACATGACGTCATCGCCCTCGGTGTGATCCCTCATCAAACAGTCAGTAACATTGAATTTAACAGGAAACGCATTGCTTCCTGCGCAGCAAGGGAGGCAATGTGTTTCCATTCTGAGCTGAACATTGTTACATCCTCTTGATTTTATTCTAATGTGACCACAAGCTCCGCAAATAGATATAATTCAACCGAGCCCACATTTGCAGTGAAGTATAGCTCCTGACTTTGATTTGTAAATGATGGTGATCATGTTACCCCTGGACGTCTGATGATTAGTACAAAAAGGCAAAGTCAATGCTACATAAAACCATTTTTAATTAAAACATAACATTTTTATTGTAAGAGCAGGTTGCTTTGACAAATGAACTTTGAGTACTTAAAATATTTTTTTTTTTTTAATTTACGAAAGAAGTAATTCCTGACCAACTTGGGGGCTTTGTTGGAAGAACCTAAGACATAACTCCAGCCAAAAACATACATCTGGCTATTTTAAAGGATCCAGCTTTCAATCTAAGATGAAAGAAAAGAGAAAATAAAACCTTGCCTGACTGAGCTTCACCACACTCACCTCCTAAAAATGGAACACATGGGTAAAAACCCATATTCTCTGGTGCCCCTGATGCGAAGGCCTCAAAATCACACCCAGTGCAATCAATATAACAAGAGACATGGTGGTGAGTTGCTCACACCAAAATTACGGCTGCCTCAAATAACAGTTTTAGTGTGTGTATCAGCACTACTCTGAGGGTATAATTTGAATCAGAGCTGTACTGGTTTGTGTCTGGTTGTGATCTTGGAAGGAGCATGGACAATGTCTCAGCAGCGACTGTCACTGATGGGGAACCATAAAACGGTCCATCCTTCCATTAGCTGCACCACTTTTGTTTGGTAGAGAGTCGGGAGGGATGAAGTGTCTCTCAGCTGAGACTGGGTGAAAAGTGCAAGGCGGACACAAAAATAGAGATGGCCATGCACACTGACACCTATTTACAATATGTGGTCTTAAGTCTTTGGAGTGAGCGAGGAAGCATCTACAGAAAAGCTGTGCAGGTGTTGAGTTGCGTGTTGGTTTATTTGGGATAGAAGACAAACAACCTCTCTCTTTTTAGTGCTGATTTATTCTAAGTGTCAGGGTCTCAGAATCATGTAGTACATAGACTTCCTCTGTACAACCCTCCCAGAAGAGACGAAGTGTCAATGTGAACACACTATTTAACAGTAATGGTGAATCATGACTGTCTATGGTGAACTAACATAAATTCAAACAGTGAAATGTGAATGGTCAAAAAGGTGGGAAGAACCATGGTTTAGACTTAGGCTCATCCTTCGATGGCGCACAGATGTGTCCATATCTCTTGGCGCTCAGCTTCATCCAGTCAGCTTTGTCCACTTTCTAAAAGGAGGAGGAAATCCAGTAAAGCATCCCTGTCTGTCCCTGCTCTTTCTTTGTATGGAGAGGTCAAGGATAGTCTTGGCGCCTTCAGGTCTCCAGGAAGGAGTTTGTTACGGCTGTTAATTTTTTCAGACATCTATTGCAGCATGGCCTTGATGGCCTCAAAGGAGAATCTCTTAAGACTCATTATCTTTTTAGATGATGCAAGAACATACTTGTGCAGCCACTCATAACTGTTGTGCTTTTGAATCTAAAGTAACATGTTCACTGACACATGCAGACATACACCGATTATAAATAACAGGTCCTCTCCCTCTTGACCTCTCCTTAGCCTTCCTGTCTTCACCCTGAAGCAAGAAATCCAATCAACTAATATGTCTTGTGGTTAAATATCATTTATAAGGATGTGTTAGCGACTGAAGCAGCAGTGTCCCTCTGAGTTGACCCGTCTATGAACCCTCTTTTATGCAGCTCTGCACATTGGTGGGGCTGCTGCTTGTATCCAATACACAGGGAGAACTTCATGCAGAGAGGCGTCTGGTTCAGCCATACACTGAAAACCTAGACTCAGGCACAGCAGTGATTCTTAAAGCTATAGCTAACATCAGCGTACTGACATCCTGATCTTATAATGTTTACCTGACATTTTTTAATTAGCACCCAACACAAAGCGTAGCTGCTGAGTGCAGGTCAAAATGACTATAATTCATCATCTGGGGATCATGCATATCTGCGTTTATCTATCTGATAGTGGCCAAAATGTTTCAGTTGAGTGAGACAGCTGACCAACACTGTCATCCATACTGCTACTGTGGGCGAAAATAAGCCTCACAGACCAAGTGAGGATGATACAATGTGTGAGAGCTTTATTACCTCCAGTCTTCTCTTTCCTTCCTGAGCCACATACGCACGGTTGGGCCGGCATTCTTATCTCTGTTTGTCTAAGAAGCTGGGAGGCTGTTAGGAGCTGCCGCGCTAGAGGCCGTGCCTGTTCATTAGGTCGGATGGGGTGAAGGCTGCATTGTCAGTAGGAAATTTGAACTGTATGTAATTACACATGTATCTATTGTATTTGTATCTGGAACATTCCATACAAAATATGTGAATTGGGAGATTGTGTTGGGGGTGGACTGAAGCTCCTTGGCGGAGGTATGAGCTCTCTGAATGCTTTTCTACTTGTCACATGCAACAAAAATGAGTTATTAGTTCTTTATGTCTCCACATAGTACATTGATTAACCTATTCACAGAGTACATTCATTCAGACACACTCATGACTCACATATACTCAAACATACTGAGGTAATGATATGAATGTACAAGAACAGTGCAGAAAGGTTCAGTACAGACACAATGTATTTTTCTAAAAAAGCATGTGTGCAGAAACATTTAAGATCTGCCCATATGAATGGAGGTAGGTGATGCTGAATATAGACAATACAGTGTAACAAAAGGCATGTGCAGAAGGAACAGAGTAAGAACAGCATGTGTGTTTGACAGAGTAGAGGTTTGCAAAAGACTAAATCAATGGAGCAGGAGCTCAGATATATTGACCCTAAGCTGAGCACCGTTACTTTTGCTAAAGCAATGTGATGATTAAGTTTCAAAGCCCAATGCTAGAAAACCCTGAAAATATGAATTAGTTTGCCAGACCTTGAAAAACTCCTAAAACCAGAATGCTCGTAAACTAATTACAAGAAAAAAACAAATTAAATGAGTAATTCAATATGTGTCCTCATAAAATTGTCCAGTATGTTGACTTGGACAATGAGGGTAAGTAAAGCTATTTGACCAGAAGAGATCAATTCACAGTTCTTTGAATAGTTCTCTCCAGCACTTTGTGTACTTTGCCACACATGTCGCGCTTAGAAAATGTGACATTTAAAAGTAGGTACCTAAAGATTTATTGAATACTTTCAGGCATAGTGTAAGTGCTCTGACACATTCACAGCTGCTCTGGAAAGGCCTGATGCTCCATTTAAGTAGTTTTTCCACAATTAAGCATTGTTGCCACAGCTGACAGTTTTGCTGGGTGCACGGATGCCTGCTAACTCTGAATGGGAGTATCTGTCCCTGAAATGGAAGCACACTGGGAGGATTAAATTGCAAACTTTTGAAGATAGGTTGTCTGATTTCGAACAGAGTTTCCCTGAAAGCAAACGTTAACAGCTAGAAATGTGTGTGTATTTGAGGCTTTTGTGCCTCATGTGTGACTGATGGATGCGAGGCTGCGCTATCGGCCCCTCCGACCACCACCAACCACTCACTCACTCACTCACTCACTCTCACACTGCATTCTTCCTGGTGTTCCCTCATGGTCTCCCATCCAGGTACTGACCAGGCCCAACCTCGCTTAGCTTCCAAGATCTGACGGGATCAGACATCCACAAGGGGCTATGGCCACAAGTAGTGGGTAGTGAGTTATTCCTTGTGTCTGATCAGTCCATTTTTAAAGAAATAATTATGCATCTTGAAAAACATGCGTATTTACTTTCCTGGAGTTGCTAGGCAACCAGACAAAACTCCAGAAAGTTACTGAGCCCGACAAAGAAATATTGTGGCACGTTTTTTTACACAAAGCTAACACAATGAAGATGTTTTTTGGTTGTTGTTTTGAAGGTGCTGGCAGGTGGATTTTGTTTCCAATATTTTCACCAAGCTAAATTATCTAGCTGCTGTCAGTTGCTTCATACTTGGCCTGCAGTTATGAGAGTGGTGTCAAACTTTTCAACTAATTCTCCACAAAAAAAGGATAAAGAGTTTCCTACTGCAATTAATTATTCTTTTAGGAGTCCTTAACAGTCTAAATCAGTTCCATTGATGAAAACATTGTATAATAATAGATTCAGATATATAATATATCAAAGTATTTTTGCATGTTCCTATTGGAGAACATGTGTCGTGGCTATATTAGCATTAACTGTATTTTAATTTGGCTCAGCATATTTTACTTGCTTTGTCATTTCTATTGAATAGGTTGGTTCTTTCTGAATTCTTTTATTCTGGCAGAGGGTAAAAGATGAGCAAAAATTAAAAAAACACACAACAGGAAGACAAGCCAGTAAATAAAACTGCATCAGTGTGATATCATAAAAGAGCTATTGACATATTAATTTATATTTTCTCTCAGATTGAAAAACCATTGCAGTGCTCTGCTATCTGTCTTTCAGGATTGCCAGCCTCTCCAAAATTTTCCCGACGCTGATGCTGTACAAACTGTGGGAGGATGGCAAGATCGGCTCCCTCGACGATCCTCTGGAGAAATACGTGGACAACTTCACCATCAAGAACCCGCTGGGGAAGACCCGAGACTCAGAGCTGAAGTATGTGACAGATGGCCTGATATTTCTGGACAGTGGCGAGGTTCAGATCCGCTCCTCCTCTGTCACCCTGCGCAGGATGGCCAGCCAGCTCTCAGGTACAGATACAGGAGGCCACAGTGAATCTATAAAAGAAATATCCTGGAACTCCAGACACCTCTGCCTTATTAGAGTCAAGTGCTGTGACACAAGACCGAACTTTGAGATCTAATTAAAAAGAGCGCTGTAGTTCCTTGAGCTCTTATCTATCATCTCTTCAGCTGTTAGTTTTCTGTAAAAAAAAAAAAAAAAGTATCTTTTCTATCAACTAATTACCAAAAAGTTTGGGCTGTGGATGTGTTTCATTTAGAATTATAGGCATCAATGAATATAGACATAGTTGTACCTCACTAGCCAACTCAGCTTAAAAGCAAAGACTTGAACAAAAAAGTATAAAAGAGATTTTCTGGTGCAGTTTTTACTCTTGTTCTACTGTGACAGCATTTCCAGAGATTGCATTTCTATCTTTTTATTTATTCTATTTAGAGCTGAAACAAATACTTCTTGACAGATGAGTCGAACTCATCAGAAAGCCTGCCAATCATGTTAAAATGCAAATGCCAGGCATTTAAAGGTTAAGGCTTCTCAGGCTGGAGAAATTGTCACTCTACCATGTCTTACACTGATATAAATCTCTGGGATTTAAATGTGATGGACAAAGAAGTCATTTGAAAGCATCACCGCTGGATTCAGGAAACTGCTAAATAGGCATTTTATTACTATTTGCTAACATTTTATAGGTCAAACAACCAATCAATTAATAGAGAAAGCAAGGTGGGGGGAGTAAATAATGAATAATAATGAACCCCTTCAGTTCTGCCTCTTTTAACCCCTCTGCTGGAAAAGGATGAAAAAAGTTATTTGCATTTGTCACCAGACATGACTTGATATGCACAGCCATGAAGGTACAGGGGGAAACAGTGCAGGAAAGATATGTAAAATTCAGACGTGAAGCTGTTCATGCTCAGCACAGAGACACATATTGGTCATGCATAAACAAGCACCTGTTTATCTGAAGAACTTCTCAGCTTGTACTGTTTAAGTATGCGTGATAAATTAAAATAAAAGATGAGACAAACGTCTGAAACAAGAAAAAAGAAAGAAGGAAATCATTCCATGCCTCAGTTTGTCATCAGATAGGAATCATATTTGGAGAACACATGAAATAACAGTCTAAACTAGTGAAGAGACATTTTTCGAGAAGGGCAGAGAAAAGGGAAAGATATGTCAAATGAATACAAATATAATTCACTTTCTGCTAATTATTTATTTAACACTGTTTCACTGTGGGCTGACCCAGGTCTGCCCAGGAGACTGCGGGCCACAAATCTGCTCTGGAAAGGAAAAACACAGTCTGCAATCAATCTGCTTCAGGATGATGTCCTTGTTGCAGATCCAGGCACCAAGTAAGATTCACTTTACTATGTTGACTTCACTGTTTTAATGTTACAATGGCATTTTAGAACTACAACTTAATGTTTTCAGTATTTCACATTTGATTAGTCAAAAACATGGCCTAGTAGCGCATTATTGCCAGGTCTAATTAACTTAAAACACATCCCAATAGAAGCTGCTCTAATTTTACCTGAGGAGGTTGTAATTAAATGTCAAATCTAATTGGCTTCCTCTAGACATACTTCACCTGCCTTTTCATATTGCAGTGACTGGCAAAATATCTGACTTTGAGGTGAATACGTTTCTTCCAATTAATTTTAATATCTCACATTGTGCTTTTTATTAAACCTGCTGGGGGGCTGTCATGGGCAACATGGTGGAGCAGGGGCTAGTTCTGTTGCCTCACAGCTGGAAGATCCTGGGCTCGAATCTTTCTTGTGGAGTTTGCATGTTCTCCCTGTGGAGGTTCTTCCTCCCACAGGCCAAAGACATGCTGAGGTTAACTGATAGTTTGAAAATTGTCCATAGGTGTGAATGTTAGCATGCATGGTTTCTGTCTCTTTAATAAAAACTCTCTCCGTCTCTTCGATTTGCTTCCTTCCAGATGTCACTACAGTAACCTTGCCTTCTCTCTGCTCGCTCATGTGATGGCAGAGCGAGTCGCCGGAATGGAATACCAGAAATGGATCACTGACAACATCCTGGACCGGCTAGGGATGGAAGATACCGGCTTCGACATCAGCCCAGGGCTGCAGACCCAGATGGCTGTGGGAGTGTACTCCAATGGAAAGCCAGCCCCGCTCTATGACCTGGGCTGGTACCGGCCTTCTGGTCAGATGTTCTCCACGGCTGCAGACTTGGCCAAGCTGGCCATGATGCTGCTGGGGGCTTATCACCGCAAGCTGCTGGAGCCAGACTCCTTAAAGATCATGCTGACTCCACTCTTCAGGTGCGATAAGGACTACTTTGCCAACCGTACTGGGACACCGTGGGAGGTGAATGAGCTGATGGGCTATGAGGTGGTGCGTAAAGATGGTGATCTGGATGGCTACTCTGCCACCTTCTCCCTAGTGCCCAGACTGAAGCTTGGCCTGGTGGTGCTCATGGCAGGCAGCCGGTCTCAGAACCAGGATGTGGTCACAAAAGCCTACAACTACATTATCCCGGCCGTAGAGAAGGCCTTCAGGGGCGCAAAGAAGGTCCTAATTTCTCCCCCAAATCCAGATCCTTACATCGGCTTTTTCACATACGGCAACATCACCTTCTATGAGATCAAAGTCGGGCCAGATGGAGTTCTGATCATGCAGCAGTTTGGCCCTCAGATTGAAGAGCTGATCCCAGAGAAGTACAGGACAATAAAGCTCAACTACCTGGTCGAGCGAGTGTTTAGAGTTGTGTTTGAAAAAGAGTACCCGTGTGTTTTGCGAGTCGGCACGGCCTCTGTATCGCTGGAAGCCCAAGACGGCCAATTATTTAACTTCTACATATTTGATAAGCAGGGCTTGTCCCCTGGTTTTGATGCACCAGGCCTAAATACGTATAATGTTGTCCGAATAGCCCGCCGGCCAACCTTCTCCAGCTGAACTGCAGCAACGCTGAGGCCCAAAGACAAACATTGTGTCCTTGGTATTTATGAGGATGCCCTGGATATTGAAAGACTGACTGAAAAAGTTGGGGTCACTCTGCCAGATTGGATTGTCCTCTTGATTTACAGAGAGCACAAAGAAGGACAGCATTACATTCATCCAGCTGTATAATGTCTTTTATAGAAAATGAATTGATTTCTCTGCTGAATAATTTATCTGAATGTCCTCCTCATGCTGGTCCTTCATTACGCCTCTGAACGTGAACATTGACATTGTGGTGCTGCAGTGCTTGTGTTTGTCCTGCCTTCATTTAAATCACTCTCAGATTGTCGTACATTTTTCAGTTCTTGGTTTTTCATCAGAGATAACAGCAGAGCAGCTCCTGTTGTGGTGATTTCCATCAATATTTACATACATTTTCATCTCAGTTCTTGAGCTGTGGTTGCAGTTGGACAAAACCTTTAATTCATACATATTGATCTTCCACTGGTGAAAAAAATAGATTACATTTCTTTGTGTTACTCTACTTGTGGAAGGTAACGGCAAGGCATTGTCATGGCAAACATGAATATCACCTATTAAATGGAACTGATGATTAAAGTCAACAGTCTTGCGCTCACGTGTGACTAAAATGCAAATTGATCTGGGCTCCACAATAAGAGGCGATTAGCAGCAGGGAGGCTTCGGGTTGCCTGAGTGATTTTTTTGCTGTATAACCCCTAAAAATGGACCATGAATTATACACTGCTGTGACCGCTGCAGGAAAATGACAGGTTTAAGTGAACAAAAATAACCCTCATAATGCTGAGAGCGATGTTTTACCTTCTGTACTCGACAGCCGCTTGAAGATGGCATGGAAATGGAAAAGACGCTGAAAACGTTTCAATAATCCAGTGTGGCGGCTGAAATGGAGGGAATGCAAAGCTGCCTACTGTATCCTCTTCATTCAGCTATGGATGAAATAGCGAAACTGCCATTCTGCTATGCAATGAAATGTTGTCACAGTCGACAGATTAAAAATTAAAGCTTATTCTACTGGCTGGCGGAAAGGGGAAAAAAACATTTGTCATGCAGTGCACTAAGCCATATTGGAACAAAACTGTACAAACATGCAAATTATACCTTGCATTGGTTCTCTGCTATTTTGGATTCTTGTTACTTTGGGTAAGGTGTCAGATGAGGTTTAAGAAGCCTTACGAAAAGGAATAATCACAAAATGCATTCATGACAATGAATAATAGTCTTCAGCATTATGACACAATCACCCTTCAGTCATCAAAGTAACACAACTCTCATCAAATGTTACCAGGTGTTAACAAAGGTCAAAAAATAATAAGAACTTTTGGACAGCTCAACATTTATTTGTGTAGTTTTTAATTTAGGCACTGCACAATAGCCATAATCAGCTTTCGTCTTTGCAATCACAGGGAACAAGAGCTTACCAGTCTTCCAAATCACGTACATGATGGCTGGCCATGCAACAAGAGACCAAACGAGATTAGGACGAGCTCACAGCGAAGCATTACATTCTTTAACAAGTTCCACTGAAACACAGAGAAATATGTTCTTTTTGCTGCACGGCAACACATTGATTTCCAAGTAAGAACAAAAAAGATCAAGTACAACAATGTAATCGTTCGGATCAGATTTGATTGTCCCACTTCTCCAATGGATTCACCCTGTAAGGCATGTGGCAGTTTACACAATAAGACGGCAGGCGGAATATGCAGGCACTGTTGAACAATATTATCTACAGCAACGAAAGATTTAAAAAACACCACATACAAGCTCTTTGATGGCGTGAAATAAGTAAGAGAACAGCTCCACATCTTGGGAAATATGCTTTTTCACTTCCTATGAAAGGAGTATATGACAATATTACTGTTAAAATTGAGCAGAAGCATGGAGACAGAAAGTGTAGCTTAGCATAAAGACTGCAAATAGCACGGAAGAGCGAGCCTTGTGCTGCCTGAAGGTAAAACGAATCTGCCTTTCAGCACCCTTAAAGCTTTGTTATTAAATAATATCAAGTGTGCTTAATCTATATAATGAAGTATAAAAACTTCAAGTCCCTAACTTCAATGTATTAAAGCTGAGGTAGGCAGGTTTTTTTGCATTATTAGGTAAAATTTCACACTAAACTTCCAGCATAATGCAATTCAAGTGGTCTAAGAAGAAACTAGACTACTGCACCTCCTACTGGCTGGTTTTCAGGCTTCAGAAGATCTACCTTGGGGTCTTTCAGCAATCCCATGAGACACTATAAATAGCTTGCAGTGAGACAACAATGTGGTGGTGCAGTGGGTTACATGGTAGACCTTCAATCTGGAGGTGGGGTTTGAAATCAGTGTTTACTTTTAGCTGGATATGTGTGTTCATGTGGTGGGAGGGCTTAGAAAAAAGAGGACATAGGGAACATCTGCAGGAGCAGGGCAGCATGTTTTCAGATACAGTCGGTGTTTTTTTTTTTTGCTTTCTGATTTCCGCCTCCTGCAGCTTTAATAAGAAAGGTGAAGACATGCAGGTAAGTCACTTTTCTTACCTTTGGACAGAGCCAGGCTGAGGCTGTGTACAAAATATGTACTGTTTCATGCAGTATGCATGTGGGACGTACAACTTAGTCATAGTAACACACCTGAAGCTTTGATTGTCTTGCTCATTTATTCATTTTGGCAGCTTAACCTTATTTTGTTTACACTTTTCACAAGACATTGTGATTTTTGTTTTCACAAAGGATTGTAGGTGTGGATGACCAATAAAGCGTGCTGGCTTGCATACTCCAAACGTGACGATGTAGTAGAATATCCTTGTATTTTTGGCACACTATGTGTAGGAACATACTAAATATTTCTCTGGTGTGCTATACTGTATAGTTGTGTAGGTATTGGAATGAACCCCAACGGTTTCCCTCTGTTTCCAGTCTTTATGCTAAGCTAAGCTAGCTGTCTCTTGGTAGCAGGTTGATGTTTACCATGTAGAAATGATGGCCTATTTGCAGTAAAGCAAATAAACATCTGTCCCAAAATGTCTACCTGTTACCTTAAAGTGGTTCTGCATCAGCTGCTTCACAGCTTATTTAAATCCAGTCTCAGAACACTGAGGTCTTGCAGGTTGTCTCTTTACAAGCACACGTGAGAGCTGCCGTGTCCATACTCAATGTCATGTTAGGAGACAGCAAAGGAATGAAAGAGTTGGAATCTTTACCCTCGGCCTGAGCTCTGGAACTTGAGATGGAGGGTTCCAGTAAAATCTTAGGGAAAGGTGGGGAGTCTTTGACAGAGCTGCTGTCCTCTGTGTGGGAGCACACAAGTTCCCGGAAACACTCCCTGAATCGTGTGGAGAGCAGGCTGTAGATGATCGGGTTGACTGCAGAGCTGAGGTAGAAGAAGACACCCGACAGGATGTGGACATACTGGTAAATGTTGTGCATCAGGTCGGTCCACTGGCTGATAGAACTCCACAGGAGCCGCTCGATGTGGAAGGGCGCCCAGCAGACTCCAAACACTGCCACCACGATCGCTGGAAGTCAGAGAAAGAGCATGCTTATAGATCGCATTTCTATGTTAAAGTTCATAAAAATTAAAAACTGGTTCCCAAACTTTTTCCCCAAACTGCATGAGACTCAAAGACGTCAAATAATGCATTGTTCTTTCCTCTGTTCCACCCCAAGAATCATCTTACAAAGCCTTGTCCCCTAGGTTGGGAACCATTAAAGTAAACTACCTAAGTGTATACAAAACAGTGCTCAATCTGATTGTTTCATGATTTGCAGAAGAAAAACTCAAAATAATCTTGATAAAATGGCGATCCAGCAGGACATTATCCTGGTATTACAACTCATGCTCAGCTAATGTTGCACTTTACCAGCCACAATCCACCATCCACAAAAGACAAACTCACAGAATGCCTCCTCCAAATGCAATTGAAAATCCCATTTTAGAAAAAAAAACATGGAAGGCCTTCATATATAATCTCACCTCAACATGCTAAAGGCTACGAAAACCATTGTCTCTTATGGCCTAAAGAGAAAACAAAGACACACAAGTATAAAAGTCATAACATCTTCAGGATTCAACGCTCACGGCCAGTTGTAAATGTGTGGCTGGCAGCAGCAGAGGATGCTTAACATCTTTTAGTGATGGAGCGCTCTTACATTCCTCTCTTAATAATCCGTGCCTAATGCTGTCTGGGTGTCACTGAAGGAGGTGCAGCAAACAGACTGCACTCGGCTTTTTGTGATGGTAGACATATGGCGTCAAGCAGACACTGTCAAGATATTTATAAATGCGACAGGGGCCTTTTCCAAACCACAGCCTTTAGAGACGTCAGTTTAACTCCACAACATGCTTTTTTCCTCCTTCATATAAAGGCTTATGGTAAAAAAAGAATATCTCATTAGAATACTTATTTGATGTGTGTTTTATGAATGCATCAAACAGCAAATAGGAACAGATATTATGTGTGTGTATATATATCCATATATATGTTCTGCACCACTGCTATGTACATTTTCACAATATTCAGCCTGATATATTTGGTGTGTTTGGAAACTTTGAGATCTTCACTAAAGTTCAGCAGGTCTGGGTACACAGCATGAGTTTAAATTAGAGTTGCGCTGATAAAACTCCCTGGGCGCTGTTTTCCAATATCCCAATGAAGGTTGGGAGAGATAAGTTTGTGAACACATTGTGGATCAGAGGATGATGCTTAATACACTTTGATATAACTTCCAAGGCTTCCAAGCCATGCTATAAAATAAAAACTGAACACAAAAAATACATACACAAAGGGTTAGTGCTGTACAAGACACAGAGAAATATTTTATACTTGGACCTGTTCAGTGTGTACAGGAAGCTTGACGTACAGTAAACAGTCTATATGCGTTCAGCTTCCTGTCCTTTATAACTCATGGTACAGTAGTGGGTGGAAATTAGTTTCAGTGAGTACATGTTGATTGACTGATTGAGCAGCTGCTAGAGGCAGACATCAAACACATTAAACCGAGAAGGTGGACGTCATCTCTACTGAATGTCAGTCACTCACAGTTTCTGTACCAGCATTACTGTATTTAAACATGCTGGGCGCACAACAGAGATGAAGACGTGTCATTTTGAGAAAAGACGTGTAATTTCAGCCAGAAGTGACAGAGGAGGGAGAGGATAATGATCAGTTGTGCATATGAATTCTAATTTCAATTCAGACTTTAAGTGCATACATGGTAGATAGTAATTGAAACATCACAACTCCGTTTCCTCCAAACATCACAAGACAAACTTTGGTGTTTCATTATGGACTTCATAAAAACAGTCTTTCTGTGGGTGGACAGGAAGCCTTCGATAATCTATGCTTAGAAACAAAATGTCTTCAATTACAGTGCTTTTGTCTGTCTCTTAAAGGTTTCCTTTGAGGTTTTAGACATCTAATAGCACTGTGGAGCTGTTTATTCTAGTTTTTTTTTCTCATGCAGTTGTACAAGGACCCACCTTTATGTCAAGATATGCTGCAAAAAAGCCAACAGAGGCAGGAAAGAGAAAGAAGGAACATGCTTTTGACATATATGTTAGATCTCATGTGTATGCACAGCACACTTAAAATGAAATTAAAATTAAAGCTATGCTTTATTAATAGTAAGCATAACCTTTGTTAGGTTACAAGAAACTCCACAGGGCCCCTTTAAGCCTAAAAAGATTTGTAAGTTGGATTTTATGATTATTTTTTGCTTTTGAGAAACAATACGCTAATACTGATACAGAATATGCTGGATAAAGTATGTGTATATCATATAAAATCTCCTTGCATGTACATTAATTTTGCAAAAAGACATTGTATTATAGCCCTCATAGAACCTAATACCTGCCATCCAGGTTCATCTCCCTGGAAACAAAATAAAAAAAGTAACAGTTGATTACTTCTGGCATCAGCCTACACACTGATGGCTCAGCCCTTTCACTTTAACTCATGACAAGAGCTCTGACAAAAGCACAAATACAGAATTTTTGTGAAAATGCCAGCAATGCCCTGTGTTAGTGACTGACTTTGTGGAAATCCATGGATTACACTAAGAAGCTAGTTCACAAAATAGGTCCCCAGACTGTCTTCTAATGGAAACTCTATAACCTGCTCTTATTCAGTCAGCTATAAGGGAGGGAATACTAGATGATGGATGGATTTGAAAGTCTGGAAAGGAACCTCTCATGAAAAGCTGAAAGGTAGGGGGAAAAGGCTCAGTTAGATATCTCTATCTTCCAGTAAAAGGTTCTTAGACTGGGACCTGTACACTGTAAAAACTGTGCCAGAATGAAGTCTAATCAAAGATTACAGAGTGTGAATCAGAAGGAAGCCCTCAGAATACAAATGATCCGTGCAAACATCTGACAGGTCTCTGTCATTGTTCACTTCGTGTTTTCTTCATGTTTTGTCTTTGGGAACTTGTCGTGGCATTCGTAACACAGATTGGAGGACATGTTTTAAATTCAGAGGTGCATGTGAGAGCAATGCATGCTTTCTGTAGAGAGAAAATACTCACAGAGCATCTTGATGACTTGTCTCCTGCGCCCGTTCTCCACCCTGATCTTCCTCCGAGTGTTGCTACAACAGTTCCTTCCCAGGCTCCCACTGGACTGCTGCCTCTCTCTGCCCAAGTGAAGGCCCATCACCAAGTACAGCATGCTTATCACCATCATGGGTACAAAATAGAAGCACACAGTTGTGATCTGCATGACCATATTATATATCCACAGGGGCTTCAGCACGGTGCATATGGCCGACTCCTCCACTCTCTCTGGCAGGTAGAAGATGCCGTGCAGTGAGGTGTTGGGGATCGCGCAGATCATCGACACCACCCACACAATGGTGATGACCCGTTTGGCGTGCTGGTTGGTCGACAAGTATCGCGTCTTGAGCGGATGCACCACTGCTATGTACCTCTCCACGCTGAGAGCCGTGACATTGAGGATGGAGGCAAAACAGACGGTCTCAAACAGGAAGGTCTTGAAGTAGCAGCCGCCCTCGCCAAAGGGGAATGGGTAGTTCTGCCACAGGTCATATATCTCCAAGGGCATCCCAAACAAAAGCACAAGGAGGTCTGACGCAGCCAAGCTCACGAGGTAAAAGTTGGTGGGGTTGCGCATCTTCTTGTGCTTCGCTATCACTGCACATGTGAGCAGATTTCCAGACAAGCCAATGAGAAAGATGAGAAGGTAAACACTGGTCACTGGGAAGAAAAAGGGAGACCGTTTTGGACCCAGGATTTCAAAGAGGTTCAGGTCAGTGAGTTGGTCGCTGGTGTAATTCCCAGTGGCATTGCTGGAGTTGTGGAACAGTCTGGATACATTTAAAGAGGAACCATGCAAAGAGCGTTCCATTGTGGCGAGAGACGGGGAAAGACTCGGAGATGTCAACACATCATGTGCCAATTTCTGGGTTTGTTCAGCTCTGGGGGCCCGCTATGGAAGGAAAAATAGGAAGATGATCCAATGAGCTATGATCAGAAGAGGATTCCTTTTGAACAACAGCTCTGTGATGACGCTCTCTCGGGTCAAATTTCAGTTTAACATTTCTTCTTTTTTCTTTCATAAATCCCTTTTCAGATGATTCACAAAACTCCCACAACTCATTAAAGCTTAACTAAAAGCTTCACATCTAATTATGTTGTCGGACGAGCTTCGAATGGAAGATATGTTTAACCAAACTAGTATGACTGGGGCTGCAACTGACATTATTCGATGTAAATAATTTTGTCTGTAAAATACAAAAAAGCAATAATTTCCATTTTAACTTCAAAGAGCCAAAGGTGAGATCCCAACATTCCACATTTTATCTGATAATTAGTTCAAAACCCAAAGGAGACAGCAGCAAATCCCCATTTTTGAGAACCAGAAAAACAGTTAAATGATTATGAAAGCAGTTGAAATTCATATTTGGCAACATTTTATAATGAAAGAACTTTTGGCATCCTTTGGCATTCTTGTCATCCTTTAGATGCTTCGTTTTTCAGGATGATAAGAACCAGCAGGCAATACAGGAGCCAAACCAGTCGGGATCATCTTCTGCAGAAATGCATTACTCAAAAAATAATTAAAACACACTTTGAATTTGCATATTTATCACAGAGTATACACAGACATCTTTTTAGCCATATTTGGAGTTTTAAGATAATTATATTCACTTTCATTTTTCTATTTTCAGACACAAGAAGGAGACCTCACGCCTGATTAAAAAAAACTGCAGCAACAAAGAAAGGGCACCTGCTGTTTTCCAAATTACGCCATTTAAGCTTTAGAATATGACAGACTTAATGGAAGATGACATTTTCTGTTAATAATGCGCGAAACAATTAGTCCAAAAACCAATTTGTCATGCACTGAAGTGACAGATTCCCCTGTGGGTTGGGGGAATATTGCTTTTTACTGCCACAGTAATATGGCTCCAATCATTCTCATCAGCTGGCTGTTAAGGATAATTGCCATTACACACACTGTATTGATGGATACTAATGATTTCCTCTGAAAGGTTAATTATGTTGCCATATCTCACTCATCACCCCGCAAATCCAAGGTTATGTGACTAATATGGCATGGATGTATTGTCAGAATTAACCTTAAAGACAGTTTAACATAATGTTTCTGTGGGGAATTATAATCTGCCAGTAATGTAAAGTAATGTTTTTATTTAATTTTGAGGAATTTAAGGTTGATTCATGTTAGTTTGTGCTTTTTAAATACTTAAGTATCAGTCAAAAAGCAAATAAGGTACGAAATAGCTACAACAATAATGAGCACAGCATTTTAAACTTGATTAAACATTTGGAAATAAAGCCTCACCTTGATCCTGCTGGTGCGCAAGTCGCCTCCCGTGACGCGCTCCCTCGGCGGTCATGGTTGGAAATGAAGGACGCGAATGAGGCAAATAGAGGATCAAAAGCTGAATGCAAAAGTTAGTTGACGCCGCACTACTTGCTGTCGGTGCAGAGGAGAGGAGACAGACGGATGCTCACGGAGGAGGATGCTGGTGACTGCAGCCGCGTCCCCCTTCAAAGAGCGGAACTGGCGAGATGTAAAGAAGAGGAGAGAGAGGGAGAGAGAGAGAGAGAGGCAGACAGGAGGGGGGAGAGGGGAGAGAGGCATCATCATGCATTTGCCTAATATATTGAGGTTGTATGGTTTGAATTAAAGAGGGCGTAGTTATGCTTTCATTCACAAAAAAGACAAAGAAACAGACAAAAAAAAAAAAACACGTTTTACGCACAGCTTGTTGCAGCCTCTTAAAGTTATCAAACGTGTCCAGAGGGATAGTAGGAGTTCAGAATAAGTCACAGATATAAAAAAAAAAATTAGGGACTGTCCAAAAATTATTAGGGTAGGGTGTATGGTAAGAAAAATGGTAGGGGGGTGTGTGTGTTTTTCTTTTTTATTTCACTCCAGGGAAAATTCTGTTTTTGGGCAGCAGGTACCCCTTTTCCACCGAGCTGGTTCCAGTGCTAGTTCGGAGCCAGAGCCTGACTTAGCACCAGTTCTTTGTGTTTCCACTGCATAAGCACCAGGTGCTAAAAACTGGTGCTTATCAAGCACCAACTCTTTGCTGAGCCACAGCTAAGAACTGAGGGGCTGGGGGTGGGGTTATTGTGACCAACGATCAATGCTTGAAAAGGACACACAAGTGATAATTAGTGTCCTTTCTCACCAGGACGTCCCTGCTCCAATCACAGATGTATTGGAATGACTCCGAAATCCGTTACAATTGTGTCCCACCAGTATCGTGATCATGGATGGGCCCAGGAACAAATGACATCCGCCTCGTAATCAGCCTTAAGGCCATCTTTAAAGATGAACGTAGATATTATCATCAAGTTAATGGGTTTGTTTAACAGCCAAGTAATCAGTGCAAGTGTAGTCCTTTTATGGTGATGCAATGGCGTGGCTCCAACTTGGCTCCTTGCCTGCATTCATTCTGTGTACCATGACACCACTGACGATTACATTTGTCCCTCAGTGTGTACTTCTAAATATTCAATAATATAAAATGGAAATGGGAAGACAATGATGACTTTACTGCTTATAGCAAGTTCAAAGTTAAACTTACGTTAAATCAGGGACACCTGAAGATCCTGATTAATTATAAATGTATTAAAGTCATGCTGTATTAGAGTCATTTCGATTTCCATAGCAGCTGCTGAAGCTCTGCGAGCTCCGCTGTTAGCTCGAACACACCAAAGCACTTCAATGGACAGGGGGGTCTGTGTCAGGCTTAGAATGTAAACATACAAAAAAGCTTATTCACTTTTCAAATGTTTAAAAAACACCTGTAAAAAATAGAATGAATCATTTTTCTCCAGTCTGAATAATTTGAGGGGGCACGTGTCCTCAAGCTGAATGAGAACAACAACTATGGGCCGAGCTGTAAGAGGCCTCTTAGTTGCTCCTCATTTAAAAATAGAGAATAGTTGTATTTTTGGTCTTTTGTTTTGTTTGCTGTCGTTTTATTTTGAGCTTTTTTAGAGGAGGTTATTGCAGGATCCAAAGAAAAATATTAATAACCCTGTGAATGGCCTTGATTTTGAAAATACATATTCAGAGCCACTAAATTCTTCCTGGAGACCTTCAAGTGGTGTTTACACTCTACATGGTGCGCTTATTTCTTTGTTCTTGCTGTTTGTTTGTGTTCATGATTGGTGATTTTGTGACCCATGAATTAAACTGACTCAACTTCATGCTGATGTGCTGCAGAAATGACTGGACTGAACTGACCTGCGCTGGAGACCAATATAAACTGCTTGGACCCGTTTGACCCTCATTTTTGTCAAGCTACAACTTTATGTGCTGCAACAGTAAAGTGCACATGAACTTTGAAATGGGTTTTTCTTGCTGTAATCACTTTTCCTGATTAGGCTTCTGACACCGACAGTCTGACACTCACACCCACTTCACACTGTGATGGAAGGTTGTGCACTGAGAGGCGAGAGAGGGTCCAGTCATTGTTGTTTTCTTCTGAGCTTGTTGTGGCACTTCTGTGCAAAACTGCCAGTGTCTCCAAGGAGATTATATCTAAAAATGTGTTTGTTTATCCCCCATTTTAAATCTGTGACACCTTTTTTTTAACTCCTCCTTCCAGCATGAGCGTACAGAAAGACCATATGTCATTTCTGACAGTCTCTCAGCAGGTCTTTAGAACCGCTTCTCAGAGACCCTCAGCTTGAAGAGTCCATTGAAAAACCAAAAGTCTCTGGACTTCTGAGGTTCCTGCATTGTCCAGTTAGAATTCCAGCCTTTCCTGCATTTAGCTTCAACATTCTAAATGCCCTCCAGCTGCGTAAAATGATACCTTTACTAAATAATTAAAGTCAAAGGATTAAATATAGAACACCCAGAATGTTTAATGAGGACTGCCCAAAAAAATTTAACTTCAGCATGACCAGAAATACTTCAGTAGAGCCCGAATTGTGTGTCTTCTGGAGTTGTGTGTCTTCTGGTTGAATTTAGAGAGACATACAGTTGCATGCAGCTGTTTAAAAGCATGACAAGCAGAACATTAAATGACTGTCGGTAACTTCTAAACTAAACTTTTATTTGTATAGCCCTTCTTACAGACAGTCACAAAGTGCTTCACAGTAGTGAACATATATGAAAAGATCATGCAAATGCATAGTATAAAATGCAACTAAACACAACGCTGGGTCGGTTTAGACTAGTATGCTTGCCGAAACAAATATGTTTTTAGGTGCTTTTTGAAAGCATCCACTGAGTCCAGAGAGTCTAAAGGAAGTTCGTTCCAAATTCGAGGCACAGTGGCTTTGAACGATCGGTCTCCAAGATTTAAAGCAAGTTCGTGGAACCATCAGTGGGTTCTGCCCAGACGACTTCAGGCTTTGAGCTGAGCTGTAGGACTTAAGTCAGCGATATAGGGGGAGTCTGACCATGTAGGACTCCAAAAGTCAGCACCAAGATTTTAAATTGAACATGATAAACAGGGAGCTAGTGAAGAGGTTTTAGAACAGGTGTAATGTGGGACCTCCTGTTGGTGCTGGTCAACAGCCTTGCAGCTGAGTTTTGGACATGCTGGTAACTTCAAGTGTGTTCCCATCTCCCAGCGCTGCATCTGGCAATTAAACTTGCAGTTTTCAAATACTGTATGCCTCGCAGCATCTGGTTTGCAAACTCATTAGAAGATGGTAGGCTTATCTATGAAGAAGATGCAATTAAATCAAACAAACCAGCATGATTCAAGCTGTATTGCTTCATGAATAATAAAGCCTTTGGAAAAGCAACATGATGAGAAATGTTCCGGTTGTCATGGGCAACTTTGCAACATACTCTTCAAACAGTAAGTGGCCAGTTTCACATCATGTATTTGTTGTTATGCACTAAAAGGAATTACATCCCAAAGGCACAAATCAGTGCCAAGAGGACAATTATTTAATTCAATTTTATTGATATAGCACCATTTCACAACAGACATCTCAAGGCACCTCACGAAGTCGGGTAAAGAGCTTACAAAATTATAGAGAGAAACCCAACAAATGCAAAGATTTCCTTTTAACAAGCTCTCTGCAGAGAGTGGGAATAAAAAACCTCGCCATTACCTGGAAGACACCTCCACCAGAACCAATCTCAGGGAGGGAAGTCATCTGCCTCGACCGGTTGGTTCAGGAAAGGGAGAGAGGGAACAGATAGAAAACAGAACTGGGGAGCGATGAAACATGTAGCTCTGCAGCCAGACATACCCGCAGATTGAACAAAACACCAGCTACTAAGAGAAGACACAAACTCAATAACATGCAGTGGTTGCATGTAAGTGTATGGTGACAGAAAGAGTTTCAGGCAGGCTCAGTGTATCATGAAGGATCTCCAACAACCTGGTTAATGGTCGCTTGAGCCAGGACTAAGTATAAACTTTATCAAAGAGGACATTTTTAATTCCAATCTTTAAAGTAAAGAGGGTGCCTGTGTCATGCCTCCAGCCCTGCATAGCTGGCAGCTCACCCTCTCTTACTCCCTCACTGGATGTGGTTGTGTTGCTGTTGTGTGGAGTGAAGACAGGAAGATAAATCACCTAACAGCAATCACCACTTCCTGCAAAAAAAGAACCAATTTAAGTCCACACTCTGCATCATTCAGCTCAATTCAGTTTCATTTGTATAGCGCCAATTCACAACTTACGTGATCTCATAGCGCTTCACATATAGTGAGGTGAAGACTTTACAAGCTTTAAACAAAGAACCCAACAATCTCATGTTCCCTTTGGATTTCCTATGAGCAAGCAGTAGGTGATGGTGGGAAGGAACCAAAAAAAAAAAAAACTTTTACGGTTAGGAAAAAAAAATCTTCCAACAGAACCAGGTTTGGGGAAGGCAGCCATCTGCCTTGACCAATTGCAATGAGAAGAGTAGGAGATAGCAGGAGAACAGAAACAATACATTAAGAACTAGAAAAGCTCTCAGAGAGCTCATACCTCCGCCAAGGAGCTTCAGTCCACCCCCAACACAATCTCCCAATTCACATATTTTGTATGGAACATTACAGATACAAATGTAATTACAGACAGTTCAAATGTCCTACCGACAATGCGGCCTTCACCCCATCCGACCTAATGAACAGGCGCGGCCTCTAGCGTGGCAGCTCCTAACAGCCTCCCAGCTTCTTAAACAACCGGAGATAAAAATGCCGGCCCAACCGTGCATATCTCGCTTAGGAAGGAAAGAGAACTCTGCCATTGCGCTGTGTGCCGCATGGAGACTCAAAATGTCATGTGGTCACAGGGGGTTACCCCAAAAAGAAGAGTGCCCTCTGGTGGCTTTTAGAGTAAACCGCATTTAATTGTCCACCCTGTTACACTTAGATTAAAAAAAAATCCTGGATCGACACAGTGATCCAGATCAGTCCCAAAATTTCATCATTTCTTTCTTGTCCCATTTCACACAAATCCTTCCTTGAGTTTTCTGGTTATTTTGCACACAAAACAAACAAACCAACCAACGCCGGTGAACAGTGAACATTTTGGAGGTTGTGAGGCCAGAAACTGCAGACCAGAGACAAGCATAGGACCTCGGGGGAAACAGAGTTACTGTTATGATGATATATAACAGTATAGAGAGAGTAGAGGAGAAGAGCCCAGTGCATCATGGGAACCTTCAGCAGCATATAGAACCTATAGCAGAGGGACAGCTCAGGTGATCCTGAGCAGCCCTAACTATGAGCTTTATCAAAGAGGAAAGTTTTAAGCCTAATCTTAAAAGAAGAGAGGGTGTCTGCCTCCTGAACCCAAACTGGGAGCTGATTCCACAACAGAGGAGCCTGATCACTGAAGGCTCTGCCTCCCATTCTACTTCTGGAAACTCTGGAACCACAAGTAAGCCTGCAGCATGAGAGGAAGGGCTCTGTTCAGAATGATATGGTACAATAAGGTCTTTAAGATATGATGGAGCTTGGTCATTAACAGTTTTGTATGTTTGAAGGAGAATTTTAAATTCTATCCTGGATTTTACAGGGAGCCAATGAAGAGAAGCCAATACAGGAGAAATATGATCTGTTGGGGTTTCCTGTCAGAACTCTGGCTGCAGCATTTTCTATCAGCTGGAGGTTTTTAATTTAATTATTGGGATGTACTGATAATAAGGAATTACAATAGCCCAGCCTAGAAGTTACAAATTCATGGACTTTGAGCATTATGCTGAGACAAGATGTTTCTGATTTCGACGATATTAGGTTTGGTGAAAGAATGGTGTCCTACAGATTTGCTTTTTATGTCTGTTGAAGTGTGAAGTGAGTTGATGTCCTGATCAAAAATAATTCCAAGGCTCCTCAAGTAGAACTGGAGGACAAGGCAATGCCTCCAGAGTATTATCTGCCTGCCCCTGCTACACACCACATTTACACCACCCAGCCTTCACCTACGCCATCCTGATCTGCTGCTCATCCTCTAGCTTTCAGGCTATATTTATTTATTATTGACGTTTTCCAAACCAAGTATTTTATCTATTTATCAAGATGAAACAGGCTGTTGGACCCAGACGGATAAATATTTTAGGATTCTCCATAATCCCAGCCATTTTTGAAAATGCCACAACTGAAATTACTTCATGCCAGTTTAAAGGCACTTTAAAGGCAGGGGCTGAGGCGGGGATCATGACAGAAAACACAAAGCTTAGTTATAATCCTGAAAAAAGATCTGCCACTGCCCAAAACTACATAATTCTTTTACTGCCTATATTGTGATATTGTGGATGCCATTACTTTAACATGCTGGTGTGAAATCTCTGCACATTTGTCTGTGTTGAATGAACAATTTCAGTTCTCAGACATATTTGAAGTAAATAAAAGGGCTGAACGTTATGGTGTATGATTAGCGTATGGAGACTAGGAGTTGTGTTGTTTGAAAACCAAAAAATTAACAGGGAGCAAGGACACTCTGAAATAGGCAAATACAATGCATGTGTGTGCACAATCCGTCAATGAGCCAAAGCGTCTTTGTGGAAAATTTAAACGTATGAAACAACAAAAGATCCAGCTCTTCTGTGAAATTCAGACAACGGAGTGCACTTATGTAGCACTCTAACCTGCTCCCAGCAGGCTGTGACATTTCCACACAACCACAGAGATGTTTGATTTTACCTGCTACTGTTCAGCAAACTTTTTGTTGCTCTCATAAGTGCAATTTGCATGAAAGAAACAATGCAGCTGTAGTTTCCATCTTTTGTTCTTTATGTAAATACGTCTGTAAATGCGTTGACCTGGGTGCAGCTGCAAACCAAAGAAATATGACATCAGTGAAGACCCTCCACAGCCCGTGGTAATATACCTCGCACCCTGTCAAGCTGAAATTCATTGACACTGAGCCCTCCGCTGACGCTGTCTTGAATTCGATGTCCCCTTTTCGGGCAGCAAAGGTTACATAAACAGGCACAATCAATTCAGGCGCATCCAGTCATACATAATACATTAGAGTGTTCTGTTCTCGGTTTGGAATTAAATTTGACCACCATCACCCCAAAAACAGAATGTGCACTAATCTGCTCAGTAAACGCTTTGGTGTCCATTCTAAACAGTATAACTGCTGCATTTTTGTGTGTATATAATTATTCAGGCTGTGTCTTTATCCTGTGATCAGCAAATGGCCTACTTACTTCAAATTCATTCTCTCCGCAAAGACCATAACTTTTTTTTTTTTACTCAATCCGCAGGAAGTTGTGATTCTTATTCAGTTCTGGTATGGCTTTCCCTCATTTCTGTGATGACTGGATAAAGTCTCTGTCACGCACAGTGTGCTTTCTCAAAGCACATTCCACAAAACTGCTTGTCTTTGCCCTTTTAAAATCCATAACCCCACCTGCTGTTTTTATTAATTAGCTGAGTCATTGTGTAAAACCTGCCTTGAAGATAGTAGCCCTGTTGCATGTTTAATGTGGCTTGAAATTGTTTATTTACTGTTTTTAATTTACATAAAATACAATTAGGGGTGTTGGGGGGGAACAGTAAATGTTTAACCCTGATTAAATACCAATTAGGTACATTTTTTCATTTTGTGGAGAACACTTTTCTACACGGACTTAGTGTTCTGCTTAGAATGCATGATGAAAACAAACAGTTTTTTTTTTAGTTGATGTGTTTTGACAAGGGCCAAATTATGATGGATAGATGTCTGAGTAATAGCATCTCCACAATTGCAGGTCTTAGATATGCAGTGTTATGTGGACAGGCGGTGGGTTTGTGTGTTGTTTACCCGGAGAAGAAATGGCAGAAGGATGCACAATGGGAAAAAGGTGAGTTAGTAGAGGCCGTGTGATGCTTTTGACAATGTTCTGCTGGGAAACCTTGGGTCCTGGCATTCATGTGGATGCTACTTGGACACATACCACCCACCTAAACATCGTTGCAAACCACCTTTACATGGCAGTGGTATTCACTGATAGCCGTGGTGCTTTCAGCCCGATAATGTGCTCTGACTTTTATTCTTAGCTAGGGTATACAAAGAATTGTGTTTCCTGTTTATCATTCACACACACGTGCACGATGCCCACATCAGGGGCAGTTTGAGGTTTAGTGTCTTGCCCAAGGACTCTTCGGCACGTGGAGGCTTGTGACTGGAGAACAACCGGCTCTACCACCTGGACCACAGCTGCCCTAAAGCCTTCAAGAGTTTAAGGTGTTGACTTGGCCTCCAAATTCCCCAGAGCTTAATCTGATCATCTGTGGGATGTGCTGGAAAAACACGTTCAATCAGTGGAGGACTTAAATGATCGGCTGTCAAAGTCTCGGTTTGGTGCATTACTGAAGAAGCATGAAAAAGATTTAAAAGGAAATCAAGTATTTCCAGCCAACAGACAGTATGTGTACAAAGCAAATAACAAGTTAGTGTTACAAGTCAAATGATCAGCAGCTGGAGCAAATCCAAGGAATTTTAAGTAATTAGAAATATTTACAGTGTACAGCAAATTACTCATGTGAGAATGAACAATTTTACATAGTACATGGTGTAAACAACTTGAGATTTGAAAAGGACAATAATATAATAAGTTAATAATAAGCTGTGCATGCATATCTCTGGTGGAGGGTGGGAGGAGAGAAGTGCACACCTTCTAGCGTGCCCTCCTTAGTAGTTACGAGTATGGGGGAAGAATACTCTCTAGCAAATATGTTATTTGACGTGTGACATGTGAGTGTTCAAGCAGGTGTTTGTTAGTCATCTGACCACCTGCAGTCGGAGACCAGCAGAACATGGCTGGACTGCCAACAGTCAAAGCCGGCAACTGCCCCATGGCTGCAGATGACCAATTTATTCTCAACTGATATAGCAAACAGTCATCTAACAACATCAGGCAGACAGCAAAAAACCATTACCATTCTTTGGGAGTCATGTTTATGGCCGCCTGGTGATTGTAAATCCAACAAATACTCTTTTTGAGGATATGTTTTTGGTCTCCTCCCTGGGAGCCCTTCTCTTCAGAAGGTCAATGCTTCATGTGTGTTTACCAGCTAGTGGCTGACTTCCTCTGTTTGCCATTTGGAGCTGAATACTTAGTGTACAGCAGGCTTTGAGACGAACTTTTTATTGAAAACTGCTGCTTGCTAAAGTAAAAGTTGATGCCTTGATGGTGATAACTAATATAGTAAAGTCATAAAAAAAAACAATGAGCTGAGTGAAGTCGGAAAGCTCCCGGGAGCAGTGAGGAGATCATTTTCTGTAAGTTCATTACTGCGAGTGACCCTTTCACACTCTCCATTTGATATATTGTTATGACAGAAATGTCCATTATAGTAACTCTAATGAGAGTTACTATAATGAGAGTTACTATAATGCCTGAATACCTGTTTTTGAAATACTGTGTTGCAGATCAAGCTTGAAGGTCTTCTTTGTTCCAGTTCTGTACCTGTTTAACCCTGCCACATGATATTTCTGTATCAAAGTGTGCAAACCAGAGGGAAACCATGGATTTTCTAGTACACAGTCACATCAAATCTATTAAAGGTGAATTGCTATCTTTCACTTGCTACATCCTAAATCCACAAGAAGATTGGCTGGAGCTGCAGCTGGGTGGTAAATAAACAATTACAGCTCCCATAAAAATTCAATCAAGCCTTAAAAAAATATGTTCATTTTCATAAAACATAATGTTCTACGCAATCAAGGCAAAAGAGGACTCATGTGATGCCGTCTGTGACAAAGCACTGAATTGCCGCTGTTGTTTTTATCCAAAAATATTGTGCTCTACAAAAACATCCAAATGAAAGAAAACAAACAAAAAGAAAATCATCCGTCTTTCATGGAAGCAGCAATTGTTTTCCACGAACAAATGGTTTCATTTTTTTTTCAATGCCACGAACGAAAATGGAAAAACAAGGGTGTTGCTCTAACCCCGCTATTTTATTGTCCATGTTTCAGTTGTCTCATGGCTGTTGTTGCGGCCCACCTCACACAGGACTGCTTCTCCAGCTATTAAAAACACAGCAGTTGCCCTGGACACCTGAGGTTGCCAACAGAGGGCACAGCAAGTTCAAGTTGTGGCACTGACTGTCCACACCCCTTCAGAAAGTGCTGTGTGCGCGCATGGCGTGACTGCTGTGCCTTATTTACAACCAAATAGTTATTACAGATTAAACAATCAACATTCATATCAACATGGGTAGTGTGTAAAAGAAGTTGCTGTAATGACCACCAACGAATGACCACAACCATTCTGCAGCTCCCCTCTGCTTGACAAAGTGTTTCTGGATGTTGTTTTCTATCCTGCAAATTCACTGTTTTGCTTCACTGCTCCCATCCAATGTGTTTCCAGCTGCAGTAGCTTCTCCCAAATAATGCACACTAAAAAAAAACATGGCATTTTCATGTTGTTTGGCTTTTTTTTGCCAGCATTTAGAAGCAGGTGATTGTAGAGACTCGAAAGTGATGCTTGGATTGCTCAGTATGTGCAGGCATGTTTGCTAACATGTTATATATGACCTGTGTTCAACCAGCTCAGGATAAAGGCGGAAGCACACATAATGTTTTTAGTAAAGTCTTGGTGGCAACAGTTTGGGGATAGACCTTTCTGCTTTCTACTCCACAAAGGAATGTTTTCCTCTCGTTTGATGTAGGAAGACTTGTTTGGCCTGCCAGAGCTCTGACCTCAGCCCTCATCCATCACATCTGAGATGAAATGAGATGTCAACTGTGATCCGGGTCTTATCGGCCAACATCCGTGGCTAACCTCGCCAATGATCATGGTTTGACACACTTTGCATTGTCTCCCAAATGCTTACAGCAGGCTTGACAAATAAAATTAAAGCTACTAATACAGGAAATGTAATGTTCTTTATTGTAGTCTGATAATATAATTGATGCCATAAAATCCTATTTGTTTTGTATGAGACATCTGTCATGTGTGTTTCACAGTGGACTCCTGCTACTACTGATTCCAAGGAACCTGACGATTGGTAATGTTTTTACACTGCTTTTAGATACGCTGAATATTGTCGAATACTTTCTAGCAAACAAAACAAAAAATATCAAGCAGTAAAACAAGCATACAGCCCAGTTTCCTTTTGCAAGAAGCAAGTAGTCCTGTCCTCGATTAATGAGCAGCGTCAAGTCAAGCAACACGTGTGGCAAGTGACAAAGTGCACTGAGACATCAGGTTCAAGCTGACACTTTAGTTCAAGAAGATCCCATTTGACATGACGCACTGAAGAGACAGCAGGGCTATTCATCTAGTTAATGCATCTCTCATGAGTCCTCTTGCAGCAGTTCCCCTTTTATTATCATATGAGCACGTCTGGCCTTTCATTACACTCTTAACTGTTTCCACAGGTGTCCTTGAAAGTGGTCTGAAATACACCAGAGACGTAAATCAAAAGGGCTAGGTTCTTTGCTTTGAGGTGATGATTTACAGAAAAACAATCAGGTCTGGGTGCCTGAAAGTGAAATAGGGTGCATGCACAGATCGACAGCATTCAAATGTTCTGTCGCTTCAACAAAACACAGCGAGTGATCATGTGAGTATTGGGGAGAGTTTATGCAGAGGTGTGCACCCATCAGCACACGCAGTAACCTTGACCTTGACATCAAAACTGTTTTAGTGTCAGTTCTTTTTAAAGACCAACATTGTCAAATAAATTCGTTCTCTTCAGCTGTTATATTATTGTGTGTCGTCTGTAACCACGGTAACAAAGGATACCCTGAATTACATTACCCATACTGCATACTGATGGGTCTTCTTATAAGTTGGCACAATATATACATAAAATATTTACTTTAGATTTTAAACGGCTGAAATACTGGATTCAGTTAGTCAAAACATGGATATGGACATGTGGAATGTATAGATATGTATGTGTATATACAGTATATATACAGTATGTACCTGTTAAGAAAATAAAAAACATGCATGGAAGAGAAGATTTAAACAACACATCATCAAAGAGCTAATCATCAAGAATAATGAATACATCTGAAACTGCAGATACAAGCAAAATATAAACAAGAGCTTGAAAATCACTAATTAATACAAACTTAAAAAAAGAAATAAAAAATTCATCAGTCATTGTAGACATGTTGTAAATGCTAATTGTATTGGTGTGCAGTCGACCTTCTTTGGACCTCAAAGGTCAAGGTAGAGGTCAAGGTCGCGTCAAGTGTCAAAAAACGCATTTTTCTATATCTCCACGAGTAATTATCATAGAATGTCGATGCTTACATTTTTGAACACCTCAGCTCAAGGAGAGTATTTTATGTCACAAGACCCAAGCTCTACGACCTACCAGTAAAAAGATCGGTGGGGGTCAAAGTTCATGATGTCACAAAAAATACAAAAAACTACATTTTTTCCTATAACTTGGCAAAAAAATGAGATACAGTACATACTGGTATCATTGAACAGCATTGAACATTGGCTTTCGAAGTGTGACCTTGACCTTGACCTTGACCTTGAGACACTGGACAAAAGCACTTGAGTCAAGGTAAAATCTTGGTTTCTCCTGCATTATTACTCAAAATAATATATACAGACATGAAAAACACCTCATGTAAAGGGCTGCAATTTGCCAGGTTGTGGTTTTTGCCAAGCAAAATGGCCAAATACGTATTCGCCTCACGAATACAGGCCTCCTAGTTAATTACTGTAGTAATCAGAAACTAATGCCAGTTCACTGCAGAGCTGAACAGCTTGAATTACATAATGGCTACAAAGGCTTTCTTTCTTACTTCACCTTTGTCAGCTTTCTATCTCTGTGTTTTATGTTCTAAGCGTGTCCTCAAATCTGCTACTGTACATTCAGTACAAAACAATGATACTGCTGATAATCTTATTGCCGATGATAGCAGCGTTTATTGTTTATTTAGAGCTGAAACCTGCTTTTTGTCCCTCTTCTTTTTCCGAGGTTGTACTTTGATAAAGGCATGATTTGAGATAAATAATGGCATCGACATGCTAACATGCACGTAGTGACAGTGCAGACATGTTGATATTTATAATATTTTTATCCATAGTCTTGTGGTTGTTTAATTGACACAAGACACAGAGTACAGTAGAGGCTGGCAGGACTGACATTAGTTTGGCCGATGTTAGATGACAAATCAAAGCACTGGACAAATTAAAATTTTGGCCTGATCACAGGCAGTGGATCAAACAAGAAGCAGAGAGCCTAGTTTAGGTCACTCACATCAATCAGCTTTAGCCTAATAGATTGACTTTTGCACCAAATGATAATTAGTGGCAATAAACTCTTGACAATAATCAATATGAAACTGAAATGTCAGCAGCTCAGAGAGTTTTCCACCCTCTGCCGCCTTAACAGCACAATAGAGGAACATTTCAACATGTTTGTTTGTCCTTTATGAATTTACTCCTAAACAAAAATAAACATCAAAACACCATGACGCTGGTCAAGAGGAGTAGGTGCCTCCAAAGCAAAAACTTTCCCAGGATCCCACCAAGGCGACGTCTAGCTGATTATCATATTATCTAATCTCTAATCTAGATACATGCACATGTAGGTCACACAAACATCAAAAAATACCCAAACAAAAACATGCTGCGGTCTCAGTATCAGTCCCACCATGATACACGTGCAGTTGCAGTACAGTCGAATCCTTCTAATCAGTGCAGCTGGGTAATGAGTTACTTTCCTCGGAGAGATAAACAGCCTTAATTGTTTTGTGCTAAGTGCATAATGGCACAGCTCCTGTTTTATTAATTATCCATTACAAATAACATCAATAGCCATTTTGAAAGCAACCAGATCTGCAAGCTCTCAGATTTGCCACTAAGTAACAGTGAAAATTCAAAAGTCTGTCAAAACTATCAAAACCAATTACTTTCTTAAATTTGGCTTGCATTCTTAGCTTGCACTGATCAGCCACAACAATAAAACCTCCTGTTTAACATGCTGCAGGTCCCTCTTGTGCTGCTAAAACAGCTAGGAGCCATCAGGCCATGGACACTGGACCTCTTGTAATGTCCTGTGACAGCTGGCACTGGGATGCCAGCAACACATCCTGTGGGATGAGGGGGGAGGCCTTTGGGGATCAGGTGCGTTCCATCTCATAAATACTCGATCCAACTGGGGATCTGAGGACTTTGGATGCCTTGTCAATGCTTTTGGCTCATTGTCATGCTCCTCGAGCAATTCCTAAACAGTTTTTTTGTGTGTGGTGGGTGCGTTGTCCTGAGGCCATGGCTGTCAGTGAGCATACTGCCATGTAGGGGGTCTGCTTGGTCTGCAGCAATATTTAGATGGGTGGGACGTGTTAAAGTGTTATCATAAGATTATTAATGTTCCATACTTTCACTGTTAAGTGTTAGTTTTAATGTTTTAGCTGATGCTGAAAGTAGTGTAGTGAAAGGTGAAATAAATTACATGTGATTTAATATTTATTTATTTTAATGTGTTTTTTCCAGTTTTATTCATAGAGAGAGACAGAGTGAAAGGGGGTGGGTCGTGAGCCAGACTCGAACTCATGACTGCTGCTGGCGACCTGCACCCATATGGTAACGCCTTAACTCAGCGAGCTATATGGCAGCCGTGATTTAATATTTCTTACACTCCATTTAGAGCCCATTAAATGAAACAGTTTCTACTTGCAACTTCTTCCCTCTGGTTGCATGTTTATGTTTACCAGTCATGACCGATGAGTCACAGAGTGCTATTTTTAGTCCCTAGTTTGATTTAAATATTTTTCAGAGGTGTAAAAAGACCCAGTGCAGAGAAAAGGGTACAATTATTCTGTGAATTATAGCACGCAACAGAAAAATGTGAAAAAGAATAATGTAGGAGAAGAACATTTTGCTGTGTTTGCATTCCCAGCAATCATTGCCTGGCCCCGAGATCATCAGTCATCTCTGTCATTACATTCAAATGATATTTATTCCAATATGAGGCTGGCATATATTGCAACTTTTATTCGTGTGACAACAGCTTTCATCTTTATTAATATTTGTATATCAAGTGTCGTTGCAATTTAATGAATCATAGTGTCAAGATTTGTCATGGTGTTCACTGATATACTTTTAAAAAGAAAGCACAACAAGCACATCTTAGTTTCTCCCTGCTGATCTACTGGTGTTGTATTTACTATTATGCATTTGCAAGAATCTATGGAGATATACAGACATGACAGCAAAGTGATGGGAACAGTAGCAGTAGATGTGATACTAACTTCAAAGATATCCAAGCTGTAGATGAAACAAACAGTGCAGATTTATAGGGATCAGTTTGGATAAAGTCAGCCGGTTATAAATCTGACACCCTTGATAAATCTCCATACGTTTAGCCTGGAGGAACTGATCGAGCCGTCTGAAGCAATTTATGACTTTGCAGTAAAAGCCGCCACTGTTGGCCCTGGTCCATTTAAAGGTGTTAAACTGAAGCGTGAGACCGATCTTTAGCAAATGACATTTTCCATGAGAGAATGAATATGTTATGCTGTGACCTTCACAGCATTGTTGGTATGGACGGCGGATTGAATGCTAAATTCATAAACATTTGTTGAGCAGCATTTATGTCCTAGTAGTGGTTTGGTGCTTTTCATGTGATGCTTCCTTTTATATCTAACAAAGACACTGTGTTGTGTTATAGAGCATGTATAAGTGTACCCACATGTACAATACAAGGAAGAGAACCCACAAAGCAGGTTTGATATTGCCCTTCCAATCACAACATTTACAAATTCACATAACAAGAAGATAAACAGTAACAGAAATACTACATATTTATTACCATTAAGTCTTAATATCGGTGTTTTGTGAATTTTCTGACGGATCAGTGTTACTGCAGCGGAGTCACGAAAGCCTTTTGTTTGTATTCACTTGACATTTCTGCATGTATTTCTGTCATCAGCCAGAGGATAAAATGTGCTTCAATGGTTTTTAAAGTGTGCTGGCATTTCAGTATGTAGTTCATTACCTCTTTATTGGCCATGCTGTGACATAACGCGCTTGACAGGGATGACTTGTCCAGTTTACGGCATTACATATGTCAGTAAAAGTCTGCTTTGAAGACCCAACAACTCAGATAAGAACAAGTCATGTCAGCATAAATGGGGACACCTGGTTAGCTTCTCGCATCTTGATTGATTTTATGTGGCTGACATTTAATTTGTACAACAAGCCTGTAGTTTCAAGGATCATTTAAAAACGCCTCAATGAAAATTTGTATTCTCCAAGTGTCTCCTGACAAAATGTTAAAAGAAATAAGTCTAAATTTTGGGACATACACTTTGTTTGCTTTGTAACAGAGGGTTTGGTGAAAAGAATACAAGCACTCAAGTGTCTGTACGATAAATTTTAAAGATTCACCCTGCAGAAAATCAAGTTGTTTTTTTTTTTACCTTGTTAACATGTCCGTAATGTGCTTTTGATATGCTAGAAGACACATCATTAGTAAAATAGACAGTCAACACCTTTGCTGAGCATTTCCACCTTGAAACCGCAGTGCTCCATTGACAGTCTCAGAAATACAGATTTAGACCTCCAGGATTTCATATGTAACAAACTTAAAGAACCAATCAGTCAACTTTCTTTTTTAGAATTTGTTTCTGGTTCAGATGTGTATATCTGTATTACTCCAATCTTCCCATTAATGCAGAGTGGATTTGCAGTGTTTGATCAGAATCATATGTGAGCTGATGTGCTTGAGCTGCAGTGAGTAGCTTTCTAGAGACAGAAACAGTGTAGAGTAACATTTATTGCATTTTAATGCAGGAATATATCATTTTAATGAAAAAAATCAAAATATGTGACTTTAATACATACAGATGAGTTTGTAGGGGCTTAATCAATGACAAGAAAGGGACTCAAATGACTAGCTGGTTAGCTTAGCTTAGCATAAAGAGTGAAAACAAAAAGAAGCAGCTAGCCAGGTTCAGTCTAAAGATAAGAAAATATCAGCACATCTGAATCTAACATGTATCAGTTTTGTTCAATTGCTTAAAAACAGGTGTATTAAGTTGACAGTTACACTGTAAATTCTGACAAGTTGAGTTTATTTAATGAAATTTAGGAAACAGATTACCTTGGGAAAACTAAGTAAACAAACTTATTTGTGTGAAGTACCTTGAATTTATTATATTCAAGTAAGCTATACTTTTTTTGAAGTTGTGAGCACTTAATGTATCTCAGTATAGTAAAATTCAAATCAAGCTGTTACAACTCGAATATTTTGAGTCACATCAACTTACTATATTCTGCCAAAACAAGTGGGCATTACTTGAAATTTGTAATACACTACACTTAAGGTATCTTAGTGTAATCCACTTCAATCAAGTTGACAGGAACTCAATAAAGATAAGTCATATGAACTTAATATACTGTGCCAAAGTAAGTGAGCAGTACTTAATTTTAAATAAATGCACTAAACATACCTTAGTTTGGCTAACTTAAAATTAAGAACTCACAAAATGGCATTATGAAAACCATAATTTATTTTTGTATTTCTGTATTTGTAAACAACAACAATCAAGATGCTGCTAATTCTGAAACTTGTCTAGAAAGAGACCATCAAAGATCAACTTTGACTAAACAATTGGGGGGGCTGATGCATAAACGAAAACACATGAAACAGTGTTAATCACTGCTACACTGACAATGCATTTTCTATACAATACAATTTTTACACCAGACCATCTCTGTAGCACCACAATACTTTGATTTTAAACCAAATTAACCAAGTTAACCAAATTTGACATTGATCAAAAATTACATATACTGTAATTTGAATAATAGTCCTTGGCTATATATATTTTTTTTAAATTAATACTGCAATTAATTGTTCAGCCCTAGCTGAAACCCTTCTGTTAGTTGCAAACCAGGCCAGTCAGTGAGGAGAGAAAACAGGGTGCATAAATGATGCTACGCAATTAGAGCCAAATCCATCCTTGTTTGCTGATTGGTTCAGATTCTGCCTATGTTCTGCATTTCTCCAAGTTATTTCCTAAATATTATGTGTGTTTGTAAGAGAGATTGACTGTATGAGCATTAATGTGTGCGAGTGAGTGTGTGCGTGTGTGTGTGCGTGCGATTGTGAGTGCGTGTGTGAGACAGAAAGTGTATGTCAGTGAGTATGAGTGAAAATCAGTACGTGATGTATGACAAAATGAGACTTAAAAGTGAGAATGAGTGTGAGTGAGGTGGGCCGATTGGTCTGGGTATAAGCTAACAGAAGGCTTTCGATTCACAATGGACACTTTCCTTTATGTCTCACAGCAGCAAACAGACTAGTCAACATTAAGTCAGTAAAAGTTTAAAACCTGAATAAAACCTGATCATTAAAACTGGATTATTACATAGAACTGGACTTGGACATACACTTTCAAAGTAGCTACAAGTCAGCTCTTAACAATTTAACAACTATTGAACCTGTGTTGCAGAAGCACAAATACTAAACATCAAATACTGTATGCTCAGTAACTGAGCACTCATAATACTGAGCCAGATGAGAATGAAATGAAAAAAAGGCTGAACCAAAAATCAAGAAAAAACAAAACAAACATACTGCTATTCTTTTAACAGTTATTGTGATGATTATTTTTGAGAGAGGGAGCTCATTGCATTGTGTATCAAACATGCTGTCTTATTTCTGGAGAAAACCACATGGAGACCTCTGCAGCTCCACAAAAAGTATTCTGTCACAGTATCATTATCAAAACATTAAAACATTAAAAAAAGATGAAAGTAAAATACAATATCCAATTAAGTAAAAATAAATGTTCAGCCCCATTGCACTCATTCACAAACCACACTTGTGGACACACCAGCATAGCCTCCCTAACCACAACATCTAGCCCAAAAGAGCATTTTTTAATGTTTGCAGTTTTGGGCTGAGCTTTTGTTGTCCGATGTTCAACAATATCTTCTGGATGAATTTGAATGTGTTCTTTATACCTTTGGGGTAATCCAGATGGAGTGCATATATTAAGCCAAAGAGAAGACAAAGTGCTTGAGAGGTTGTTGGAATGTCATCCATGACGATGTTTCCTTCAAGGATGATTGCAACGCTGTTAATCAATGGTGGTATGTCGCTGGTCATGACGTTAAGAACCCCAACAGGCACCTGAGTGAAGTCATCTGCAGTGTCTGAATCCTGTATTCAAAACAAAAGAACACAAATAAATTTAGGTAGAATTTTATGACCCACGGTAATAGTTCGTACACTCCTGTAACCAAAATCTCTGCAGGGTTCATAATTTAAAATTGCATAGAAAAAAAAACAGCACTCAGGAATAGTGTCTGACAGAGCTCTTGTGAAAGACCATGAGCAGGTGGAACTGGACGCATTTCAGCACCAAGCCTTAACAAAATGCATTTTTAAAAAATCCATAAAGGCTGTTTGTGTGTGGAATTTTTAAAGCTAATTTTACTAGCGTACTACTCAATGGTGCGATGTACCGTACATTTTACAACATCAGACCTCAGTCTCAGTTCTCTGGCATCAGACAAAATAATACTGGTGTTCAGACTAAAAAGCTTCAGGTCACTGGGAAAACTTTGTCAGATCGATGGGCTAGTACAAATAGGCCTCAAACAAAACGGCTTCAGACCAAGCAGTCTCAAGCCAACAGGCCAAACAGGATCATGCCAAACAGTGTAGCAGCACATTCTCAAAAAAGATCTTTATTTTTTTTTCTTAGATATTTCAACCCAAATTTTAACAAAACAAAGTCATTATTTTATTACTGTATCCTTTAAAAAATGGGTGTTCTGCAAAATGATTTTCCTGCAAAGGGTATGAAATCAGTGGGGTTTATTTATACAAGACATGAACAATGTGGTATTTTCTGAAATCTGAGAACTGAACCTGACGTCTGAAGATGTCCTAAAATGTGCACTGTATAATGGTCTTAGGATCATCATTATAAATGTACTTACTGAGCAGCTGAGGAAGAATTTACTGGAATTATCTCCAAGATACAGGGGCAGACAATACAGGACAGCAGTGCGTGTTGTGGTGATGTCATTGGTCTCATGGAAAAGATGACAAAAAAACAATAAGCAGAAGACTATAGGAAAGGCGAAATTATTTATTAAAAAAATGTGCATATATGCATGTGCTCAAGTTACAACTATGAATTCTAAGTGCTTGAGGTAGTGAAAGAATTACTTGTATTGTGGTAGAAGTAGAAGTAGCAGTTGTTTTACGAAGTAGTAGTAGCAGCTGTAGGTCTAGTTGAAGCAAGCAAGCACACTACCATAAGGTGGTAATGATGAAGAATCGGAAACACTTACTTGTGAATTGATTGGCTGGAGGAAGTGACCAAGTGATTGGCCGACAACTCCTTTTCTGGATTTGAAGAGGTCAATGAGACGAGTGGTGTGGTGGTCAAGAGCTTCGTAGAAGTCTTTCTTGAGGTTCTTACTGGCAACTCTGTAGAACTCAGCAAAGACCTTAAAAAACAAAAAACACATCCAAAGGATTGTTTACTACACTATAGTAGTCATTTTAATGCCAAGAGACTATTTGACTGTTGAATGCAATACACTTCTCAAAAAGTAATGACCAAATTGCAGAAATTGACGATGTGTTAGGCCTACTAAATGATTAAAAATAAATCAGACCCATTATCTTTGTGTTTTAGGCAAAACAAGACATTCACAAACATCAGCCTGAACTTTGGAAAACAGTGATTGATAGTTCTGCCTTTTTTCTGATATGTTGCAGACCAAGCCACTAACTGTTTGGGTTTGGTTTGATCCCTCTAGGGCCTAACCAATTACTTGATTAATCAAAACAATAATTGGTAGATTAATCGATTGTGAAAATAATAATTATTTGCAGCCCTAGATCAGTGTAGTGCAGCGTAAGTAAGCCATACCTGACTTCCTGTGAACAGTGCAGGCCAGCGTTCCATCATCTTTTTGACTAAAGGCTGTTCTTCCACGATTTCTTTGCATCACAAAGAAAATGACTTTGATTGGCCACTTGTGTTCCATCATCCTACAAAGAACAGAGCCATAAATTTTGTGCAGTTAACATAATATGTAATGTTTCAAAGAAACAATGTGCCTCTGACTTGGTACGCAGACAAAGGAAAAACATAATTAAACTTAGTCAATTGCCAATATACTCCGCACAACTTATGCTTCTTCTTAGATGTTCCAAGTGGGTTTGCAACCTCAAAGTCATCAATATACAAGCCCAGAGCAATTCTGAATTCGTCTTCTGCTAAAATGGCATTTTCACTAATTCATTACACTAATACTGACAGTATTAATATTTTATTATTATGATAGCAAGACCCACAATGTGAGAATTTAGGTTGGTTTAAATATGATGCAAAATTCATAATTCACAATTACATAGCATTTCATTGTTTAAGTCATAAATCATGTTAAAAAGCTAAAAACAAATTCACGTTGGACATCGATCACATATGCTCCTTTCTACAAAAGCTTGCATATAACAGCTTTAATTTGGTGAGTCACATCATGTACAGTGTGCAGTTTAGTGAGGCAAAGAGCGACGTGACAGATCTAACTCTTCTGCTTCTCTCGTCCTTGTCCACCCAGCATGCACATACTTTGAAAATCAAGCCCGTTGGAAATCCGAGAGACATTAACGACCGTCATCTGTACTTTCAGAGCATCAATTTGTACCAGCATACTTAGATTTAGAAATGAGTACAGGCTACGCAAAATGCATACAGGTCGATAGGTCTGCTAACGTTCGGCTACCTGCCTTCAAGTGTCGTGCTTCACTAGCAGGCAGGCAGGCGAACGTTAGCATCCGCCCCCTTGTACAGCCCGTTAAAATAAACGGTTAGCTTAAAAACTGCGAAATTAGCAGCGCGCGCTGTTCGAGCAGCTAACAGACGGCGGGGCTGGTGCAGGAACAGGGGAAGACATGTTACAGATTAGCACTACGCTAGTGTTCGCTTCAGGCTGTTTAGACTGAGTCAAAGCACTTTCATTCGGATTCGCTGATGTTGAGTTGCTGCTAACTTTTTAAACGTCTGCTCTTTCAACATACGCGCGCCAGCACACAAACACAGACTAACATGCCAACGGTCTCTGAGAGTCAGAGTTGTTGGCTGGCTTCTTTGAACAATTCTCATTCTAGAAATAATTTTACATTGATAAACAGAAGATGTACACTTACCGAAATCAAGGTTAGAGCCAACCTTCTGTGAGAGCCCTGGGTCTGCGTGAACGGCTTTGACCGCTTGCTTCCAGTGAATGCGCGCTAACCGGAAATGGACATGCGCACAGGGGCGCACAGCTCTGAAACTGAAGTCTCATACCACAAACCATGCTGTGCACTCAGAAAAACCAAGTATGTATAATTAAATGAAACAAGTATGTGGGTAAAAAGTGGAGAAAACTCGGTGTAAGAAAGTAAACTTAATAAAAATAGGATAAATTAGGTTAAATGCACTATTCCATCTTTAGTCAGGCCAATGTTTACATTTACAGTGTATTGACTGTCAGTCGAATTTGTGTTTCAAGACTTTGTGCAGAGCTTCACATTTACCTTGCAGAAGAGAAAGGTGTCAATCTTTGGGGTGACAAACTAAAGGAAAAACTAACATAAAGTGTCCTAGGAAGTTGTTTGACCACCACATGTCACCAGAATAGCCTCAGTACAACTCTGCATTTACCACGATCTCCCACAACATCATGACCACTGACAGGTGAAGTGAATGAAATTGATCATATTGATACTATGTGCTGTTCTGCTGGAAAACCTTGGATTTTATCATCCGTGTTGATGAGAATTAGACACCCAAATAAACATTGTCCCACAACAAACACACTCCCTCATGCAAATGGAAATCCCAAATGTCACTGTCCTATCCCCACAGGAAAATGCACCCCACCACATGGAAACAACATCAACCAATCAGGAACATGTAGAGGAACATGACAATGGCCCAACATGTTGATTTGACCTCCAAACCTCCCAGACCCCATTCTGATCAAGCATCAACAGGATGCAGTGGAACAAGTTTGATTGACAGAGGCCCCACTGCATAAGCCAGAGCACCCAAAGGATCCACTGCCAACATCCTGGTTCCAGACCCCATAGGACACCCTGAGAGGTCCTCTGGTCCATGCCCAATGGTTCAGAGCATTTTTGACAACATAAGGTGGACCAACACATTATTAGCCAGGTGGTCATAATGTTATGCCTGATTGGTGTATTCTACAAGTATCTGGAACTCTACTGAAGGGTGGTGAAGGGCGCTGTCTAACATGTTGGTTCATGATCACGCAGGTCAACTTGTGCTGACTTGCAGTGACCCTTTTCTCTAAGAGGACATGTGGAACCGAACCATGGCAGCACAGATCCCTTCACTTTTGTACTTCATATTGTCTTGTAAATGTAATTTTAAATCAATGAAAATTGCATCTTTCCCCATCAGTCTATAGTCAATCACCCAAAATTGCAAAGTAAAAACTTTTGTCAGAATTTTGCTAATCTGTTAAAGTTATTTTATTTACAAAAGTATTCAGACCATGTGTCAGATGCAGCCTGTTTGTTTCAACTGTCCCACATAGATTGGAGGTCATTTAGAAAGGTGCATGCCTTGAACATGTGAACTGTGTCACAAGTCAAACTGACGAGTCAGAAACTAATAACAAAGTTTACAATGCTGTATTTTATTGTGCTTTTAGTTATAAAAGGAACAGCCAGCCTAATCACAAGGAACAGATGGTTGTTGGAGTACAAGCGTCGTCGAAAAGAGTCATAAACTTCGTGGAGAGTTTGATACTGTTTTAGAAGAAACATAAGAGAAGATCAATAAGGCAAGATAAGTTTGACTTATTTCAAATTACCAGTGCCTTTGCTTCAGTCACTTCCACTTTGATCAATGTTGTGCCCATTTTTATCCTGCTGGCAATAAAGCTGCTTATTTCAGGCTTTGTCATGAAGGGTGCAACTCAGAGATGTATTAAATTCATATTCAGTGTTCTGGAACAGCAGCAGCAGCATTGATGTGCTGATGGAGGCCCAAGGTTTTCACTGAAAAGGAAAGGTTAGACAACAGAGGCTCCATCTGACAAGTACACCTTTTTTGAAACATTATACGGCATTAAAAATATAACTTATTGCACCAGAACTCCTCTGTTTCTCCTATGTAATGTGTAACCAAATAAACTTGAAACTGTTGTTGATATTTCATCACATATTCATCACTGAACAAAAATATAAAGGCAACATGCGAATGATCCTCTTTTTCAGAAACAGTAAAAAACACATTTCTGTTGTCATAGATAAGGGTTCAAATTAGCCAACTGTGCCCTATTGTGTGGTGTTGAATAACAATGATCAGATAGTCTACCCACTAAACACACACTCCTCTGACCAGTGACTATAAAAGCTTTATTCAACTGACACAAAGCCACAGATGACTAGAGAAACATAAGTCGGCGTGCTGGATTCTGGTATGTCAGTTCGGGCTGTGGCCAGGCACTTGAATATCCACAACTCCACTATCCGTACACCAGTCCTCCCACAGTCCAAAGACATACATTGTTTGTTAATCAATGATTCTTAATTGGCTGTAGATGTGAGTCCGTTTGCGTTAGCTCTGTGATAGACAGATAACCTGTACAAGGTGTACGCTGCCCTTCACACAGTGTCAGCTGGTATAGGTCCAGCAGCCATTGACCCTCAACAGGATAAAGCTGGTGGATCAATAGATCATCTTTAGACAATGCACCACAGAGGACACTTGGGGTTGTGGTGTCCTTTGTGTAGCTAATTTACTAAAAAATATCAATTTGTATTGTGTTTTTTTGTTGCCATCTTTTTCATAAATTACCAGCTACGATATGAATGTTAACAATAAGTTGGATCACTGCTGAGAATCAACCTCCATTTGTTTGGTTGTTGCTTCAGAAGGCCCAGTCAACTTTCACGTTCAAAAGGCTTGCCAGTGTACTTTCTCAGCACCACTTATTGATTTATCTCCACCTTGAATCTTAACACCAGCAGTAACCTTCAGTCATGCGCTGGCCTCACAAGTTCAACACATTTTCACACATCCCCCTGTAGATACCAGAACTCAGAAGGGTCATGGAGTTTAGGGCTCTACTCAGATTGAATTTAGTCCAGCATGAGAAAACACAGCACCGTCAGTCACTGTGTTCAGCGGGAGAGTTATCACAGAGAGCTCTCCAAAAGAACCGGATCACTTGGCACACAAAAAAACAGAAAACAAAAGTAACCTGCCTCAGCTTCTCAACTTTTCAGTGTCATTGAGAAAGGTACAATTTGCATTGTGAATGATGTATTATAATCATGTCATATCCTTATAAATGACTGAAATGAATGGGTTTTTGTGGCAGCTTATAGATCTGTGAATCAGACTGGGTTCCCCGGTCTGATTTCATTGTCTCACCGCTCCTTCAAACAACACACACCTGTTAGCTTCTTTTAAAAAAAAAAAAAAAAAAGAAGCAGGGTTGTTTTTAGTCTTAACATCCACTCTTAACAGCTTCACAGAAACTGTCTGACAGATACTGCTCTCTGGCCCACATGACTGTAAGAGGTCTGCGGTGAGAGCAGGTCAGATAAATACTCAGATATTCTATTCACACTCAGGCTGATGATTTACCTCCCTCCACTCTAAATGGCCATTAGTCTTACCTGTCTAAATGAGTGCACTTTCCCATGACTTGCAGACTGTTTTTGACTGCTTAGAGCTTGTTTGTCCAGACAGTTCGTTTTGACGAGAGTGGGCGAGCGGAGACTGGGAGTCTATAGATTGGTTGAATTTTGAAGCAAGTTAGCTTTAAATTTGTGGCTAACAATACCCGAGTTCCTTCAGGGACATGACAAACTCTTAAGTTGAGATGAACAAAAGTAAAGAGAGCAGTTAAACTCATTTAAATCCATGATCTCTAACCTTGAGCCCAACACTTTTAATATTGCAGCTAATCTAAATTATTAACACGCATCACCTTTTCTCAGTATTTTTGCCATCTCTGCTGCACGTCACGCCGTGCTGCCCACACATTTCCGCCACCCTGCTTGCGTAGCAGCCTGCTGGCCTGTTTTCAAAACTGATTGGGTAAATCCTCACCTGTCTGACGTGACGGTTGTTGATTAACACTGCAATCTACACGTCATATGCTGCACCCACGCTGTCTGTCTGCAGTGGCGGCGTGTTGCAAACAGCACAACTTCCGGTGACTTATATGGGGTGTAGAGCATGATGCTGGGACTATTTTAGCATTTGATTAGTTATCAATCCATTATCTCCTCACATCCGGTGCAGCGTCACAGCAGGATGTAGCCTCTTCATCACCCACTGGGTGAGGAAGCATTGTGAAGGTTAAGAGTCCTTCACAGCAATGACACAGCCCTGACAAATTACCATTTACACAGACATCATGCATGCCTTTGGGCACCAAAGCATCTGGAGGGAAACCTCTGAGGAAATGAAACTATGTTTTGGTTAAAAATAAAAGCTCTACCTAGCAATTATACAGTATGTAAAAACAATACAGGACCACTGATCAGGACCGCTCTGTAACACTGGGCCTCAAGATTAGGTAACAATTCAGGTATCGCCTTAAGGGACCAGGGCATACTCGATCAAAACTAGTCTTGTGACATGTTATCTGAGCATGCTGGAAATGAAAAATAGCTTTGTTTTGCGGAATGGCCACTCTTAAACATAGATGAAAAAAGCAAACTGTCATAGGGTGAGGAGCCAGAAACTGCAGCGTGGTAGTTTTTATGTGTGAATAATCTTTACACATTAAAGCACCATAAAGCAATGTTAAGCATAAATGACGTATTCATTCCCCTCTTCCACCAGCAGTGAGGTCAGCACACGTCACTAGAAAAAGATGCTTGACAATACTTGGTCATAAATAATACAATACAATACAATAAAACAATAAAACAATAGCAGAGTTAGCGTAAGTTAAAGAGGAACTACTAGGATCGTTTCTTTATTTTACTGTAAATGTAATCACAGAGATTTCTGTAATATTATGTTAATACAGGTAAACAAATTTTCACACCGTGTTTAGAAAACTGACATTTCTGATCAAAATCAACTTATTTCCCAGCTTAGATTTGAAAGTTTGCTTCAACAGAATCCTTTTATAATTGCTCCAGGAATTCCAATGCATGACGATGACAGGTCTTAATACCTGCGGTACACTGCTGTCGAGTGGCAAAAATGAATGGAAAATGCAAGTGGCAAAAACTTCCTTAGATGCTTACCTGAGGCTGACTCTAGTTGTGAGTCATTCCTAAAAGACTCCTAATTTTATAGCTGAAATGCACAGTCTGGTGCAAAAAAAACATCTCAGCACCATGCACATTTCCCATTTTGTGATTAGCCAGGACTTATGAGGACACTATACCTAGAATGGTCGGAGTGAGCTCACTGAGCTTCAAAACTGGCCTTCACGAAATTTGGGTGACATCACAGAAGGGTTTGTCCGTCTTTCGCCTTGCCCTGAACCCCGTATGAGTCCCATTAACACAACTGGTGTTATTTCCTGTGCTGACCACAATGAATCTCTGCATTAACAATATCACTTTATAATGCATTTTAACAGATTTTGGAAAGAATACAAAGATATTAGCCATATTATATTCATTGTTAATTAGGGTTTCTTCAGGAGGGCTGATGATAATTTAAAAAAGGGGATTAAATAACAACATCCTTAACCTGCATTGCCTGAAATCACTTGATAATATGCAGTGTCAGACTGCACTAATTAAATTCTACACAATCAGATTTTTTCAGTTTCAATCGCCGGTTCTATCTGACACCAATTACAGTTTGATGGCGTCAACAGCATTCAGATGCACTGTGCTGCTCTCAGTAGGTAAATCCTTCATGCTCTGCGTAAAAAATTGTCCTTAATGAGCTCATCACAAACCCTCCCACACGTATTGCTGGCGTGCCACATCCTCACACTGCTGTGTATGGGGTTGCACATTTGGTGCCACTCGAAAGCGAAATCAATCGATTTTTTTCGCAGCCCCCCCACTGTCCTTGAGATGTGTGGCAATTAGATAGTCTGTTAGTTTTAATGCCGGAAGGTCACAAGTTTGCCTCCTGCCGCAATCGATGTGTCTGTATACTGATGTGCTGCTGACCACCAAAAGGACAACGCTATAGCCTGCAGGAAAACACCTCTATGGATACTTGCTGTTTGCAGCTGCCCAGTGATCTACAAACGCCTTTCCTGTTCATGATTCACCCCACATGTTGCTCTATACATCCAATGTCCGGCTGGCCTAACAACCTCTCAGTAAATATGCCAATATCTTACGCTTTTTACAGATAATTAATGCAGTTCTGACCAAGCATAAGGGCTAAATAAAAAAAATTGCATGTTATATTTTCTGCAGCAGAAGCAGAAAAGCTGTCAGTTCAGGCACCAGCTTTCAGTAAATGCTGTCTGCGTATTCTGCACCACAGGCTAATGAGAACTCTGCAGGCATCTCACATGGAATGGAATAATATTTGCATATAGATTTAATGGTTCGCTCTTGCCTAGTTAGATGCTTTTGGATGTGATTTTGTTTGAAAGACAGGCCCAGATATGAGAGTAGAGCATTTAGGGCAGAATTTGTTAACCTTTTCCTGTGATAAACAAGCCACCGGATTAAAACCGCCTGCCTGATGTTGTATAGGTCCCCCATGTGCGGATAAAGAGGCTCTGACCTGTCAGGCATGGGATCTCTGGGGGTGTCCTGTAGTGATGTTGGCGGTGGATTGTTCAGGTCCTGTCAGTGTCAAAGTGGGGCCTCTGTGGATCCGGATTGTTTCAGCACATTCTGCGGATGTTCAGTCAGATTGGGATCTAGGGGATTTGGAGGCCAGGTCAACACTTTGAGCTCTTGATCTTGTTCCTCGAGCTGCGCCAGAGCAGTTTTTGTATTGTGGCAGAACGCACTGTCCTGCCAGGGAGGCCGTTGAAGTCTGGGAGTCCTGTTGCCATTGAAGGGTGTGCTTGTTCTGCAGCAATGTTTAGGTGGGTGGGGGGGTCTGTGTGAAAGAAACAGCCACTTGAATCCAAGATCTCCTTGCATAACATTGCATTGATAAAAACAGATTAAAACATAGGACTTGTACTCATATTTGCACTAAATTGTAATTTTGCACATATCAATGACTCCAATCTGCTTCATGCCTTACCATGTTACTTATCTATTTTGATTTTTTCTTTTGCTTTTGTATGTATTTACTTACTGTGTATATTGTCTGCACCAAGGGTCTAAAGAGTGCAGTCATTTCTATCCTCTTCTACCCTCCACATATTGCAGTATTGACAATAAAAAGACTTTGACTTTGGCTTGATGTGATTTCTATCCAAGACTGCCAGACATTTCCTGATACTAAACAAATAATTAGTGTGAGTAACCAGACTTTCTAACAATAAGCTGGTGTGGTCTCAGTGGCGCTCGTGGTAACTCTTTAACCCACCCGAGGTGTGATCAGCTCAGATCAGAGCAGGGAGTGAGCCAGAGATCCATAAAAGTAATCAGACAGGTGATAAGGTCAAAGCAGGATTTATGAATTCCCCTTTACAACCTTGTAAACCCCCATCATTACTTATTAACCCGTGAGAAAAACTTTGCCCCCCTTTCTAGCAAATTTGGTCACATGACCGCTGGGCTGCGAGGCACGACGGTTTAAAAGGAGGTCTGTGGACAGAGGGAAAGCAGACACACGGAGGTGAACACCTGCTGAGCACATCCTCAACCAGAGATACAGAGGCCGCAACACAACCTGCTCTCAACTATCGCCATGAAGGCCACACTCGCCACCATCGCTCTGCTCGTCCTCGCTCTCGGCTGGACCTCTGAGGCCGTGCAAGTCGAAGTAAGTCCTGGCTTAACTGTTTTTTTTTGCATGACTGATGTGTTCATGAGGAGACTGAGAGATGTTTCCTGCTCATTAGAAAAGAGAGTGGCAAAAGTTTATGTGAACTATTGTTGAATTGTCATTTTATTTTCTGTATTGGCAAAATGAGCTTCAAGGATCACTTCTTTAAGACCAACATGTGCTTCTTCCAGGAGAATGGATTGTCCTTCTCACTGGAGGCCGTTAGGAGGCTTCAGGAGCTGACAGAGGGAAGCTTTGGGACTGGACAACAAAGCCCACGATTCAGGTCGAGCGCCGGGTCCCTCTGCGCTGACCCCATGCTCCCCCAGGAGCTGCTGCCCCTGTGTAAGCAGAGAGGAGCCTCCTCATCCCTCTCCAGATTAGGTAAGATCACGGTAAACCCAGCAGCCTGTCTGTGGTGAATAATAAAGTACTGCTAGCTGACGTGCTGTGTTTCTTCTCTGTGTTCTAGCTATGGTTCCTATGGACATCTGCGAGATCTGTGCATTTGCCGCCTGCACTGGTTGCTAAACAAACACAGCAAGCCAGAAACATCTTGCCCCACTTAAGCCTTGTGATTTTTTTTCATTCCCCTGCAAACACCTGCAATGATAAGAAAATGATCCCCGAAGTTCTGCCTCCGGCTTGTTTGGCACGTGCTACACTTTGGAGCCATTGTTAAACCAAAAATGGCCCATAAAGAGGAAAAAATTGACAAAGGGAAGAATGTTTTTTTAAAACTGTTACTCTCTGGCATATTTACCATTATATTTTTCTGCAAACAGCTCTTTATCCAGCATTCTGTTTTTGAATTGTGTTATGTTTGTTACATTTCTATCTTGCCTTGCCTTATACATATTTAAAAGAGATGTTTTCTTTTTTCATTTTTCTTCTTTTTACGAATGTTGTTTGAAATAAAAAGCCTTCATTGATATATTAAGCGTACATTGTGCTCTTTCCTACAAATGCAAACGCACATAAAACCCTTAATGGTTTACCATCACAATATATCACTGCTGTGTCGTCCCCACAGTTACCCCTCTTGGTTCCGATTCATACCTAAGAAAACAAAGTCAGCAAGGCTTTTTCAGTTTGTGCACCCATCCTGAGGGACAGTCTCTCCTTTCCACAGTAAAGCCTGTCTAAATTAAAGCCTCATCCTTTTCCCCTTGTTTTGGTTCTTCCTGAAGCTGCTCTAGACACGTCCACTCTTTGTTTCTATTCATTGCCCTGCTGCTAGATGTTTGTATCGATTGGTTCTCTGATTTGACTTTGTTTTCTCTTTTACTTGTCTGCTAGCTCAATCTCCTTTTTTGTATTTGATCCACCCATGGCTTTATCTCGCCTTTCCTGCTCTTATCTTCACATGTGTTAATCCTTGTTATTTTCTGCATGTATTTGTATTCCCTATTATATGTTGTTAATGTCGTGTCCTTCTTTAATTTGTGCTTAGTCCTCTCCAGTGAGAGAAATAAAATAATACACATAAAACCCTTAGAATTGATGGATGTTTATCTACATTTTTGTAGGGCCATGACTTTAGTTCAAAATGAGTGTGATTCATTTCCATAATTAGTGTTATTAATTATGGAGATTAGCTTGACTAATTTAGGGTCTTAACCCTAATATTTATTATAGTCAGGTAAAGCTTTATTTTCTATTATTTTTGCAGCGCTTTGCTCTTTAATATTTAAATTTCTCAGATAAATTCACTCCATAAACAGACCTGTACAGTCTGATCCTCAATATTTAAACCTGTTTGATTAATTTGCAACAACAATCCTAATTTTCTACTAGGTAGTACTTTTGCACAAGTCGCTTTAAATAAAGTCGCTGCATAAATAACTTTGACTTGACATGACACGTTCAATTCGATTCAATTCAATTCAAAGAACTTTATTTGTCCCCTGGGGCCAATTCAAGGCACGTAGAGCAGATGGACACTGAACAGTAGCAACAACTGTACAGTAGCAGTAGCAACCATCTGGTAGTTAGAATAAGATCAACTAAATTAAATTTAAAAATTTAAAATGGAACATGCTGAGAAAGGATTAAGGTATAGTATTAGTGCTACACAGAGCCGACCCTACCCAATGTGGCGTACTAGGTGAGATTTTACATGGCGGCCACCTCCATCGGTGATTTACAGACACTTCCCGATTTTGCAGTGCCCCCTGGAGGCCATGATGCCCTTAGCATTTGCCTATATTGCCTAATGAGCCAGCCGGCTCTGGTGCTACATCTGTTACTATTTGCACATTGTTAGTTGTGGGGAAAGTATTATTTGTCAGATGGATTTATATATGTATACTTAAAGCTGTCTTAATTCATTTTTTTGCCATCAATGGTGAGAAAATTATTTGAAAGCTGGATGAGACAGTGTCACAACCATAAACCCAGCTTATCATGTTAACAAAACATTTTACCAAGGACCTGCTGACACATCCAGCAGACACAGAGTAACAATGGCACTCATTGTGGGTTCATGTCTGTGGTCACCTTACATCAATATTTACTGTTCTTTTGTTCTTCTCAACAAAACCTCAATTAACTTTGATGATAACATCTTACAGCTCATCCCCCCCAAAAAAAAAAATCAATCTTAAAATATTAGAAAATTTCAAAAGATCAACAAAGATTAACTAAAAGAGGGACTGATAAAAGTATGTTCATGTATGCTCTGTCAATACGTGGTCAGGGCTCCCTTTGCTTTAATTGAATTACTGCAGCAATGTGGCGTGGCATGAAGGCAATTGCCTATGGCACTGCTGAGGGGTGATCGATGCCCATAGCGGCCTCAGCTCCTCTCTGTTGTTGGGTTTGGTTTGTACCATTCTCCTTTTGACAACACGTCACAGACTTTCTGCGGAGTTCAGATCTGGTGAGTGGCTGGCCAATCTAGCACTGTCATGTCATGATCAGTAAACCATCTCTGAGTGATTTCAGCAGTGTAGGGAGATGCCAGGTCCTGCTGGAAGACAAAATCTGCATCCCCAAAAAGCTCTTCGGCAGACGGAGGCATGTAGTGCTCCAAAATCTGCTCATAGCCGGCTGCGTTGATTTGGAACTTGATTATACAGGTGGACCAACACCAGCAGATGACATAACACCCAAATCATCAGTGACTGTGGAAACTTCACACTGGACTTTAAACAACTTCCACTTCCAACTTCCAAACAGTTCTCCACTCAAATTTTTTTTTAATCTGAAAAGATGACTTTGCACCACTCCAGTTCTTTCTCTGCTTAGTCCACATAAGATGCTTCTGACATTGTTGGGTGTTCAGGAGTGGCTTAACAACGGGAATTTGACACTTGTAACCTGTTTCCCCGATACGTCTGCGTTTGGTGGCCCTGGATGTTCTGGCTCCAGCTTCAGTCCACTGCTTGTGAAACTCTCTAACCATCTAGAACCTGCTTTTCTTAGGGGGTTGTAAGAGCTGTAAGCTATTATCATCAAAGTTAAAACAAATAAAGGCTTCAAATAGTTCAGTGTAAGTCAAAAATACTGAACCTTATCCACCATGTTCTAATTTTATGAGATGGACTTGTAACTGAGCCAAAATCACCCTCAGCTCATCCAAGGAGGGTCTGCTGGGCATATATGGATTCATATGTTTGCATTCATACACTGAGAGGTCCTAACAGGTGATCTTAGGCAGTATTTGCACGAGTGGTGGCTCCGTTGCACCTTGTATATTTTCAAACCACTCCACAGGCTCTAGCATCATTAACACTACTTATATCTGCAACACAGCATCTGCCAAAGCCCCCCTCACCTTCACTTCAGACTCAAATATGCAGTATATCTAGGTTCATTGCTGTGAATAATTAATTTTATGCAGCTATACTACCTCATTATACAGATACACCGTCAGTCCGGAGCACCGGTGGACTCTCAACATACCAGCCCTGACACTTGCAATATACTCACAGCCTTGATGCTTGAAGCTGCATAATTAAAGCAATAATGAGATGGAAGCAAGGTGAACTCTGGTTGCTTCATAGGCAAAATAAAATCAGTGTATATCCCATTTTCTTGTTTTTTGGGTTTTTTTTTTATTTTTTTTACCAAAATAAAAGTCGTAGGCAAGGAAGTATTACATTAACTTGAACATATTAAAAAAGTCGAAGAGAGGCCCTGAAGATGTTTTGATTGAACCACAGACATACAGGCAGTCGTGAAAAGAACGAGGACTTCTCCAACACAAAGCCCTGTTCTTAATGTCATGGAGTCACTCTGGGATTACATGAACACACGAAAGACTCTGAGACAGACTAAATCCACAGATGCTGCTTCATAAGTACCCTGCAAAACTGACACTGGAGTTGTAATAAAGGCAAAGAGTGTTCTCACCAGGTTAACTGATGAATAAAAGCTTTTTGTGGCTTTTATTTTTAATAGTATCTTTAACATTTTGGGCCTCGTAGCTTCACACAGTTCTGTATAGCTGTAGTCAGTTAACAGTTACATAATGCATATTCAGTGAAAAATCTATAGAAATGAACCACATGTCTGTATTGATTAGCCAAACAATACTTGTCTAGTTACTTAATAGTTGGTATAAACTGCTGTCTCATGTGTATCTGTGCATATGGTTGTATTTTAATGACATTTCTACATTCATGCTACGACACAGATTCTCCTATATAGCATATGTTCTAGTATATGTATACCTATGTAGTGTATGTTCTAGTATGCTTATGTAGTATATGATCCAGTATATACGTACCTATATAGCATATGTTCTGGTATAAGCATACCAATTTAGCATATGTTCTAGTATATGTATACATACATAGTATATGTTCTAGCAGACCTATGTAGTATATGTTCTAATATATGTATACCTTTGTAGTATATGTCCTAGTATACCTTTTTTTTTTTCGGTCTGCATTTATACTCATCGTTTAACACCATGCAATGGAGTCAACTTTAATGAGATCAGTGCATATTTTAGCCTTGCAGCAAAATATAATAATATTTAGTGTGTGTGCGTGACCATCACCGGCCCCCCCTGGAGGCTAAGCTGTCATTCTTTATTGAATTTTCCTATCATGAGCCAGAGGGGGCAGTGCTGCACCTCAGTGAAATTTGGAGGGGGGGGGGGGGTCTTGTCAGTATACAGGGTTAGGACGCCAGGGGACAGGAGTAAAGGAAGAACGTGTAGAGGGCATGAGTTTAGTGCAAAGTCTGAAGAGTGACTCCGCACAATCAGGCGGGTCCCATCAGTTCTCAGCAAAGGGACTCGGCAGGAGTTGGTAAGCCCTGAACAAACATGCATGTGTGTCAAAGCCCAGAGTGACTACCGCGAGTCAGCAGGGCCAGGCCGGCCAAGCGCCCCCACGCCCCAGGCCGGGGAGCATCCAGGAGGCACCACCCAGAGGACCACCCAGGCCACAGACAAGCACGCAGACCCAGAGACCAAGAGGAGGCAGCAACCGACACCCCCGGGGCGCCAAGGACAAGCCCAGACGACACGGGGCAAAAGGGCCCACCTGCCACCCCACGCCCATCCCCAGCCACCCCAACCGCCCACCACCCCCACCCACCCCACCCCCCGCCCACACCCCAACCAACCCACCCACCCCCAAGGAGGCGAGAGGCCCCCCGCAGCCCGGTAGGCCCGACACGGAGGCCGGGCGCCCCACCGCAGGGAAGGCCGCCAGCCCCACCCCAAGCAGGCTGCCACCAGGAGCCAGCCAGAGGAGACCGAGGCCGGGCCCAGACGCAGGCCCAGAGATTGTGAGTGGGTGGGGAGTCAGCGCCGCCAACTGGAAGGCGCACCACATACCCCCAGCACATACCTATGTAGTATATATTCTACTACATGTATACCTATATAGCATATGTTTTAGTATATGTATGCCTATGTAGTATATGTTGTAGTATATGTATACTTATGTATTATATGTTGTAGTATATTTATACATATGTAGCATATGTTCTAGTATATGCATGCCTATGTAGTATATGTTGTAGTATATGTATACTTATGTATTATATGTTGTAGTATATGTATACGTATGTAGCATATGTTCTAGTACGTTGATTCTCAAACTGTGGTACGCGTACCACCAGTGGTACGCGACCTGCCTCTAGTGGTACGTGAAGGAAGGTCATACATATTTTTTGAAAAGAAAATTATTTTGAAAATACAGATTATCAAAATAGTACAAAACTTCGAATTAAAATACATAAAACATATCTAATTCATATTTAAAACAAGCATTGTCTTCCCTATATTTTGTCTCAATATCAGCCTGCTACGTCTTCCGGTTCATGCACTTAGCCCGGGCATAGGCTACGTCAGACGTAACAAGTTAGGAGTTGAATTGTGTGAGAAAAGAAAAACAGCGGTAAAATATAGAGAGGGAAGATGAGTGGTTTAAAAACATTGCAATCGTGGCTTCACACCGGATCTATTACGAAGAGGACGGCAGTTCAGGAGGAGAATATTTCAGGCAGCC